>JANCYW010000004.1:0-550975 GCA_026184775.1 Cyanidium caldarium | reverse complement strand
CCCCCCATTCCCCCCCATTCCCCCCCATTCCCCCCCATTCCCCCCCATTCCCCCCCATTCCCCCCCATTCCCCCCCATTCCCCCCCATTCCCCCCCATTCCCCCCCATTCCCCCCCATTCCCCCCCATTCCCCCCCATTCCCCCCCATTCCCCCCCATTCCCCCCTAATTCACACCCGGTCGCCCGATCTCACCCAACTCACACCCCTTCGCCCGATCCCCCCCCAACTCACACCCGGTCGCCCGATCCCACCCAACTCACACCCGGTCGCCCGATCTCACCCAACTCACACGCGACACAACTCCCATTCCCCCAAACGCTCTCCCGTGCGCACGATCGCGCGCGCTCACGTCGATCCCCAATAAAAAACAAATAACGAAAAAACATTCCCGACACTCGCTGCCCCACTCCCCATGCCGGTCCCCACCGCTCCAACAAGCCACACACGCGCCACTCCCGGGCAGGGCACGGCGCCGATCGGCGATACGCAACCACAAAAAACGCAATTGCGGCTTGCCATGCCACACAACATCCATTCCATTCAGGTCACGCCACTCCCACACACACACACACTCCCGTCCACAACACCCGCTCCCACACATACACCTTCCACGCGCTTCATCATCGTCACCGTTCCGGGACTCGTTACATACACCCTGCAGCAGCAACAACAACACTACCCACATAGACACCGGAACCGCCGCCGCGCTGCCCACCACCACCATCGCTCTCTCCCACTACCACCGACGCTTTCCCACCAGGTGGCGCCCACACCGCATCCACCACTCCGCGCCATCGCCGCGATCGCCGCTTCTTGTCTACTGTTCTCGATCGACACAATCAACGCGCCCCTCACCTGCGCGCCGCCGCCGATCGGCGCGCGCGCACCCACAAGGCGCCGCCGCTCCCATAACCGTCACCGATCTGTGCGCATCCACACACAAGGCGACTCCATTCCATACGATTCCACTCCACTCCATACGCTTCCATACACTCGGCACTCCCCTCGTCTACAACCAGCCGCATCAACACCGACTCCTCTCGCACCCGCCAACACACCGAAACGCTTTTCCCACCTCCCGCCACCGTCCCACCGTCCCACCGTCCGGCGCACACACACACACACCATCCAACCACCCCAGTAACACCCACTCAGGCAACACACGCTCATCCCACTCACACACGCATCCACCCACCACAACCAGCCACTCACTCCCAAACGCATACACTCACTTACACAAGCGCACACACACTCACAGCCGCCCTCCAACTTCACTCCACCAACACTCCCACATCCACCAACACCAACACCTCCATTCATCTCACTCCAACCCACCACCAACCCTCAACAATCATTCACCTACATCTCCACATCCATCAACACCCCATCCCACACACACCCATACTCACCCATACTCACCCATCTCACTTCACCTGCCCCGCTCGTTCCCCTGTAGCCAACCACCACCATCACAACACTCACACACACACACACGCCTCCCGACGCTGCGCAGCGCTGCGCAACGCCCATCCCACACGCTCACCCCATCAATCGCTCATTCCTTCATTCCTTCCATCGATCCAGAGCTCTCAGCGTTCTTTTACACTCCCAGACGCACGCGCAGCCACCGCTCCCCGCTTCCGCTTCCAACCACCCCAACGCACTCCCAACACACTCCACACCCACCAACCAACGCTCCCGCACGCCCATGACCCCTCTCCCACCACCACCGATCATCAACCCATCAGGCGCTCACCCGCCAACACTCCCCCAGCTCCCAGCTCCCAACCGACCCGCTGGCCGTTCCCGCCCCAAACCGACCCCAACACCCAACACACACTCATGAACACTCCAAACACTCCCAACACACTCCACACCCAACAACCAACGCTCCCGCACCCTCATGACCCCTCTCCCACCACCACCACCGCCCATCGTCGTCGGTCAGCCCAAGCCCTCATACGCCAGCGCCGCGCCAACGCCCACCGCCCACCGCGTGCCCACTGCACGCCCTTACGCCAGCACGTAACACACTCGAAACACAACACCACCTCCCCCACTCACCCAAACACTCCATACGTATACTCACGCGCACACACACACACACGCTCTCTCACTCGACACCACTGCCCCCCACGCACTGCCCAATGGCGCCGCACGACACTCTTACCATTCCCCGCCCGCGCACGATCGATCGGCAATCGGCAATCGGCAATCGGCAATCGGCAATCGGCAATCGGCAATCGGCAATCGCCTTCAATCAGTAATCCGTAATCGGCGATTTTCCTCGATCGGCAATCGGCAATCGCCTTCAATCACTATTCCGTAATCGGCGATTGTCTTCGATCGGCAATCGGCAATCGGCAATCGCCTTCAATCAGTAATCCGTAATCGGCGATTGTCTTCGATCGGCAATCAGTGATCGGCAATCGGCAATCAGTGATCGGCAATCGCCTTCAATCAGTAATCCGTAATCGGCGATTTTCCTCGATCGGCAATCGGCAATCGCCTTCAATCTTTATTCCGTAATCGGCGATTTTCCTCGATCGGCAATCGGCAATCGCCTTCAATCTTTATTCCGTAATCGGCGATTTTCCTCGATCGGCAATCGGCAATCGGCAATCGCCTTCAATCAGTAATCCGTAATCGGCGATTGTCTTCGATCGGCAATCAGTGATCGGCAGTCGGCAATCGCCTTCAATCAGTAATCCGTAATCGGCGATTTTCCTCGATCGGCAATCAGTGATCGGCAATCGGCAATCAGTGATCGGCAATCGGCAATCGCCTTCAATCACTAATCCGTAATCGGCGATTTTCCTCGATCGGCAATCGGCAATCGCCTTCAATCACTAATCCGTAATCAGCGATTGTCTTCGATCGGCAATCGGCAATCGCCTTCAATCACTATTCCGTAATCGGCGATTGTCTTCGATCGGCAATCAGTGATCGGCAATCGCCTTCAATCAGTAATCCGTAATCGGCGATTTTCCTCGATCGGCAATCGGCAATCGGCAATCGGCAATCGCCTTCAATCAGTAATCCGTAATCGGCGATTTTCCTCGATCGGCAATCGGCAATCGGCAATCGGCAATCAGTGATCGGCAATCGCCTTCAATCAGTAATCCGTAATCGGCGATTTTCCTCGATCGGCAATCAGTGATCGGCAGTCGCCTTCAATCAGTAATCCGTAATCGGCGATTGTCTTCGATCGGCAATCAGTGATCGGCAATCGGCAATCAGTGATCGGCAATCGCCTTCAATCAGTAATCCGTAATCGGCGATTTTCCTCGATCGGCAATCGGCAATCGGCAATCGGCAATCGGCAATCGGCAATCGGCAATCGCCTTCAATCACTAATCCGTAATCGGCGATTGTCTTCGATCGGCAATCAGTGATCGGCAGTCGGCAATCGCCTTCAATCAGTAATCCGTAATCAGCGATTTTCCTCGATCGGCAATCGGCAATCGGCAATCGGCAATCAGTGATCGGCAATCGCCTTCAATCAGTAATCCGTAATCGGCGATTTTCCTCGATCGGCAATCGGCAATCGGCAATCGGCAATCGGCAATCGGCAATCAGTGATCGGCAATCAGCAATCGCCTTCAATCACTAATCCGTAATCGGCGATTGTCTTCGATCGGCAATCAGTGATCGGCAATCGGCAATCGCCTTCAATCACTAATCCGTAATCGGCGATTTTCCTCGATCGGCAATCGGCAATCGCCTTCAATCACTAATCCGTAATCAGCGATTGTCTTCGATCGGCAATCGGCAATCGGCAATCGGCAATCGCCTTCAATCGGCGTTGCCCTCTCTCAACCATCAACCATCCCACAGCGCGAAAACCCGAAATCCGCCATCCCGCATCCCTAACACCATCCGGCCACGTAACCGTCTGCCCCAACACGCACACACACAAAACCCAAAACGCCCCAACCGCCCGACGCAGCGACGCCGCCCGATCGCAGGGCGCCGCGCTTTTTCCGCGCCATTTTCCACAATTTCCCCTTTTCCCGGCCGATGCTGCGTTCCAAATCGCGCGCGCGCGCATGCCACCCCCAATCTCGCCCGCCGTGCGCCCGCCCGCCCCCACACGCGACACCACTCCCATTCCCCCAAACGCTCTCTCCCGTGCGCACGATCGCGCGCGCTCACATCGATCCCCAATAAAAAATAAATAACGAAAACACATTCTCGACATGCGCCGCCCCACTCCCCATGCCCGTTCCCCACCGCTCCAACAAGCCACACACGCTCCACTCCCGGGCAGGGCACGGCGCCGATCGGCGATACGCAACCACAAAAAACGCAATTGCGGCTTGCCATGCCACACAACATCCATTCCATTCAGGTCACGCCACTCCCACACACACACACACTCCCAGCCACCACACCCGCTCCCACACATACACCTTCCACGCGCTTCATCATCGTCACCGTTCCGGGACTCGTTACATACACCCTGCAGCAGCAACAACAACACTACCCACATAGACACCGGAACCGCCGCCGCGCTGCCCACCACCACCATCGCTCTCTCCCACTACCACCGACGCTTTCCCACCAGGTGGCGCCCACACCGCATCCACCACTCCGCGCCATCGCCGCGATCGCCGCTTCTTGTCTACTGTTCTCGATCGACACAATCAACGCGCCCCTCACCTGCGCGCCGCCGCCGATCGGCGCGCGCGCACCCACAAGGCGCCGCCGCTCCCATAACCGTCACCGATCTGTGCGCATCCACACACAAGGCGACTCCATTCCATACGATTCCACTCCACTCCATACGCTTCCATACACTCGGCACTCCCCTCGTCTACAACCAGCCGCATCAACACCGACTCCTCTCGCACCCGCCAACACACCGAAACGCTTTTCCCACCTCCCGCCACCGTCCCACCGTCCCACCGTCCGGCGCACACACACACACACCATCCAACCACCCCAGTAACACCCACTCAGGCAACACACGCTCATCCCACTCACACACGCATCCACCCACCACAACCAGCCACTCACTCCCAAACGCATACACTCACTTACACAAGCGCACACACACTCACAGCCGCCCTCCAACTTCACTCCACCAACACTCCCACATCCACCAACACCAACACCTCCATTCATCTCACTCCAACCCACCACCAACCCTCAACAATCATTCACCTACATCTCCACATCCATCAACACCCCATCCCACACACACCCATACTCACCCATACTCACCCATCTCACTTCACCTGCCCCGCTCGTTCCCCTGTAGCCAACCACCACCATCACAACACTCACACACACACACACGCCTCCCGACGCTGCGCAGCGCTGCGCAACGCCCATCCCACACGCTCACCCCATCAATCGCTCATTCCTTCATTCCTTCCATCGATCCAGAGCTCTCAGCGTTCTTTTACACTCCCAGACGCACGCGCAGCCACCGCTCCCCGCTTCCGCTTCCAACCACCCCAACGCACTCCCAACACACTCCACACCCACCAACCAACGCTCCCGCACGCCCATGACCCCTCTCCCACCACCACCGATCATCAACCCATCAGGCGCTCACCCGCCAACACTCCCCCAGCTCCCAGCTCCCAACCGACCCGCTGGCCGTTCCCGCCCCAAACCGACCCCAACACCCAACACACACTCATGAACACTCCAAACACTCCCAACACACTCCACACCCAACAACCAACGCTCCCGCACCCTCATGACCCCTCTCCCACCACCACCACCGCCCATCGTCGTCGGTCAGCCCAAGCCCTCATACGCCAGCGCCGCGCCAACGCCCACCGCCCACCGCGTGCCCACTGCACGCCCTTACGCCAGCACGTAACACACTCGAAACACAACACCACCTCCCCCACTCACCCAAACACTCCATACGTATACTCACGCGCACACACACACACACGCTCTCTCACTCGACACCACTGCCCCCCACGCACTGCCCAATGGCGCCGCACGACACTCTTACCATTCCCCGCCCGCGCACGATCGATCGGCAATCGGCAATCGGCAATCGGCAATCGGCAATCGGCAATCGGCAATCGGCAATCGGCAATCGGCAATCGCCTTCAATCAGTAATCCGTAATCGGCGATTTTCCTCGATCGGCAATCGGCAATCGCCTTCAATCACTATTCCGTAATCGGCGATTGTCTTCGATCGGCAATCGGCAATCGGCAATCGCCTTCAATCAGTAATCCGTAATCGGCGATTGTCTTCGATCGGCAATCAGTGATCGGCAATCGGCAATCAGTGATCGGCAATCGCCTTCAATCAGTAATCCGTAATCGGCGATTTTCCTCGATCGGCAATCGGCAATCGCCTTCAATCTTTATTCCGTAATCGGCGATTTTCCTCGATCGGCAATCGGCAATCGCCTTCAATCTTTATTCCGTAATCGGCGATTTTCCTCGATCGGCAATCGGCAATCGGCAATCGCTTTCAATCAGTAATCCGTAATCGGCGATTGTCTTCGATCGGCAATCAGTGATCGGCAGTCGGCAATCGCCTTCAATCAGTAATCCGTAATCGGCGATTTTCCTCGATCGGCAATCAGTGATCGGCAATCGGCAATCAGTGATCGGCAATCGGCAATCGCCTTCAATCACTAATCCGTAATCGGCGATTTTCCTCGATCGGCAATCGGCAATCGCCTTCAATCACTAATCCGTAATCAGCGATTGTCTTCGATCGGCAATCGGCAATCGGCAATCGGCAATCGCCTTCAATCGGCGTTGCCCTCTCTCAACCATCAACCATCCCACAGCGCGAAAACCCGAAATCCGCCATCCCGCATCCCTAACACCATCCGGCCACGTAACCGTCTGCCCCAACACGCACACACACAAAACCCAAAACGCCCCAACCGCCCGACGCAGCGACGCCGCCCGATCGCAGGGCGCCGCGCTTTTTCCGCGCCATTTTCCACAATTTCCCCTTTTCCCGGCCGATGCTGCGTTCCAAATCGCGCGCGCGCGCATGCCACCCCCAATCTCGCCCGCCGTGCGCCCGCCCGCCCCCACACGCGACACCACTCCCATTCCCCCAAACGCTCTCCCGTGCGCACGATCGCGCGCGCTCACATCGATCCCCAATAAAAAACAAATAACGAAAACACATTCCCGACACTCGCTGCCCCACTCCCCATGCCGGTCCCCACCGCTCCAACAAGCCACACACGCGCCACTCCCGGGCAGGGCACGGCGCCGATCGGCGATACGCAACCACAAAAAACGCAATTGCGGCTTGCCATGCCACACAACATCCATTCCATTCAGGTCACGCCACTCCCACACACACACACACTCCCGTCCACAACACCCGCTCCCACACATACACCTTCCACACGCTTCATCATCGTCGCCGTCTCGGACTCGTAACATACACCCTGCAGCAGCAACAACACTACCGATTCAGACACCGTAACCGCCGCCGCGCTGCCCACCACCACCATCGCTCTCTCCCACTACCACCGACGCTTTCCCACCAGGTGGCGCCCACACCGCATCCACCACTCCGCGCCATCGCCGCGATCGCCGCTTCTTGTCTACTGTTCTCGATCGACACAATCAACGCGCCCCTCACCTGCGCGCCGCCGCCGATCGGCGCGCGCGCACCCACAAGGCGCCGCCGCTCCCATAACCGTCACCGATCTGTGCGCATCCACACACAAGGCGACTCCATTCCATACGATTCCACTCCACTCCATACGCTTCCATACACTCGGCACTCCCCTCGTCTACAACCAGCCGCATCAACACCGACTCCTCTCGCACCCGCCAACACACCGAAACGCTTTTCCCACCTCCCGCCACCGTCCCACCGTCCCACCGTCCGGCGCACACACACACACACCATCCAACCACCCCAGTAACACCCACTCAGGCAACACACGCTCATCCCACTCACACACGCATCCACCCACCACAACCAGCCACTCACTCCCAAACGCATACACTCACTTACACAAGCGCACACACACTCACAGCCGCCCTCCAACTTCACTCCACCAACACTCCCACATCCACCAACACCAACACCTCCATTCATCTCACTCCAACCCACCACCAACCCTCAACAATCATTCACCTACATCTCCACATCCATCAACACCCCATCCCACACACACCCATACTCACCCATACTCACCCATCTCACTTCACCTGCCCCGCTCGTTCCCCTGTAGCCAACCACCACCATCACAACACTCACACACACACACACGCCTCCCGACGCTGCGCAGCGCTGCGCAACGCCCATCCCACACGCTCACCCCATCAATCGCTCATTCCTTCATTCCTTCCATCGATCCAGAGCTCTCAGCGTTCTTTTACACTCCCAGACGCACGCGCAGCCACCGCTCCCCGCTTCCGCTTCCAACCACCCCAACACACTCCCAACACACTCCACACCCACCAATCAACGCTCCCGCACGCCCATGACCCCTCTCCCACCACCACCGATCGTCAACCCATCAGGCGCTCACCCGCCAACACTCCCCCAGCTCCCAGCTCCCAACCGACCCGCTGGCCGTTCCCGCCCCAAACCGACCCCAACACCCAACACACACTCATGAACACTCCAAACACTCCCAACACACTCCACACCCAACAACCAACGCTCCCGCACCCTCATGACCCCTCTCCCACCACCACCACCGCCCATCGTCGTCGGTCAGCCCAAGCCCTCATACGCCAGCGCCGCGCCAACGCCCACCGCCCACCGCGTGCCCACTGCACGCCCTTACGCCAGCACGTAACACACTCGAAACACAACACCACCTCCCCCACTCACCCAAACACTCCATACGTATACTCACGCGCACACACACACACACGCTCTCTCACTCGACACCACTGCCCCCCACGCACTGCCCAATGGCGCCGCACGACACTCTTACCATTCCCCGCCCGCGCACGATCGATCGGCAATCGGCAATCGGCAATCGGCAATCGGCAATCGGCAATCGGCAATCGGCAATCGCCTTCAATCAGTAATCCGTAATCGGCGATTTTCCTCGATCGGCAATCGGCAATCGCCTTCAATCACTATTCCGTAATCGGCGATTGTCTTCGATCGGCAATCGGCAATCGGCAATCGCCTTCAATCAGTAATCCGTAATCGGCGATTGTCTTCGATCGGCAATCAGTGATCGGCAATCGGCAATCAGTGATCGGCAATCGCCTTCAATCAGTAATCCGTAATCGGCGATTTTCCTCGATCGGCAATCGGCAATCGCCTTCAATCTTTATTCCGTAATCGGCGATTTTCCTCGATCGGCAATCGGCAATCGCCTTCAATCTTTATTCCGTAATCGGCGATTTTCCTCGATCGGCAATCGGCAATCGGCAATCGCCTTCAATCAGTAATCCGTAATCGGCGATTGTCTTCGATCGGCAATCAGTGATCGGCAGTCGGCAATCGCCTTCAATCAGTAATCCGTAATCGGCGATTTTCCTCGATCGGCAATCAGTGATCGGCAATCGGCAATCAGTGATCGGCAATCGGCAATCGCCTTCAATCACTAATCCGTAATCGGCGA
Organism: Cyanidium caldarium; assembly: GCA_026184775.1. Classification (NCBI taxonomy): domain Eukaryota; phylum Rhodophyta; class Bangiophyceae; order Cyanidiales; family Cyanidiaceae; genus Cyanidium; species Cyanidium caldarium. The sequence goes on along the minus strand of JANCYW010000004.1, from coordinate 541,425 downwards.
TTTTCCTCGATCGGCAATCGGCAATCGCCTTCAATCACTAATCCGTAATCAGCGATTGTCTTCGATCGGCAATCGGCAATCGCCTTCAATCACTATTCCGTAATCGGCGATTGTCTTCGATCGGCAATCAGTGATCGGCAATCGCCTTCAATCAGTAATCCGTAATCGGCGATTTTCCTCGATCGGCAATCGGCAATCGGCAATCGGCAATCGCCTTCAATCAGTAATCCGTAATCGGCGATTTTCCTCGATCGGCAATCGGCAATCGGCAATCGGCAATCAGTGATCGGCAATCGCCTTCAATCAGTAATCCGTAATCGGCGATTTTCCTCGATCGGCAATCAGTGATCGGCAGTCGCCTTCAATCAGTAATCCGTAATCGGCGATTGTCTTCGATCGGCAATCAGTGATCGGCAATCGGCAATCAGTGATCGGCAATCGCCTTCAATCAGTAATCCGTAATCGGCGATTTTCCTCGATCGGCAATCGGCAATCGGCAATCGGCAATCGGCAATCGGCAATCGGCAATCGCCTTCAATCACTAATCCGTAATCGGCGATTGTCTTCGATCGGCAATCAGTGATCGGCAGTCGGCAATCGCCTTCAATCAGTAATCCGTAATCAGCGATTTTCCTCGATCGGCAATCGGCAATCGGCAATCGGCAATCAGTGATCGGCAATCGCCTTCAATCAGTAATCCGTAATCGGCGATTTTCCTCGATCGGCAATCGGCAATCGGCAATCGGCAATCGGCAATCGGCAATCAGTGATCGGCAATCAGCAATCGCCTTCAATCACTAATCCGTAATCGGCGATTGTCTTCGATCGGCAATCAGTGATCGGCAATCGGCAATCGCCTTCAATCACTAATCCGTAATCGGCGATTTTCCTCGATCGGCAATCGGCAATCGCCTTCAATCACTAATCCGTAATCAGCGATTGTCTTCGATCGGCAATCGGCAATCGGCAATCGGCAATCGCCTTCAATCGGCGTTGCCCTCTCTCAACCATCAACCATCCCACAGCGCGAAAACCCGAAATCCGCCATCCCGCATCCCTAACACCATCCGGCCACGTAACCGTCTGCCCCAACACGCACACACACAAAACCCAAAACGCCCCAACCGCCCGACGCAGCGACGCCGCCCGATCGCAGGGCGCCGCGCTTTTTCCGCGCCATTTTCCACAATTTCCCCTTTTCCCGGCCGATGCTGCGTTCCAAATCGCGCGCGCGCGCATGCCACCCCCAATCTCGCCCGCCGTGCGCCCGCCCGCCCCCACACGCGACACCACTCCCATTCCCCCAAACGCTCTCCCGTGCGCACGATCGCGCGCGCTCACATCGATCCCCAATAAAAAACAAATAACGAAAACACATTCCCGACACTCGCTGCCCCACTCCCCATGCCCGTTCCCCACCGCTCCAACAAGCCACACACGCTCCACTCCCGGGCAGGGCACGGCGCCGATCGGCGATACGCAACCACAAAAAACGCAATTGCGGCTTGCCATGCCACACAACATCCATTCCATTCAGGTCACGCCACTCCCACACACACACACACTCCCAGCCACCACACCCGCTCCCACACATACACCTTCCACGCGCTTCATCATCGTCACCGTTCCGGGACTCGTTACATACACCCTGCAGCAGCAACAACAACACTACCCACATAGACACCGGAACCGCCGCCGCGCTGCCCACCACCACCATCGCTCTCTCCCACTACCACCGACGCTTTCCCACCAGGTGGCGCCCACACCGCATCCACCACTCCGCGCCATCGCCGCGATCGCCGCTTCTTGTCTACTGTTCTCGATCGACACAATCAACGCGCCCCTCACCTGCGCGCCGCCGCCGATCGGCGCGCGCGCACCCACAAGGCGCCGCCGCTCCCATAACCGTCACCGATCTGTGCGCATCCACACACAAGGCGACTCCATTCCATACGATTCCACTCCACTCCATACGCTTCCATACACTCGGCACTCCCCTCGTCTACAACCAGCCGCATCAACACCGACTCCTCTCGCACCCGCCAACACACCGAAACGCTTTTCCCACCTCCCGCCACCGTCCCACCGTCCCACCGTCCGGCGCACACACACACACACCATCCAACCACCCCAGTAACACCCACTCAGGCAACACACGCTCATCCCACTCACACACGCATCCACCCACCACAACCAGCCACTCACTCCCAAACGCATACACTCACTTACACAAGCGCACACACACTCACAGCCGCCCTCCAACTTCACTCCACCAACACTCCCACATCCACCAACACCAACACCTCCATTCATCTCACTCCAACCCACCACCAACCCTCAACAATCATTCACCTACATCTCCACATCCATCAACACCCCATCCCACACACACCCATACTCACCCATACTCACCCATCTCACTTCACCTGCCCCGCTCGTTCCCCTGTAGCCAACCACCACCATCACAACACTCACACACACACACACGCCTCCCGACGCTGCGCAGCGCTGCGCAACGCCCATCCCACACGCTCACCCCATCAATCGCTCATTCCTTCATTCCTTCCATCGATCCAGAGCTCTCAGCGTTCTTTTACACTCCCAGACGCACGCGCAGCCACCGCTCCCCGCTTCCGCTTCCAACCACCCCAACGCACTCCCAACACACTCCACACCCACCAACCAACGCTCCCGCACGCCCATGACCCCTCTCCCACCACCACCGATCATCAACCCATCAGGCGCTCACCCGCCAACACTCCCCCAGCTCCCAGCTCCCAACCGACCCGCTGGCCGTTCCCGCCCCAAACCGACCCCAACACCCAACACACACTCATGAACACTCCAAACACTCCCAACACACTCCACACCCAACAACCAACGCTCCCGCACCCTCATGACCCCTCTCCCACCACCACCACCGCCCATCGTCGTCGGTCAGCCCAAGCCCTCATACGCCAGCGCCGCGCCAACGCCCACCGCCCACCGCGTGCCCACTGCACGCCCTTACGCCAGCACGTAACACACTCGAAACACAACACCACCTCCCCCACTCACCCAAACACTCCATACGTATACTCACGCGCACACACACACACACGCTCTCTCACTCGACACCACTGCCCCCCACGCACTGCCCAATGGCGCCGCACGACACTCTTACCATTCCCCGCCCGCGCACGATCGATCGGCAATCGGCAATCGGCAATCGCCTTCAATCAGTAATCCGTAATCGGCGATTTTCCTCGATCGGCAATCGGCAATCGGCAATCGCCTTCAATCAGTAATCCGTAATCGGCGATTTTCCTCGATCGGCAATCGGCAATCGCCTTCAATCTTTATTCCGTAATCGGCGATTTTCCTCGATCGGCAATCGGCAATCGCCTTCAATCTTTATTCCGTAATCGGCGATTTTCCTCGATCGGCAATCGGCAATCGGCAATCGCTTTCAATCAGTAATCCGTAATCGGCGATTGTCTTCGATCGGCAATCAGTGATCGGCAGTCGGCAATCGCCTTCAATCAGTAATCCGTAATCGGCGATTTTCCTCGATCGGCAATCAGTGATCGGCAATCGGCAATCAGTGATCGGCAATCGGCAATCGCCTTCAATCACTAATCCGTAATCGGCGATTTTCCTCGATCGGCAATCGGCAATCGCCTTCAATCACTAATCCGTAATCAGCGATTGTCTTCGATCGGCAATCGGCAATCGGCAATCGGCAATCGCCTTCAATCGGCGTTGCCCTCTCTCAACCATCAACCATCCCACAGCGCGAAAACCCGAAATCCGCCATCCCGCATCCCTAACACCATCCGGCCACGTAACCGTCTGCCCCAACACGCACACACACAAAACCCAAAACGCCCCAACCGCCCGACGCAGCGACGCCGCCCGATCGCAGGGCGCCGCGCTTTTTCCGCGCCATTTTCCACAATTTCCCCTTTTCCCGGCCGATGCTGCGTTCCAAATCGCGCGCGCGCGCATGCCACCCCCAATCTCGCCCGCCGTGCGCCCGCCCGCCCCCACACGCGACACCACTCCCATTCCCCCAAACGCTCTCCCGTGCGCACGATCGCGCGCGCTCACATCGATCCCCAATAAAAAACAAATAACGAAAACACATTCTCGACATGCGCCGCCCCACTCCCCATGCCCGTTCCCCACCGCTCCAACAAGCCACACACGCGCCACTCCCGGGCAGGGCACGGCGCCGATCGGCGATACGCAACCACAAAAAACGCAATTGCGGCTTGCCATGCCACACAACATCCATTCCATTCAGGTCACGCCACTCCCACACACACACACACTCCCGTCCACAACACCCGCTCCCACACATACACCTTCCACACGCTTCATCATCGTCGCCGTTCCGGGACTCGTTACATACACCCTGCAGCAGCAACAACAACACTACCCACATAGACACCGGAACCGCCGCCGCGCTGCCCACCACCACCATCGCTCTCTCCCACTACCACCGACGCTTTCCCACCAGGTGGCGCCCACACCGCATCCACCACTCCGCGCCATCGCCGCGATCGCCGCTTCTTGTCTACTGTTCTCGATCGACACAATCAACGCGCCCCTCACCTGCGCGCCGCCGCCGATCGGCGCGCGCGCACCCACAAGGCGCCGCCGCTCCCATAACCGTCACCGATCTGTGCGCATCCACACACAAGGCGACTCCATTCCATACGATTCCACTCCACTCCATACGCTTCCATACACTCGGCACTCCCCTCGTCTACAACCAGCCGCATCAACACCGACTCCTCTCGCACCCGCCAACACACCGAAACGCTTTTCCCACCTCCCGCCACCGTCCCACCGTCCCACCGTCCGGCGCACACACACACACACCATCCAACCACCCCAGTAACACCCACTCAGGCAACACACGCTCATCCCACTCACACACGCATCCACCCACCACAACCAGCCACTCACTCCCAAACGCATACACTCACTTACACAAGCGCACACACACTCACAGCCGCCCTCCAACTTCACTCCACCAACACTCCCACATCCACCAACACCAACACCTCCATTCATCTCACTCCAACCCACCACCAACCCTCAACAATCATTCACCTACATCTCCACATCCATCAACACCCCATCCCACACACACCCATACTCACCCATACTCACCCATCTCACTTCACCTGCCCCGCTCGTTCCCCTGTAGCCAACCACCACCATCACAACACTCACACACACACACACGCCTCCCGACGCTGCGCAGCGCTGCGCAACGCCCATCCCACACGCTCACCCCATCAATCGCTCATTCCTTCATTCCTTCCATCGATCCAGAGCTCTCAGCGTTCTTTTACACTCCCAGACGCACGCGCAGCCACCGCTCCCCGCTTCCGCTTCCAACCACCCCAACACACTCCCAACACACTCCACACCCACCAATCAACGCTCCCGCACGCCCATGACCCCTCTCCCACCACCACCGATCGTCAACCCATCAGGCGCTCACCCGCCAACACTCCCCCAGCTCCCAGCTCCCAACCGACCCGCTGGCCGTTCCCGCCCCAAACCGACCCCAACACCCAACACACACTCATGAACACTCCAAACACTCCCAACACACTCCACACCCAACAACCAACGCTCCCGCACGCCCATGACCCCTCTCCCACCACCACCACCGCCCATCGTCGTCGGTCAGCCCAAGCCCTCATACGCCAGCGCCGCGCCAACGCCCACCGCCCACCGCGTGCCCACTGCACGCCCTTACGCCAGCACGTAACACACTCGAAACACAACACCACCTCCCCCACTCACCCAAACACTCCATACGTATACTCACGCGCACACACACACACACGCTCTCTCACTCGACACCACTGCCCCCCACGCACTGCCCAATGGCGCCGCACGACACTCTTACCATTCCCCGCCCGCGCACGATCGATCGGCAATCGGCAATCGGCAATCGGCAATCGGCAATCGGCAATCGGCAATCGGCAATCGCCTTCAATCAGTAATCCGTAATCGGCGATTTTCCTCGATCGGCAATCGGCAATCGCCTTCAATCACTATTCCGTAATCGGCGATTGTCTTCGATCGGCAATCGGCAATCGGCAATCGCCTTCAATCAGTAATCCGTAATCGGCGATTGTCTTCGATCGGCAATCAGTGATCGGCAATCGGCAATCAGTGATCGGCAATCGCCTTCAATCAGTAATCCGTAATCGGCGATTTTCCTCGATCGGCAATCGGCAATCGCCTTCAATCTTTATTCCGTAATCGGCGATTTTCCTCGATCGGCAATCGGCAATCGCCTTCAATCTTTATTCCGTAATCGGCGATTTTCCTCGATCGGCAATCGGCAATCGGCAATCGCCTTCAATCAGTAATCCGTAATCGGCGATTGTCTTCGATCGGCAATCAGTGATCGGCAGTCGGCAATCGCCTTCAATCAGTAATCCGTAATCGGCGATTTTCCTCGATCGGCAATCAGTGATCGGCAATCGGCAATCAGTGATCGGCAATCGGCAATCGCCTTCAATCACTAATCCGTAATCGGCGATTTTCCTCGATCGGCAATCGGCAATCGCCTTCAATCACTAATCCGTAATCAGCGATTGTCTTCGATCGGCAATCGGCAATCGGCAATCGGCAATCGCCTTCAATCGGCGTTGCCCTCTCTCAACCATCAACCATCCCACAGCGCGAAAACCCGAAATCCGCCATCCCGCATCCCTAACACCATCCGGCCACGTAACCGTCTGCCCCAACACGCACACACACAAAACCCAAAACGCCCCAACCGCCCGACGCAGCGACGCCGCCCGATCGCAGGGCGCCGCGCTTTTTCCGCGCCATTTTCCACAATTTCCCCTTTTCCCGGCCGATGCTGCGTTCCAAATCGCGCGCGCGCGCATGCCACCCCCAATCTCGCCCGCCGTGCGCCCGCCCGCCCCCACACGCGACACCACTCCCAATCCCCCAAACGCTCTCCCGTGCGCACGATCGCGCGCGCTCACATCGATCCCCAATAAAAAACAAATAACGAAAACACATTCCCGACATGCGCCGCCCCACTCCCCATGCCCGTTCCCCACCGCTCCAACAAGCCACACACGCTCCACTCCCGGGCAGGGCACGGCGCCGACCGGCGATACACATCCACAAAAAACGCAATTGCGGCTTGCCATGCCACATCCATTCCATTCAGGTCACGCCACTCCCATACACACACACACTCTCACACATACACCTTCCACGCGCTTCATCATCGTCGCCGTTCTCGGACTCGTAACATACACCCTGCAACAGCAACAACACTACCCACATAGACACCGTAACCGCCGCCGCGCTGCCCACCACCACCATCGCTCTCTCTCACTACCACCGACGCTTTCCCACCAGGGGGCGCCCACACCGCATCCACCACTCCGCACCATCGCCGCGATCGCCGCCTCTTGTCTACTGTTCTCGATCGACACAATCAACGCGCACCCTCACCTGCGCGCCGCCGCCGATCGGCGCGCGCGCACCCACAAGGCGCCGCCGCTCCCACAACCGTCACCGGTCCGCGTCATGGCGCCCCCTCTCGCGTTGCCGCTACCGATCGGCACACACGCACACAAGGCGCCTCCACTCCCACAACCGTCACCGATCTGTGCGCATCCACACAAAAGGCGACTCCATTCCATACGATTCCACTCCACTCCATACGCTTCCATACACTCGGCACTCCCCTCGTCTACAACCAGCCGCATCAACACCGACTCCTCTCGCACCCGCCAACACACCGAAACGCTTTTCCCACCTCCCGCCACCGTCCCACCGTCCCACCGTCCGGCGCGCACACACACACACACACACCAACGAACCACCCCAGTAACACCCTCTCAGGCAACACACGCTCATCCCACTCACACACGCATCCACCCACCACAACCAGCCACTCACTCCCAAACACATACACTCACTTACACACGCACACACACACTCACAGCCGCCCTCCAACTTCACTCCACCAACACTCCGACATCCATCAACACCAACACCTCCATTCATCTCACTCCAACCCACCACCAACCACCAACAATCATTCACCTCCATCTCCACATGCATCAACACCCCATCCCATACACACCCATACTCACCCATCTCACTTCACCTGCCCCGCTCGTTCCCCTGTAGCCAACCACCACCGTCACAACACTCACACACACACACACGCCTCCCGACGCTGCGCAACGCTGCGCAACGCCCATCCCACACGCTCACCCCATCAATCGTTCATTCCTTCATTCCTTCCATCGATCCAGAGCTCTCAGCGTTCTTTTACACTCCCAGACGCACGCGCAGCCACCGCTCCCCGCTTCCGCTTCCAACCACCCCAACACACTCCACACCCACCAACCAACGCTCCCGCACGCCCATGACCCCTCTCCCACCACCACCGATCATCAACCCATCAGGCGCTCACCCGCCAACACTCCCCCAGCTCCCGGCTCCCAACCGACCCGCTGGCCGTTCCCGCCCAAACCGACCCCAACACCCAACACACACTCATGAACACTCCAAACACTCCCAACACACTCCACACCCAACAACCAACGCTCCCGCACTCCCATGACCCCTCTCCCACCGCCACCGATCGTCAACCCATCAGGCGCTCACACCGCCATTCCGTCCTGTTCGACGGCGCCTTTGCTCCAATCCACATGAACCCGCACCGGCATCGTCTCTCTTGTGAACACGCAGCCACACAAGGCGCTTTACAGTTTGCCATCGGGCTGTGCCATTCGGTTCGCAAAGGGCTGGCGGCGTCGAGGATACGTCTCTGGGGTGCCGCGCCTCACGCTTCGGCGCAGCGACCGGCACCCGTCGCACCGCCATGATTGCTGGCTCTCTCGCACATCGCGCGCCTTTTTTTCAACCCTCCCGAAGTGTGCGGCCCTCGCCCGGAAATTTCGGCGTCAACTTTTCTCCTCTCTCCCCAGTTCTTTCCTCTTCGCCTCGTCTCTCCGGCGTCTCCATCGCTCTCCGCTCCGACGCGCGCCCGCTCAGCGTTCGTCCCCCGCCCAGTCGCGCCCAATAATTTTCGGTTCCATTCTCATTCGCACTCTCCGCTGCGCCGCTCGCCGTCTGCGTCTTCCTCGCTCGCAACGCCCGCGACTTGGACACCTCTCCTCCGCCACCATCACCACCACCGCCCGTTCTTCCAAACCGGACTTTTGTCGATTCGCTCGCCTCCTTCGCCTCCGCACTCCCGCTCGCCTCGGCAGCGGCCACGGCGGCGGCATCGCGCGGCGGGGCAAACTCCACGCTCACATCGGTCTCAATGACACACACCGCCTCCGCCGGACGACACTCCACCACCGTAATCCAATACGTCTTCCCATTGTACTCGATGGCGATCTCGTCGCCCCGCGTCAGCGCCGTAAAGTGTCGCAGCCGCGTCTCCAGCACCGCGCGCGGGTTGCGGATACGGGTGAACTCGGTCAGCTGCGGCTGCAGCTTGGCGTACTCCGCCTTGGGCAGCGACGCGCTCTGCAACCGTACCAAATCACCTTCCTGAGCCGCCAGGTTCTCCATCAACCAGTGCGGCGCGTAGCAAGTGCCCTCCTCGGCGGTGAACTCGATCACCCCCACGTGCGTCGTCCGCGACGACCGCACACACGTCACCCGGAATACCATGGGCGCCGCCACATTCCGCTCAATCAACTCCGCCAAGTGCGATGGCGGCAACAACACCTTGTCCCCGCGCTCATACTCCGGCTTCGCCGCCGCGGAAAATGCCAGCGAGTAACACCGCAGCTGGCGGTCGTACGCGCCCCGGCGGTTCAGCGTCGGCCCCACCGCCGCCGGCACCCCGAACGGTGCACCGAACGACAGCGGCCCATCGTCGTCGCCAGCGTCTCCCCACGGGTTGTGAAACATGGCGCTATCCCCGCTACCGCCCCTGTACACACTCGACCGCTATGCCGGCTTCCGGTACTTGTTCGTCCCTCGGCAGCCGCCTCCGCGCAGTGCACCCGACACCGACGTTTCCGCGCTCGATCGTAGGCAGCTCGCGCGCACGCGCGCGTGCGCGAGCTGGCGGTGTCGGAGGTGTGCGCTCGTCGCGCAGAGAGCCCCGCCGGGCAACACGGGTGGATGCATGCGTCTGCCCGGTTTTGCGGCACCGGTGCCGTGCATTGGCTTCTACTCTAGCTTTGGGGTACGCGGGCGGTTTGGCGGGCGTTCGTGTCCGGTCCGCCGGCGATGGCTGGTGTGCGTGGCCGGCGAGGTGCCCAAGGTCACCGTTACCGCCGACGGCGCTGCGGCTGCTGCTGCCGCGGCGCCGTCGACGGAGGTGGCGTCTGCGAAGCGGTCTCGAGGACGGCCGCGAGGTTTCACCCTGTCGGAGGAGACGCGGCGGAAGATGTCGGCGTCGCGCGTGGGTCGGCGCGACTCGCCAGAGACGCGACAGCGCAAGGCGGCCAGTCGACTCGGGCGGTCTTCGTGGAACCGCGGCGTGCCGTGGTCGGAGGAGGTGCGCTCGCGCATCGCTGAATCGAACAAGGGGCGCGCGGCGTGGAACAAGGGTCGGCCACTGGAGGAGGAGCACCGGCAGCGCATACGCGAGGCGCGTCAGGGAAAGCAGTTCAGCGCCGAGCACCGACGGCAGTTGTCGCTGGCGCAACGGCGGCGCGTAGACACGCTATTGGGCAGTGGCGGGGACATCATCAGTGAGGTGGCGACGTCTGCGGAAGCCGCCGCCGCTGCTGGCCGCGGCGACGACGACGACGACGACGCCGTGGTGGAGGCGGTCGACGCCACCGACAGCGCCCGCAACGGCAACGCGCTGCTCGGCGGCCTCACCGAGACGCTGCACGAATACGCGCAGTTGCGCCGGGTGTTGCGGCCGTGGAGCGAGCAGTTTTGTGCAGAGCACGGTGACCGCCGTCCCACGCTGGTGGATGTGCGGCGGTATGCCTCTGAGGAGGTGGTGGCGCAGTTTGAGCGATACGCCGTCATCCGACAGCAGCTTCGCGGACTGACGGTCGATATGGTGGACCATGTGCCGCCGCCGCCCAAGGAGAAGAAGCGGAAAAAAGCGGCATCGCACCGACGAACCCGGCAGGACGCCCAGACGGCCTCTGCTCCGCCGCCGCCGGAACCCACTCCCGAACCACCGCCACCACCGCTAGAATTGAAGCCGCTTGATTACCGCCTCATCGGCCGTTTTCGACTGCTCGGCACCGACGACATTCACGAATTCGTCTCGCTGCGGCGTCGACTGCGCGTGTGGAGCGATCGCTTCAAACAGACGCACGGCCGCCGTCCCACCCTGAGCGACGCCAGCAAAGTGGCCCACATGGGCGTCAGCGCTGCCGAGTGGCGCCGCATGTGCACGCGCTACCTCGAGCTGCGCGCCGTGATGTACGGCCTGATGCAGGAGACGTACGGCGATGCGCTGCTGCAGCACTGCGGTCGGGACTGGGAGCGGCTGGAGGCGCTGGTGGACGTGGTGGTGTCCACCAGTCGGTTGTGAGCGCGACGCCAAACGTCGACACCGTGCTCGTCGGCGGACGCATAAAACTGCAGTGGTGCGGTCAGACGATAGTGTTTAAGAAAAGCTCTTTCCCTCCCTGCCCCTCTGGTGTGTTACTCACATACCCGTCGTGTACAGCCATAAATCGCGATACTCGTCGGTGGCCTCGCCGGCCCGCTGCATGTGCGTGCGTTTCTTCTTGGCAGCAGCCGCAGCCGCGGAGGCGTCGGCAGTTAGTGAAGTGTCCGCTGCCGTGCTCGCAGCGCTCGCCATGGTGGTGGTGGACGAGGTCGAGGCGGTGCGCGATAGCAGACTGTGCAGCACGCGCTGCTTGACTTGCGTGGCCTCGTGCAGCGGTCCGCTGTGAATGCCGTGCGACAGCGAGGCGCGGCCCGGGTGTTCGCTGCCTTCGATATCGATCGGCGGGGTCACCGGCGACACCGGCAGGCTGTGGCTGCCGCTGATGAGCGTCGGTGGCGACGAATGCGGTGCGCCGCCGCCCGCCGAGAAGCCCGCGGCAGCAACGTTGCCGCCGACGATGTCCCGGGCATTGGTGGCGGCCTCGGCATCGTGGCCAGCGGCGGGGGTGCTGCCGCTGTGGTGGTGGCGGGGGGCGGCGTTGCCCGGGGTGGAGGACGCAAAGTATTGCTCGATCTTGCGCCATACCATGCTCGGCGTGATCACCGGCGGCGGATAGGCGTTCGCACCCTCGCGGCGCTCGCCACCGGCCGCCGCACTGTGCATCGACGACGACGGCAGGCTCTGACTGGTGCCCGCCATCTCGTGCGGCACTCGCGCGCTGTGCGGGTGCGCATGGGCACTCCGCGGCTCGCTCACCTCGTGCAGCCCACTCGTGCGCCGCCGCAACAGCGCGCTCAGCGGCGATGGCGGGCGCTTGCCGCCCGACGCCTCCACCTCTTTGGCACGCTCGCCCAGGCGCGGACTGGTGGCAGTACTCGACTGCGTCACGCCCAACTCCTCCAGCTCCCAGTCGTCGCTGGGGGCGCTGTCAAACGCCTCCGCTTCGACGGCCAGCTCCTCCTCGTCCTCGGTGTTCTCGCGCACGCCCATGCACACCCGTGCCTCCTCGCCGCCGCCAGGCTGAACTCCCGGCAAGTGCAGCGGGCGCCGCGACGCGCCCCGGGACGCCACCGCCCGCTCGCCCGGCTCGTCCACCGCCCCGTCGCCGGCCGGCGTCCAGTCCGCCACGACGTCGCCGTACGTCACCGCGCGGTGCGCCTGTGGCTGTGCACGCGGCGACGACACATAGCTCGCCACCGACGCCACCAGGCGACTCAGCGACGAGCGCGGCGACGTCGACGGCACCTCCGCGGGCGCCGGCGAAACCCCCGACTCGGCGATCATGTCGTACGCCTGCTCCGACTCCATCGACGACAACCGCCGCGCATTGCCCCCGTGATCCACCGCAGCCGGCAGTTCACCTCCCCCGCCGTTCTCGTCCACGGCGCCGCCGCCGCCGCCGCCGCCACCTTCCCCAAAGCCCCGCTTACGCCGCCACATCGCGTGCCGCTCCCGGAACGCGCGACCGCAATTCAGCTCCCCACGCTACAACCAACCCACCGCTAGGCTCCCTGCGCCACACAGACACTGGCCAACGTGAAGCAACCGGTTCCGCAGCCACTTGCACGCAACTGGCACTCGCGCACACCCCCGCTGCCTCCAGAGCCGCGGCCAGCGCGAACCACCCGCGCGCACGCCCGTCGCCATCACGGAGCGCGGGCAGCGCCAGGCTCCCGGCGCGCAAATCGACAGCGCGCACAGGGAGATTTTGGGCACACGACCATTATGTCACGTGACGAATTCCGGGTTCGGAGAGGGAATGGCCGCTTTGGCTTCCCCAGTGGGCAACACGCGATGCGGTCGCTCGCTCGCTCGGGCACGAACATCCCACGCTCCACCGCTTCGCACCTCGTCGTTGTAAGCTTGGCTCTCGATGCTCCTCACTCATCTACCTTAAACGGCAGTCGGATCCTCCCACCCCGTCTCCCTCTCTCGCCCTAGCTCGGCTCTACTCAGCCGCCGCCTGCGGTGCCGACGCGTGATTCTCTCCGCCACTCCTCGCTCCTCTCGCTACCACGCGAGTGGCGCTTTGCACGTGCTCGCCGCGTAGCAGCACCAGCCCAAGCGGTCGGCGTTGGCCGTCCGCTCGCCGCTCCGAGCACCCGCTCAGCACCAGGTTGGTGTGTTGATCGAACGCCAACAGCTTTCCGCTCACCGCACGTGCATCGTCCAGCGTCACGGTGACTTGCGCATCCAGCAGTGGCAACAAGTCCATGCGTCCTCCACCGGCCGGTTGTGCTCCGCGGGGGGTCACCGCGAAACCCGAACGCGTACGACCGCGCCTCCGGTTGTGCGCGCGCGCGCTCCCTGGGCTCCGCTTGCTGTCGGCCGCGCCCACGCTGCCACGAAATCCACAACGGAGTCCACTCCAGACCGCCACCGCCATTCATGTTCATCCCACCACTGGCTCCAGTGTACCGCCACAAAGGTAGCACGCTCGCTCACGACTGTGCAGCAGCAACCTCGCGGCTGGCGGCAGCGCCGGACGGCTTCGCGCGTCGGCGGCGCGCGACGCCGCGCGCACCCCTGCGCATGCGCCACAAGCACCACGGCCACCGGGAACACACGGTGCTGGAGGTGCGCGCGCCCTCCAAGACGTATCCCATTCTCTTTTACGAGAAGACGTGCATGAACGACGTGGCCGCCTTTGCGCCGTTCATCAAGGGGCGCGCCGTGCTCATCGTGACCAACGACACGGTGGCCACGTTTTACCTGGAGCGGCTACGGCACACGCTGGACAACTGCCCGGGTGTGGATAGCGTGGAGGTGTTTGTGATGCCGGACGGCGAGGAGTACAAGAATATGCGCACGCTGAACGCGATCCTGGACATGTGTGCGCAGGCGCGCCTCGACCGCCAGTGCGCGCTGGTGGCGCTCGGCGGCGGGGTGGTGGGCGACGTCACCGGTTTTGCAGCGTCGGTATACTTGCGCGGCGTGCCGTTCATTCAGGTGCCGACGACGTTGCTGGCGATGGTGGACTCGGCGGTGGGTGGCAAGACCGCCGTCAACCACCCCATGGGCAAGAACCTCATCGGCACCTTCTACCAGCCCGAAGCGGTCATTGCCGATATGAGCACGCTGAACACCCTCGACGACCGGCAACTGAGTGCCGGTATTGCGGAGGTGATCAAATACGGCCTCATCCGCGATGCGACGTTTTTGGAGTGGTGCGAGGCCAACGTGCCGCGGCTGATGGCGCGCGACCCCGCCGCCCTGCGTTACGCCGCGGAGCAGAGCTGCCGCTACAAGGCGGACGTGGTGGCGGCCGACGAGCGCGAGAACGGCCTGCGCGCCATCCTCAACCTGGGACACACCTTCGGGCACGCCATCGAGGCCGGCACCGGGTACGGCAGCTGGTTGCACGGCGAGGCGGTGGCGACCGGCATGGCCATGGCGGCGGAGATGAGCCGGCGCCTGGGACACTTGACCGAGGCCGACGTGCGCCGCGTCGAGGCGGTACTCACCGAAGCCAACCTGCCGGTGCGGCCGCCGCCCAGCATGACGCTGGAGACGTTTCTGGCGTACATGGCCAGCGACAAGAAAGTGGTGCGCGGCAAGATCCGCCTCGTGCTGCTGGAGCGCCTGGGACAGGCGGTGGTCACCGCCGATTACGACCGACAAGTGCTGGTGGACACCATCGAGTACTATAGAAAATTGTACGACGCGCTGCCGCGGGACTACGAGCGGCGACTGGCGCACCTGCGGCTACCGACCGAGGGCGAAAGAGATGCCGCAGTGGCGCGCGAGGAGGCGAGCTCCGAGTGAAGGGCGGGGCGGCGGCCAGAAGACCGCCGCCCTCGAACTCATCACCGCTGCGCTGTCGAGTGCTCACCAGCCGCCTTCGCTGGTGATGAGCTTGCTCTTCTCCAGAATAAACTTGTTCTCCTTGTATTTTTGTGCCTGGTCGAACGCCTCCAGATACTTCCAGCCCAGCTGCGTCTGACACACGTTGCAGTGCAGATCGGCCACGGTGTGCAAGCCGGTGATGAGTACGCGGTTCTCCTTGGGGCCGACGCTCACGTTCACCACGTTGGCGAACAGGTACGCGCGCCCGTGCCGACCCTGGAACGACTTGGACATGACGTCCTCGTGGCACGCTAGATGGCAGTGGCACGTCGAGCAGGAGTAGATTTTGGAGCCGGAGAGGTACTTTTGGTAGACTCGACCCATGGCGAGTGGGGCACAGTGGCAGTGGCAGCTGTGCTGCTGACTGCACCGCGCCAACGTCGCCTCCGAGTAGAGGACGGTGCTCGACGGTGCGTGCCCACTGCTGACGCCCACACACACACACAGTGGGCGTGTGTGTGCGTGCAGCAATGCGCTCTGACAACGTCACGACTGCCCGGCGGCCACTCTATCGATCGACACGCGTGCAAATGGACTCCCGGACGGTGTTCCGGCAACCGCCTTGCGCAACTGCGAGCGCAGTTCGGAGCGGGTCGAGCTGCATCTGCCGTGTGCGGATGTCACGTCGATGTGACTTCGCGCGCTAGGAGCGGTCTCGGGCGTGCCGCGGCGTGCCGAGTGAAGGATGTGCGCAGGTCACCCAGTAGGAGGTATGGACAGGATGACTCTTCGGGTTCAGGTCGAAAGCGCCCCTGATGGGATCCCGACTATCTCTGCACCACAGGGGTGGAGGCGTGCCAAATATTTCACCGACCTCGTTGGCAACCGTTTCCACTGCGTCGTCTTGCTCACGGATGGAGGCACCGTGCCAGTGTCTGAAAATAGCCGCTCCGTTCGCTGCCGTGCCCATTTTCTCGGCACCCTATTCCCTCCTCTCCATGTTCCCGGTCCCCCGCTGCCGCTGCTTCCCCTGCATGACGTGTCACATCGCCGTTCCGCGATTCGAACGTTCTGCGGTTCGCGCATCCGCTGCTGATCGCGCTGCGATCGCCGCATGTGCGTGCGCGCCCCGGCAGCTGCCGTCGCGGTGCCTTGCGCGAGGGTGCTCGGAGGCGGGTGCGCTCGCTGTCGGTGGTGGCTCGGTGTTTGAACGTCGAGCGTTTCGCAGCGGCAGTTTCGGCGACTGGGAGTGCGCGACCTTGTATCCCCAGTGCAGGGCACGAGTAGCGGCAACACTCAACAGGCGTGGTGGTCAATCAGACAGCGTGATGGCGATAGGACACAACGACTATGAGGACGTGACGGCGTGCGCACCGCCCAAGCCGTTCCCCAGCAAGCGAATACGGTCGGTGGGTGCGCGAGCCGACCTGTGGGTGGTCCCGGCGCGGGTGGAGGCGTCGACGGTGCCGAGGGCCGCGAGCAAGCCGCGCACGACCTCGGCGGCGACGGCAGTGAATGTTGCGCAGGCGCGGCCGCGCGGCAGGCCGGTGGAGGTGCGGCTGCAGGGCGAGATGGACGAGACGGCTGCGCAGGAGCTGAAAGCGGTATATCCACCGAGCGGTGTGGACATGGGGGATATGACCTGGGGCGGAATGGTGCGGCGGCCGTTGCGTTTGGTAAAGTGAGGAGGGCGGCCACCCGAAGGTGCAGCGGAGCCGCGCGTCGCGCATGCAACGCGGCCACGCGGTATTTCTCCAATGCCCGCACACCGAACGTGACGGCCAGTGGGATCGCGGCATCGACATAGCCTCTTTAAAACGCTAGGGAATACGGGGCGCGCAACTCCACCACAACCGGGTGCCGAACACTCGCCACCATGCACTCATGCCCTCATCAGCACCTCCACTGCCCCCGTGCACCGCTTTGGGGCCTCCCCGGTCCCTTCCCGGTTCCCGGTTCTGCCGTTCTCGATCGGGATCCGCGGCACCGATGCGAAAGCCGGACACGTCACAGCCCGAACGCTGCACTTGAAACGCAGCGCTGACCGCGAGGCGTCGTTCAGCGAGGGTCACTCGGGAGAGTTGGCGCACGGGTTGGAGCGCTCGCCGGTGGCTGGCAACAGAGAGGAAACACCCCACTGTAGGATGGCCACCGTAGAGGCGCCCGTGTCGGTGCAGACTGTTGCGGCACCCCTGAAGTCACCACGCCCAATACCGTCGCGACGTCTACGCCGGGCGCCGCTCCCCGCCTGGGCCACCGAGTTCGACGAGTCCGCTTGCGCCGGTGACGTGCGCGAGCTGCACGATCGCTTGCGAGCTGCGGGCGTGCCGCTCGAGTCGTTGCTGGGAGCGCACACCGTAAGCGCTGTGAGGCCAGTGCCGCTGACGTCAATCGCCACCGCGGAAACGGTGGCCACGGGTGATGGCGTGACCGACACGCAGCCGCCGCCGGACTCGGACGACTCGTTGGGGATGTCGTCACCGGAGGCGAAACGGCAACGCACCGGCGAAGCGCCCGTGCTCGACGCGCGGCGGCGAGCGCCGAAACTCCCGGCAACAGTGCAGAAGGGTGAGGGCGGGCAGCAGGCAGACACAACGGATGGGGAGTCGAGCGGTGAGGCACTGGCGACGGATCATGCTGTGGCGCAGAAAGAGGGACGGGAAGCAGAGGCAGGCGTGGCCAAGCATGAGGTTGCCGATGCGAGCACTGCGGAAGACGTCTCTGCACCCGGAGTCAAAGCAAGGAACTATGGCGCGGTCGCTGCGGAGCGCAACCGATACGAGGAGTACCATCTGAACGGCGACTTTGACGAGGAGGCCGTGAAACAGCTGCAAGCACCGTTCGGCCCGGCGGGCGTGGACATGGACGACCTGGCCTGGGGCACTTTCGCTCGTCGCCACAAGCGCGTCATGAAAAAAGCGGCCAGCTAGGGATAGGGCGCGACCGGGCGCGCACATGGTCGGAGTGTGTCGCAAGCCGCAGATTCCGCCCGCCCCGCGTGCTCTTCCGTTCGGACCCCGAAATAGCGACAATTCATCCCTAAATGCGACACCCCCGCGCTGGCCGTCGCCGCGGCGCTGCCGACGCTGCCGTCCCGTTCGCGCTCACCGCACCAGCCGCCCTCCATTCTCCGTCCCGCTCCATGCCGACACGTCTTCACAAAAACCGCAAAAAGCGCGGTCACGTCAGTGCGGGCCACGGCCGCGTCGGCAAGCATCGCAAAGGCGGTGCACGGGGCGGACGCGGCATGTCCGGCGGCATGCACCATCATCGCACGCTGATGGACAAGTGGCATCCGGGTTACTTTGGCAAGGTGGGCATGCGACACTTCAACGCCGGCGGCGATAAGAACGCCAAGCACACGCCCTCCATCAACATCGACAAGTTGTGGACGTTAGTGTCGCCGGAGACGCGGCAGCACTACGCGGAGCGCGCCGATCGGGAAGCGCCGGTGCTGGACGTCACCCGCGCGGGTTACTTCAAGGTGCTCGGGCGGGGCCATTTACCGCGTCAGCCGCTGATCGTCAAAGCGAAGTACTTTTCCAAGACCGCCGAGAAGCGGATCAAGGCCGCCGGCGGTGTGTGCGTGCTGACGGCGTGAGGGAGTGCCGAAGGACGAGGCCATGAGAGGGCGGCCGGGAGGGAGACGAACGACTCCGCACGAGAGAGAAGAGGCGCCCTGTGAGGTGGGAGCGGGTGGCCCCACCGGGTCGGGTAGAAGCCGGCCGGTGGTGACTCCTCACCGGCTCAAACACCGCAGTGATCCGCCTTAAACGCCCAACACCTTGCGCATGCACCCCTCGTCTTTGTACGCACCTTCGCCGCTACGTGCCTCCGTCCGTCCCTCTATGCATGCCTGTGCGGGCTTTGCGGCACCTCCTCGACATCGATGCGAGTTGCGCGGGAACGCCTCACCGGACGCGCAGGCCATCGTCGTCGCTTTGCGCTTCCCTTTCCTTCGCGCCACTCCCTTGCGACGGCAATATGGAGAGCACGGGTGTCGCAAAAGCATCAGCACATCGGGCCAGCGGCGATGAAGCTGGTCCCGACTCGCCCGTTATGAACACCCACAGGGAGTCGATGCGGCGGGAGACGCGGGCGCTGTTGCTGGCGGCGGAGGCGTACCGACGCGCAGCCGAATCGCTGCAGAGCATCGAGCGCCAGCTGCAAGCGTTTGAAGAACGCATCGCTCGGGCAGTTGCGGTGATGCAGAAAGCGGAACGGGTGCTGGCGGACGGGCTGGTGTACCGACAGGCGTTGCAACGAGCCGGCACTGCCCCAGGCCCGTGAGCGCACCCGCAGCGACGCTTCCACCTTCTCCTGCTTTACGATCCGTGCTGCTGCACGAGCCACAATAACAGCAGTATCAACGCGACCGCCGGTACCACCGCGCTGTTCATGTTGCCCACGCTGTCGTCTTCCTTCTGTCTCTGCGCCACCGCCTGATCCACGTACCACTCCAGGCTGTACTTTTCGACCTCGCGCTTCTCCGGCAGCGGGCGGAACCGTCCGCTGGCCACACCGGTGCTGGCGCCACCGCGATACCAGCGCTGCCGACTGCGCCACCCGGGCAACTTGCCGGCGGTCTCCCGTAAAATCGCCTCCACGTCCATCTGCACAAACGACTCGCGGCCGAGGTGCAGCCGCGGCGCTCGCAGGATGAACAGCAACTCTTTGGCCACTTTGCGCACGTCGCGGTCGTCGTGGTGCTTCAGGCGCCCCAGCACTTCTTGCGCCCGCACATTGTGCCCCTGCGCGTCAAGCGACTGCGCCAGCCACAGCTGATACTCGCCGCCTTGGCGCGTGTTCCCTCCGACCAGGTCCGACGCGCGCGACATCGACTGGCTCGCCTTCTCGTACATGCCTTTGTTCATGCAGTCCACGCCATCGACGAACGCCTCCTCGGCACGCTCCCGTCGCCATTCCGCCAGGTCGGCCATATGCGCCGGCGGTACGCTGGCCTGGGTCGGTGTGTCGGTGCCGCTTTCCGATGGAGATGCGCCGGAAATGGCGGGCGTGGGCGGTCGTGTGGGCGGCTTGACCACGTCTGTGTCCAACCAGCCGCCAAACACGCGCGTGCGACCCATTTCGCCAGTATCCGAGTCCTGGTATCCACTACCGCAGCCCACGTCATCGCCGTCGCGGTTGAAGCCGAGGCGCTGCCCGCCGAAAAGCCGGTTCAAGTCGAATCCGCCGCCGCCGCCGCCGGCACCACCGCCGTCGCTGTCGCCGCCGGCCGCGGCGCATCGTATCGGCCGCCCGACAGGAACGCGCTGCCCAAGTTCATACACGCGCCGGCAACTAACGTTTCTGGAACCGGCGACGATTCCGCTCGTCGGCATCGTATTCCAGCCGCGCTCATGCCGCAACCGCCTCCTGCCAGCGACTCCGACGCCCTCGCAAAACGCGCACGGCGCCCGGTCACCGGTCCGCCGCCGCGCCACCGATACGAACAAGTCCGCCATACCCGCACCGCGGCCACGAGAATTCACGGCGTCGATCACGCTCCTCCCTGCGCGCAACGCACACGTGCCCAACCGACCGGCCGCCAAGCTCCGTGACCGCTACAGCGACTCGTCACCCGTGGCCGCGCCCCCGATTCCCACCGCGATCGCCTCCGAACAGCACGCAGCGCCCAACCGGTTTCGCTACGGTCGACGCAACTCCGCGGCCGCTCGCCGCTGCCGCCCGCGCGCAGCTCCACCGCCGCGCGCGTGGTACTCACCCGCGCCCTCCGGGACACCCACACCCGCGCTCGGACCGCTGCGCAGTTCAACCGCCCGTCGGGGCATGGGATCGCGAGGTGTGACACAATCTCGAGCAGGCCGCGTGACGATTTCCGACAAGCATCCGAAACCCACGTCGGTGCACCTCACCGTGCATTCGTCGCCGTGTGCGAGGCGTCGCGGACGCCGTGATCCAGCCACATACGGGCACACGCCCGGGTGCGTCCGACACTCGCTGGGGAGATGCGACTTCCAAAATATCCAACCAACGATAGTGATTTTAAATTCTCCGCGCGCTCCCTGCCGCTCCTACGCCGCCTCCTCCTCCTCCACCACTATTCTCACTGGTCCTCCTCTACGGCGAGCGATATTGGTATCGCTGGTGTGCCACCGCCCCGCCACCAGTACTCGCCGCCTCAGTAGGCGTCACGGAGCCGGTGCGCGGGTAGCCCGGCGAGTTGTCCTCGCTGTACGACGAGCGATACTCGGTGGCGAGATCGGTGACCGCGGCGGCAAAGTCGGTGTCGCTCAGCTCGGTCTGCAGGCTTTTGCTGCGCGCGCGGTCTCGCTCAGCTAGCGACGCGCCCAGCCGCGCCCACAACACCACCAGATGCGCGTACATGGCATTCAGCACCACCAGGTAGATGCCTAAAATGAGCAGCAGCACGGCGATCTTCTGGAAGATGGAGCTCCATTGCACCCGCCAGGTCGCCGCGAACACCGCCGGCGGCGCCAGCGCATCCGCCAGCGCCATGGCCAGCGTGCGCAAACACACATTGCCGCACGAGCGCTTGGCATCGCTGAGGCGGTGCCGCCGCGAACACACCACCCCCAGCAGCAGCATCCACAGGTATAACAGCAGCGCCTTGGTGTGCACATACACCAGGTCGGCGGTGTGCGGCGAGGTGAACATCGGCATCGAGGCGACCGACAGCAGCGTGCACACCACCCAGCCGCTCATGCCCACAAACACCCCCGCAAACAGATAGACGCGCTCGTCCATCTCCAAAAAGTACCGCACCGGCCGCAACCGACACAACCACTCTTCCACTGCCCCGACGGTCGAGCGCCGACGACGCCCAGCACCGCTGCCGGACACCGCCATCCGCCGCCACACCACCACCGTCGCCAAATACCCCGCCAGGTAGATCGCCGCCAACCGCAACAACACCGACATCGGTCCGGTGTGATGGTCCGGCGGATGCGGGTCGCTCAACGACCGCCGCGCCCTATACCACTCCCACGACAGGTCGAAGAACGGGTACGTCCACCATTGCCACGGCTTGAAGTAGGGAATGCCCATAAACTCCACCGCCCGACGACCGCCGCAACGCTCCGGTATATCCCACCGCATCCGCGGATAGTACACGATGTGGTCCAGGTGGTACCCGAACGGCAGCCGCCGCAGCGGCCCGCCGCGCTCCGCGGTGCCCGGGTGAAATGCCGGCGCGTCGTACAGCCGCGCAAAGTAGACGTTCAGGAAACCCTGATCGCCGCCGTCGTACGACTCCGTGGTGGCCAAGCGGTGCAACATGTCGCGATACCGATCGCGCGACGGCTTGATCACCATCACGCCCGAGTTGAAGTGACACGGATTGATGAACGTGGCGCAAAAGTCGCCGCACTGGAAAGCGTCGTGCATGTCACCGAGCACCAGCGTGTCCGCATCCAAATACACCAAGCGCTCAAACTGCTCCAGCGCAAACACCTGCAGTTTGGCCATGACGTTGTGAAAGCGCCGATTCACCTTTTTCACGTGCTCGTACGGATTCTGCACGTACTCCACCTCCAGCGTGTACAGGCCATCGCGGTGCAGCTGTTCCAGCGCCGCCTCGGAAACGTCGCGCGTCACCAACACCACCCGCAACGCGTGCGGCCGTTCAACAGCGTCCGCCGCCCGCTCTGCCCCCGCCCGCTCCAGCGTGAGCGCATCCAGCGGGCCGCCCACCCCACCCGGCGGCTCGAACAACACCCCCGGCGCCTGGTGCAGCCGCAGCGACTGCATCATCACCCGTACCGGCAACGTGTAGTAGTTGCCGTACAGAAACGCCACAAAAGCGTACGGGCGCAGACTCTCGTTCACCTTCTCGCCAGCCTGGCGTATCGTGTCCGGTGCCGCCCGGACGGCCGCCTGCTGTGCGGCGGTCTCGGCACCCGCCACCAACGCCGCCAGCACCAACACTGCCAGCAGCAGTGGCGCCCACCACCGCCCGATACGCCCTAGGGGAGTCATCGCGCCAGCTTCTGTCGTCGGCACAGGCCGTCGTTGTGCCTCAACACTCGTGTCGTGTCGATCGAGCGCCCACGCTGTGAAACCCGCGCGCGCGCGCGCGCCCAGAAAGAAGATTTTGCCACCGCGAGACAGAGACGACAGGTCGATAGAGAAGAGGGCCGCAGCGGGTGGGAATGGGAGGAGATATAGAGGGTATCGAGAGGAGACAGGGCGCGGAGAGGCCGCTGAAGGGTCGGTTGTGGGGGAGAGCTTCGCAGAAAAAGAGCACGATGGGTTTTGCAAAAGATGGCTGGCAGTGCATGTGCTCGTCGGGTGAATACGCGGTGGGCCGCCAGTTCCGTGCCGCCCATCGACCAGAGGACGTCCGCGGCAGTATGCTCTGGCATGACCACAACTCTCCCCCTCGTGCCGCTCGTATATCCATCCACACTACATCCCCAGCGATTCCGGTGGCAAGTTCGGGTTTGCGTTGGTGAGCACCGTGTACAGCCAGAGGAAAAACATCAGGCCGCCGAGCGCCAAAAACGGCATCCACTCGTCCAAAGGGTGCTCCAGCTCGAGCAGCTCGTCGATGTCCCGGCGTCTTCGGTTCGCCGCCGCAGCGGTGCGCGCCGCTCGTCGGTTCGGGCGGGAGGCGGTGGCCGCGTGACGGGCATCTCCAGGCATTCCTACGCTCACATCCTCCACTCGTCGTTCGACACGCCGCGGCTGCCGGTCAATGGGGTACTCCTGCAACAGCGTGCCCTCCGCGTCCAACTCGCGCACCCGCACCGACTCGTCGGCAAGCACGCCGGGCGGCACCTCCAATCTCGGTCGGGTGAAGTACTTCGAGACCATCCGGAAAAGACCGGCGCGAGGCAGACCGTCCACATACTCCTCCGGATCGTCGCTCTCGTCGTAGCCCGCATGGCCGCCTCGTGCCCGCCAGTTTCGACTCGACGGCGACGGGCGCTGGCGAGGACGACCTCCCGACCTCTCCCCCTCCTCCTCCGCATAGGCGCGCCCCGACGGCCGACCCGTGGCCGATGCGCCGTCCGCTTCAACCTCTTGCGGCGACGGCGGGACTTCCCACTGCTCCGGCTCGCGGTTACCCGGCGGCACGCCGCCATTCTCCCGTATCCACCGTCGCAGCATCCGCTCCAGTTCGTCCGGCACCGGCTTCCAGTCGCGCGGCGGAAAGTACGCCTTGAAGTACTTGAATTGACTGCGCTGCAACTGAGCGTGCAGCTCCAGCTTGGCCAACACGTTCCGGCTATAGCCGACGTAGCGCAGCAGGCGGCTGTCGTCGAACACCGCGTACGCGCCCACCCGCTCCCACCGAGCCGGATTCCGCGGCACCTCACTCACCGGCAACAGCGGCAGGTCGGCCAAAAACACGTGCTCTAGTTGAGGCGACGCGGCGCGCTCCTCATCGGACGGTCGAAGTGACGTGCGCCCGGTGGAGGCGGGCGCTTCGCCGGCCATGCACAACACGGTGCGCCGGTGTCGAGCTGGAGATAAGACACGGGACGCCCATAGAACACGTCGTGGGGCAGAATGAGAGGTGGGAAGCGGGGACGCACCACGTCGCGACGTCGGAGTGGCCAGCGGGAGTGCTGGAACGAAGAGCATGGCGGCGGAGACGAAACTGCCAAACCCGAAACAGGGGAACCGCGTTGCAAACCGGCGGCGTTTCGCGGAGTCTCAGCGTACCAACGACGAAGGGGCCGCAGACTGGCGACTGCTCCAGGGGAAAACTCGAAGGGCAGCGAACGCTGTAGAAGAGTGCTGCCGGTGTGAGGTAGCCCGATCGAGGCGGATGGGTGATAGGAGCAGAATCCCCTCAAGGGCAACGCAACTCCGGCGGTCAAGAAGCGTGTGGCAGGAGCCCCCGAAACACACCACGACTCCCACACCCTTTCTGCGAGTCGCTGCCGCAGTGCATCGCTGGGCACCGCTTCACGTTCCTCCCGGCATGCTCCGTGGCCGGCGCCGTGCCCCTTCAGGGCCCTCTCACGAAATGCGACAATCATGCCCCTCACCGAACCGACCGTTTTTCCGTTCTGGCGCGCGCGTCCAGCCGGGTCGCGCATTTTCTCAATCAACTTGGCGCTCTTTCCCGCCGCGCGCACCCCCACCATCTCCCACTTTTCAGGGCTCTCGCTTCTCGTCATACTCTTCCAATTCGATCCCATCTAGTGGATTGATATACGCGACAGTTACCTCACCCTTCTCCTCGACTGCGGTTGCTGACGATGCGGCGGACGCGCGAAACGGTCGGCGGGCCGCATCCCGCCGGCCGACGCTCTCTGGCCACGGTCTTCCTCATGGGCGTGCTGCTCTTGGCGCACGTGCTGCCTTTCGCATCGGCCGTGTTCATTCCGGACATGACGCCGGAAACCTTCGATCAGTACGTGAAGAAGCGTTCGGCGGGCACCATCGCCGCCGTCAAGGTGTACGCGCCGTGGTGTCAGCACTGCCAGACTATGGAAGACGACTGGAACATCCTCGGCAACCTGTTTGCCGACACCGATGAGGTGGTGGTGGCCAGCGTGAACGGCGACAAGCACGTCAAGCTGCGCGAGTCGCTGGGCACCACCGGCTACCCGTCGATCTACCTGTACGGGGCCGACGGTGCGGAGACGCCGCGCGACTGGAAGAGTGCGCGTTCGTGGGGTGCGCTCGGCACCGAGCTGAAGCGCATGGCCAAGGAGGCGGGCGGCAAGCTGGCCGCGGCTGCCGACAAGATCCAGCTGCCGTACGCACCCAACTACCTGGAAAAGTATCGCGCGCAGTTCACCCGGGTGAGCGAGAAATCGCCGCTGCTGGAGCTGACGCCGGAGCTGTTGTCGCGCATCGTGCTAGACCGCAGTCGCGACGTGGTGCTGGCGGTGGTGCTGCCCGACTGCCCCAAGTGCAGGGCGTTGCTCCCGGAGTTGCACAAGGCGGCGGCATCGTTCGTGGCCGCCGGGCACTCGCCCTCCGAGGTCGTGTTCGCCACCGTGGACGGCAGCAAGTACCGCGACGCGCTCACCGCGCCCGACGTCGCCCAGTGGCTGCCGTCGCCGCCCACTTCCGCCTCGGCGATGCCGGCGGTGTACTTGTTCCCGCGCGGCCTACAGAAGAAGAGCGGCCGCGTCGCCCTGCCCGAATCCAAGTCGCCGCCGACCGCCGCCGAGCTGGTGGAGTTTGTGAACCAACACATCGGTACCGAGATCACCGTGGGTGGCGGGGTGCGTCCTTCAGCCGGTCGCCTCACCGCCCTGGACAACATCGTGAACGACGTGCTGGGCGGCAAGGCATTCCGCGCCAAATACGCCACCTTTGATGCGGCGCTGGAGGCGCAGTTCGCCGGCGTCGAGCAGCTGCTCCAGGACGCCGACCAGCAACTCGAGCGCGCCATCGACAGACTGGTGTCGGCCGGCACCATCAACGTCCAGCAGGGTAACTTTTACCAGAAGACGTTTGAAAAGTTGGTGGACAAGTCCGGTAAGGGTGTGCGCGAGATCGCCGAGATGATCGGGCGCTACGAGCGCACCCTGGAGGAGGCGCCGCTGAAGCAGACCATGCAAGCGATGCATATGCGTGAATTTGCCAAGATGCGCAACCTGATGCGCATCTTCGAGGAGCACTCCACCAAGTTGAGCCAGCAGGTGGCGCAGCTGGTGCGGCGGGCGAAGCGCGAGGTGGCCGAGTCAGTGGCGCGTGACATCCTCGACGACAAGTTCACCGGCGATGCCGACACCGCCGCCCGTTTCGCCGACCGCGTGAAGCAGCTGCGCAAGGCGCGCGACGACGCGGTGGCCGCGGCCGCCGAGGGCAAGCCGGCGCGGGTGAAGGAGGCGGCGGTGGCGCTGGCGGTGGCCTTCGCCCCCGACAAGCATGTGCTGGTGGTGCCGCGGGGCGACCTGCCCACCGATGATGTGCTGAAAGTGGCCGAGCGCAAACTGCCTGACCTGGTGGTCGTGCTGGCGCCGCCGTCCACCGATGACGATCCGGTCAGTTTGGCGTTTTACTCCAAGCACGACAAGGCGGCCGCCGCCGCCGAGTCGCCGGCGCCGCCCGTGGAGCCGATCCCGTACACCGACCGGTCCAAGTCGCTGGACGACGTGCTGCGCTTTTTGGACAATGCCATGCAGCCACCAGGCAAGGGCGAGGTGGTGGAGCTCACCGACAAGACTTTCGCGTCGGTGGCGCAGGACAAGAGCAAGACGGTGATGGTGGCGTTTGTGGCCAGCTGGTGCGGCCACTGCAAGCGCCTCAAGCCGGAATACCGGAAAGCGGCCGCGTTACTGGAGCGCCGCTTGGCCGACAAGTCCAGCGTGGTGATGGCCACGGTGGATGCCGACCAGTACGGCGAGCTGCGCGAGCAGTTCGGGGTGGTCGGCTTCCCCACCATCAAGGTCTTCCGCGCCGGCGACAACAAGCTGGAGGATTACGAGGGCGGGCGCACCGCGTTCGAACTGGCCGAATACCTCAAGGCGGCCGCCGAGGAGGACCGCAGCGGCACGCGCCCGCCACAGGATGCAGCCACCAAGCCGTCGGCGGTGATGGAGCTGACGCCCGCCGAACTGGACGGGCTGCTGGCCGACCGCAGCAAGGCGGTGCTGCTGATGCTGTACGCACCGTGGTGCGGTGCTTGCAAGACGCTCAAGCCGCTGTACGAGAAACTGGCCGGCTCGTTGGCGCAGACACGCCCGGACATCGTGCTGGCGCGTTTGGACGCCGATCAGCACGCTGCCGAACTGGAGCAGCGCATCAAAGTGGAACACTATCCGACGTTCCGCTTCTGGCCCAAGGGCGGTGTGGAGGAGCGCCGCATGGACGTCTCGGTGGACGATCTCGAGTACGACGAGGAACTGAGCGAGCTGCGCGACTTCGTGCTGCAGCACGCCGGGGAGGCGCCGGCAGAGGGCGCCCCGACATCGCTCCGGACGTGGTATGGCGATGCGCTCGAGGCGCTGCGCACGCCGTCGATCCGCAACGCCCTGCTGGCGACGGCGGTGTGCACGGTGCTGATGCTGGCGCTGCGGCGGTCGCGTCTCTTCAAGAACGGTCCGGGCAGCAGTGCCGCCGTTGCCGCCGCCAAACCAGCCAAGGCGCTGAACGGCAAAAAAGCGGAGTGAATCGAGGAGGCGGTGGGGAGAAGGAACGTGCGGACCGATATGAGGAGGGGCAGATGCGAAATATGGATACGGTAAATGAGACGGGCGAGTGTCGCCTACACCAACACGTTCACCCCGCGAAACACAAACGACGGCTTGTCCGGGAAGGTGCACCCCGAGCGCCGGATGACCGCGCTGGCCGCATAGTTGCCGGCCGCACAGCACTCCCGCAGCGGCCGGCCGCGCACCAGCGTGGCCAGAAAGCCGCCGACGTAAGCATCGCCGGCGCCGTTGGTATCCACCAGATCCTCCGCCGGACACGGAATGACACCGTACTGCTCGGCACTCCAGAGGCGGTGCTGATCGCCGACCACCACCGCCGTCGGCTCGGTGCCACAGGTGAAGACCACGGTGCGCGGTCGGGCGGTGTGCTTGGCGGTGCGGGTGGCCAGCGCCATCGCCACGCGCATCACCTCGTCGGCGGGTGAGCCGTCGCCGTGCAGCACGTCGGCCCAGCCCATCTGCTCGGCCAGCACCCGCGCCTCGCTCTCGTTCCCGAAATACACGTCCACGTATGGCAACAGCGTCTGAAAGCGCTCCCAGTACTGCGGCACCTGCAACAGGAACGGCGCCGACAAGTTCATCCCGAACAGCTTGTGCGGGTGCGCGGCCACGTGCTCGCCGATGGCCAGTGCCGACTCCGGCGACACCGTCAGAAAAAATCCGGCAATGTAGAACACCCGCGCTCGCTCCACCAATTGCCACTGCACCGGCTCGCGCAGATGCGATACCGGATACGTGTTGGCGGCTGCCAGATGCGCCACCAGCGATCGACAGGCGCCGCCGTGCGACACCAGCACCGCACAGGTGCCGGTCGGCTCTTCGTCGTGCACGTAATACTGTACGCGCACCCCGTCTGCTGTCGCCGACTCACGCATGCGCTCCGCAAACTCGTCGCGCCCTACCGCCCCCAGATAGGCCGTCGCCCCCGGCCACTGTCCCCGCAGCATCCACTGCGCCACACGGATACTGTTCTGAGTGGCACCGCCCGCCACAAACTGCACCCGGAACTGGTCCCGCAGCTCGGTGTACAGTGGACGGTGCCGCGACTCTGCCAGGATGGCGTTATTCGCCTCCAGGCCGTACTTGTCCAGCAGGCTGGTGGGCACCTCGGCGATCAGGTCCAGCAGCGGATTCCCGATGCCCAACAATACCGGACCCTCCAAAGGGGGTGTTTCCGGCGCCATGCGGTACCGTGTGAGGTGAAGCCACCGCACCGACGTCGTCGTCGCCGTCACCGCGCTGCGGATCGCCCCGGAGACGACTCGAGGTGCCCACAATGCGAAGCAAGCGATGCGCTCGGAAGGGGAAGACACCGATTGAGCGAGAACGATACGTCCCAGTGCCCTGACACAGTCGTCCCTGCTGCAGCCGCGTCAGCAGCGTCGTGTGCGGGAGTCTGATCGAGGAGATCAATGCATTCACTGCGTCGATCGTTGTCGTCGTCGACACTCCCAGAGGGTCCGCGGCCCGCCGCGTCGACTGGCGCGCCGGCGATGCGCCACGCATCCCACGTGTGTGTGAGGGGTCTCGTGTGAGGGACATCTCGCAGGCTGGCGCAGGAGATAGCAGGGACATCCCACACAAACACCCTCTCCGACTGCCCCACGTCCCACCACTTTACAAACCGGAGTAACGCTCGATGTGTTGCTGAATATGATGCAGGCGCTTGGCCCAGTTCTCGGTGGCCTCACCGAACCGCACCGCCGCGCTCCCCACCGTCCCCACACCCGCAGTGGCCACGCTCTGACAGGCGGTATCTGCGTGTAGTGCCGTCGCCCGGACCAGCGTCACGGCAGCATCAGCCGGCAGAATGTGGGTGCTGCCTGGCGGCAGCGGGCCAAACGCGTCCACCTCGGGGCGCAGCGCATGCACTCGCACGCGCACCAGCGGCGGACCGCGCGGCCGTTCCAGCGGCATCAGCGTGATGTGCACCGAGTTGAACGCACCCGGAATGATGTCGCTGGCGGCGGCGGCGCGCTCCTCGCCCACGCCCTCGCACCAGAACACGTTCACGTGGTCGTTGCCCACGTGCCGTTTCTTGCGCACCAACGCCTTGCCGCCGGCGATGCCCTCGTTGGCGGTCGCCGTCTCCGCATCGCCCGCCAACTCGACCCCCGTCGGCGTCGCTGCACCGGGCATCAGGGTGGTGACGTGGAAAATCGCCTGCGAGGCCGCCTCGCGGTGATACACCACAAACTCGCCGTCGGCATCGCGCCCGCTGTAGTCCAGGCCGCCGGTGTACGCGAACAGCCAGTCGGTGCGCAAGCGCAAGCACACGCCCAGCCGTGCACAAAACGCGTCGTACGCGCGGTCACCGGCCAGGTTGCTCAGAATGTCCGACTCGGCGCGTTGGTTGGCGCCCACGTACAACACGCCCACACGGTGCACCTCATCGGGCGGGATGCGATCCAATACCTGCAGCGCGCGCTTGTCGCCCTGCAGTCGTAGCAGCGCGTGGTCGCCCGACCGTTGAAACAGCTGACCGACGGCATGCTCCATGCGGCGGAGCGTGAGCAAGCGGGGGACGCTGCGCGATGCGTCCCGTTGGCGATCCGCATTGCAGAGGCCGCGCAAGGCGGTCAGGGCGTCCGCCGCCCTCCATAAAGGGCGCGACGTCGGAAGTGGCGGTTGGCCGTCCCCTGCTGCAGGTATCGCACGGCGAATTGGCGGCGCGGTGGCTAGCGGCGACGCCTCGGCAGGCACCGAACGGCCGGCTTCGTACGCGGCGCAGGTGGAAATGGATCGGGACGTCGACGCACTCGTCGTCATCATCGCTCCCAGCCCCGCCTCCACCCGCGGCGGTTGCCACACCCAGCTCGGCTCGCGCAACCACAGCCGCATCGACGCCGAGCCGGTCACCCGCCGTATCGCTAGCTCTAGCGTCAGTTCGCCATCCGCCCGCGCGGTCACCAACAGCGGCAGATCGCTGCCCGACGCTGGCACCGCCCAGGTGCCTTCGAGCGCCGCATCGACGGTGCTGCTGCTGCTGCTGCTGCTGCCGCCCGCGCCGTCGCCGTTGCGCAGCAACAACCATGACGGGCCGCGATCGTGCCAGCCGTCGGGCCAGTAACAGGCAGCGTACTCGGCGATGACGGAAGCGAACCGCGGATCGCCACCCCGAACACACTCCTGTTGCAGCTGGCGCACGCCCGCCTGCACCGTGGCCCGGTCGGCCGCCAGCACGCACCAACTGCAGAACGCGTTCTGCGCCAACCGACGCAAGCGCACCGCAAACGCTCCTGGCGGCGTCGATGGACTCTTATCATCGTGACCGCCCCATAGCCACACACAACTCGCCACCGCCTCCAATGCCGGTCCGCATACCTCTCGAGAGGCCACCGCCAACCAATCGGCAGCGGCCGTGCCGCCCTTGCCCGACGACGACATCCCGGCGCGGTGCACCAGTTCGTGCACGCTTGCGGCGATGGTGTGTAGACATTCCAGCGCCACCATAGCCCGAAGACGCGCCCGCTGACAGGCAGCGGCGGCGACGTCCCTTGCACGGGAGCGGTCGTCGCGCAGACATGGCCCCAGCGCCTCCACCCAATCCCGCAGCAGTTGCTGCAACAGTTGCTGTTCGGCCGGTGTACAGGCGCGACCGACACAAGCCACCACAATCATGCAGGCGACGTGTTGCAACAGCGCGACGGTCAGCAGCGACGGCGACAGGCGGCAGCGCCAGCGCAGCTCGGCGATGGCCAGCTCGGCGCGCGTCAGCCGCAGCCGCAACACGTCCTCCAGATGCCCCGACGGCGAGCTGTGCACCAGACTCTCCAGCAGCGCCAACGCTTCATCGCGCACGCCGACCACGCTCATGGCCTCTGCCGGCGCCTCTGCCCGCCGCTGTGCCAAATAATCCACCACCGCCGTGGCCCACTCCTCCGCAGACACCACCGGCTCGCACACCGACACCGAATCGGTGGCCAGCCATCTCAAACACAGCAGCACCTCCTCCAGCAGCGATTGCGGCACCGGATACCCTGTCGGCTCCGTCGTGGCGGCTGCGCGCAACACCCCCAGCAGATGGAGCAGCGTCTCTCGCCAGGGAAATGTTACCGTCGCAGTAGGGTCCCCAGACGCCATATCCGATGACGCTCCGTCTGCAGCGATATCGACAACCGCGTCGCCAGTCCGCACGCCCGTCGATGTCGCCTCTACCGAGATTCCCATGGGAAACACTGCCGTCAGCAGCTTGCCGTCCATGCGCAACGCCCCCGCGTACTTGTGATCGGTGCCGAGGCGGCGCAGGAACCGCACCACCGCCACCGCCCCCAAGGCTTGCGAATCCGTACGACTCTCCCACAGCGGTGCCGATCGTTCGGGCGTCGGTGGTCGCCACTTGCCCAGATACCCATCGAGCAGATGCCGCAGCAGCCAGCACGCCCGATACACTTCGCCCTCTTGCAGGTACAGCTCCAGCGCCGACAGAGCCACACCGGCGGTCGGCAGGCGTATCCCCAGCAACTCGCGCACCAGCCGCTCGAATACCGGGCGGGAAGTGGGCGCCGCCAGCGCCACCGCCACCGTGTCCAACACCTCCGCCTCCAGCGCACTGCATTCCGTACGGACGGTGTTGCTGCCGCTGGTGTCCGTTACCGCGCTCCCATCACGCATCGCCGCGGCGTATACGTCCAGCAGCATCGGCAGCACCAGCTCGCCCACCAGCACGTCGGCATACAGACCGCGCCATCTGGTCAGCGTGTCCCGCAGCGACCGCACCGCCCGCAGCTGCACCGCGCACTCGCGCTCGTCCCGAAAGTAGGCGGTCATGATGTGCTGCTGCCGATCGACCCAGGTGCCGATGCCCAGTGCCGGTCGCGCTGCCGCAATGCGCAGCTCCAGCATGCGCAAGCGCGCATCGGTGTCCAGGAGCGGTTTGAAGCGCTCCAGCAGAAAGCCCGATTCCACCTCGGGCGGCAGCGCGCCGCTGGGCGGCTGCTCTAGGAGTGTTAGGTACTGGAGGGCCAGCGCGCGCATCGCCTCCAAGAGGGGCGGCGAGCGTTCGGCAGCCGCACCGGGTACTGCCTGCGATATCAAATCGACGAGCGACAGCACCGCATCCCATTCACCGATCAGTTCCGTCGCCCGGTGTCGCAACAGAAACGTCAGACCGCTGGACAATTCCACCGCAAATGGCATCGACACCGCGAGCCAGCGCAGCGCGGCTTGGGCCACCGGCGGCAGCACGGCCACAGCCATGCCGTCCGCCATCAGCACCGGCACCTGCTGCGGGCCGAACAGCGCCCACAACAGCAAATGCACCGTGCCGGTGGCCACCGCGGCGCTGTGCGCAGGGGTCAGCGTCGATGCGGGGTGGCGCACGTGGCGGCCGGACCGTGAATCCGACAACTCGCTCGACGATACACTGGCGGAGAGCGAAGGTTTGCGCGGTCCGGAAATCGAGTTGAGGCTTGAGGACATGAGAGATGCGTCGGCCAACGCACCGACATCCCTCTCCCCGTCGTTCTTGCCTTCGCAGGCCGCCAAGTTCGCCACCAGCGCATCGAGCACCGCGTATCGCAGACGCCCGCTCAACCAGTGCAGCACGACGCTGGTCGCTGTCAGCGAGGCGGTCGCGTCGCCCGGGCCGCCCAACGACACGACCAGCGCCAGGGCGCGCAACGCCTCGGAGAGATCGGTAATCGGCAGCGCGCCGCCGGTATCGCCACGACACAAGTTGTACAGCGCGAGACAGCACCACGCGGTCCAGTCGCGGTGTGCTGGTCGGCTGTGAGAGCTACTGCCCAGATGCAACAAAAGCAGCAGGCAGCCGTTCGTCGCCCGCTGCGCCCACTGTCCGGCCAAGCGCTCCGTTGCGATCCCCGCCGTCGCGCTGACGTCCCCCTCCATCGGACGACAATCCGTTGCCAGCGCTGCCGATACGTTCACCAGCGCCTCGAGCACCATCCGCACCGGTCGCTCAGGTAGTGGGCGCCTGGCCGTCGCTCGTCGCACCAGATGACGCAACCAGGTGCCCAGAACGGCAACTGCCGTGCGCCGCCGCTTGATCCGGTCTTCCGGCGATGCCGCCGGCGATTGCACCGCCAAAAGCAGCAATAGCACTGCCGACTCGGTGGCCGGCTGCTCCCGTTCCATGTACTGCGCATCGAAGCGCAGCAGAAGTGATAGAATCAGTTCCGCCTCCTCGACGCTGAACGATGGCAGCACCTGTAGCGCCTCACGCCATTCGGGCGCATCCCACCACTCCGGCGGAGTCGGTGCGCTCTCCAGCACTGCATCGGTGACGGTCCGTGATGCCTCCCACCGCCGGCGAATGGCGGCGCACTGCTCGGACACGTCGGCAGCCACGGCACTTGTCGGCATATTCGGTCGCCGAGGCAACACCGCCACAACCTGATGCAGTCGCAGCAGCTCCCCCAACACGGCGCACTGCAGCGTGCGCAGCTGCCGCGTCAGGGCCATGGCGCCGGCGCTGGTCATGGCCGCAGCGCTGGCCGCGGCCGTGGCGGCGTCGCGGGCATCCGCGTGCCGCTGACGAAAGGCGGCCACGACGACCGCCCGGTCGGATGCCGCGTCAAAGGCCGGCAGCAGCTGCGACAGCGTAAAGCCGAACGGCCACTCGGTGGAGGTGAGTCCGGTGGCCTCGGCGGCACTCGCGGCCCATTCCCATACATGTCGCAGCGCGCGCCGCAGCGCGCACCAGCGGGCACGGGAGCGCTCCACACCCTCCGGTCCGCAGTGGCCACACAGCTCGTACGACAAGTCCAGCAGTAGCCGTGCCAGCTGGTCGGCACGGCAACCGCTCACGTCGATAGGAGGAGGAGGAGGAGGAGCTGAGGTTGACAGACGGTGGACGGCATCGACTGAGCACCGGTGAGCGGGTGGCGATTCGTGTGTTGGCGTGCCTTCGCTCAGCTCCGGGCGCACAAAGTAGCGACGGAAATGGAGGCTGCTCCCGGAGGACTTTGAGGGCTTCGAGGCTGGTGGAGACAGCGCCCCAACTCCCGAGGTCGCCCTGTGTTCAGCTCGCACCGCAGACGCCACCGCATCCTCGGTATCCTTCTCTGCATTCCTCGTGGCGACAGCTCCTCCCCTCCATTTCGACACCGGCCCGGCGAGCCACCCGTGCAGCGCCCCTAACAACAGAGAGCTCGAGTGGGTGCCCGAGGTGGCACCGTGCTCCGTCTCTCCCAGGCCTCGCCGGTGAGGTGCCCCAGAACTCCTGCCCATCGCCTCGCGCACTTCATATCGTATGTGAAGTGCCTCTCCGTCTGCTTGATGCCTCACCGGGCGCATCGAGTTCACCGCCACAGCGGCAGGCGGCGAGCGACGCTCGACCGCGGGTGACGCCGATGCTCGCGCAGACGCTGCCGCCGCTTGGTGGTGGATCGACTCCGGCAAAATGCAAACCACCCTCCTCCACACCTTATCGAAGCACCATACCCTCAACTTTAGACACCAAAATCTAGATACGTGCTCAACGCCCCATGTCACCGTTGACCAGATGCAGTGGCGCGCTCAGAAACGGCGGGCGCCCGTCTGTCGACACCGACTTGGACCGCCGCCGCTTCAGCTCGCGCAAGCGCTGCTCGGGCGCCATCAGCGACTCGCGCGTCACCGAGCACATCTCCCGGTCGAAGGTGAACCGGATGGCGTCGTCGTGCGTTCGCGGGAACAATCGGTTGCGACCGCCGATCATGGTGGCGATGATAATCAGCTTCGAGAAGGTGTTGAACACGCCGCTCAGAGAGTAGTCCGCGTTGTTCACACCAACCGACAGCCCGACGTTGCCGTAAGCGCTGGTCAATTCGAACAGGATGTCGAAGACGCTCACATAGCCCACAGTGGCCACTTGCGATGGCCGATTGTCCAGCAGGTAGTTCTCCGCGATGCAGATCACAAACAACGCGAGAAACAGCCACACCACATCAAACATCAGCACGTTGCCGAACTTTTTGGCCAGACTGCTGAACACCAGCCCCTGCTGTCGTATCGGCCGCGGCCGCTCCGCCTCCACGTTCCGCTCAGGCGGATCCTCCTGTGAAACAATGTCCCCCTCCGGTGGCGAAGTGCGATTCGCGGCGCGGCCCCGAGCCGTGCTACGCAACGTCAGCACGTACGGCACCGGCGACAAGTACATCATGACGACGTACACCACCAGCAGCGCCGGCGACAGGTCGCGAAAATTAACCACCGAAAAGCCGGCATTGCGTGTGGATACCGTCTGGAAGAGGCCCTGATACACCAGACTGCCCGCCGAGTTGTCCACCAGCAGTGACGACCGATCCAAACTGAGCGCCAGAAAAACCACGTATTGCACGACATTGAGCGCGATCAGCATCAGGCCGAGCACCAGCGTCTGCGCGCCCGAGAACAGAAACATGGTGAAGCGGCGGCCGTGCAGTAGCAGATACGTGTACGCCGACTTGTCCTTGGAGAAGTGGTGTCCCAGCCACACCAAACCATACAAAACGATGGGCAGACCGGTATTGCCCAGAATGATCAGCACACCGTACAGGAACAAGAGGCCCGCCTGAAATCGCACCGGCACCATGTTTGCGTTCAGCGGCACCAGACCACAGTTGTGGAGTGCGGAAAACATGGTGAATACCGCGAACCATCCGGTCGACACACCTTCCTGTGCCAGCGCCGGCGAAGGCCCGGGTGCGCCCACCACCGCCGCGAACACCAGCGGCGTGAAGACCACAATGACGCAGGCGTAGAATCCGAACGCCAACATCAGCAGCTTGCCCATGGCCTCGTACTCCAGCGTGGCGTGCCGGGCCATCTCGTTGCCCAGGAGGCAGATGCTATGGCGGGCGCGATAGAGGCGATTGGGGTCGTCCGCCACGCTGCCGTCTTTGGACGGGGCTCTATGCGCGTCCAGCGAGTTGTTTGACGGCGGTAGCGTTTCAGTCTCCGCCAATGCCACCGGCAGCGGACCGCCCCAGCTTTCGGCACGTAACGCCGCCCTGCCACTCGTCGACGGCTGCGCTTCGACGTCCTCGGCGTCTGCGTACGCGCCGCGAACAAACTCCTCACTTCGCAGCACCCGCTTCCCCGCAACAACAGCATCGCTCGAGTCGCCCTCACTGCTCTCCACTCCACGAGACGCGCGCTTCCCAGCCGCAGCATCCGACGCGGCGGGCGACTCGGTCTCCTGCAGTAGCCCCTGCAGCTCTTGCGGTGAAAACTGCGCCAGCTGTCTTCGCAGCTCGCGCTCGCGGCGAATGAGCATGCCGTACCACCTCCAGTACAAATACCGCCGAATCAGCAGCGGCGGGAACAGCATGGCCACTTGACTCCCGATGATGATCAGCACCAGCAACATGGCGAAAAAGCCGTTGTTCAGTTGGGTCATCTGCACCGTCGCCAGGCCCGACTCCGTCACGGCCGATGCCGCCAGAAACAACGAGTCTATGAACGGTATGTTGCCGTGAATGATGGCCATGCCCAGCCCGCCACCGACGAGCGGTAGCAGCATGAAGTACGCCCAGAACAGCCACTGGTAATTGGCGTGCCGCCGCAGCCACACCCGGAACCGCCTCCAACGCTCCCTCCAGGTAAGTTTCCGCAGCGGCCGCAGTGACGGTACGTCATTCGTCGAGCACTCGCTGCGTTGACGCTCCATGAGGCGCCGAGACGAGCGGTTATCCGTCGGGGGGAGCGGCGAGCGAACCGTACGCGCCACCGCACAGCGTCGGACACCCGGAACGGATGCGATCGTGCACCGGCGCACGATGCGTGTCAGGGATCGCGACTGCACCGTGCCGAGGCGACATCTCCGCGGGAGGGGGGAGGGGTTGGTGAAGTTGCTTGACGAAAGACGAGAGTGCTGGTGGACGGCGTGTATCGACATGCCGTGCCAGTCAAGGATGATGATGCCGTGCGACGAAAACTCGGTATCGACTGCACCGCTTCGCTTTAAATAGCTTGCGCGCGGGACGCGCCCACCAGTCTTTCCTGGACGCCAGAGGGTCTCCTTCGAGTATTACGGTCCATGCATACTACGCCTCAGCGGGCTCCGCCTCGCCACCGGCGTCAGCACCGGTGTCGCCGCCACTGCTCTCGGACTTGTCACGGCGGTCCATCGCCGCGGCCATGACCACGCAGATCAGCAGCAGACCAAAGTCCACCCACGCAAAGCCGAGCACCGCATTGACTTTCTCCGGGCGGCTCTTGGTGACCTTGGCGCTGATGACGATGGCCCATATCATGGCCCAAATAGTGTTAAAGCCGGTCACGCCCAGTTCCACCGGCATCAGCAGACCGCCGAAGCTGCCCATGAAGGCGCCCGCCAGCACCCACACGA
The DNA here is from genome assembly GCA_026184775.1 of Cyanidium caldarium. NCBI lineage: Eukaryota > Rhodophyta > Bangiophyceae > Cyanidiales > Cyanidiaceae > Cyanidium > Cyanidium caldarium. The sequence continues at coordinate 502,661 of JANCYW010000004.1, read as the reverse complement.
ACGTGAACAGTGCGAACACGAAAACAATCACGTTCGCCGCAATACCATAGTTGCACACGTCGTCGGAGAAGGTGCCGGTGATCGCACAAAAATGGGTGCCGAGCAAATTCTTCAGGTCGTGCACGATAAGGGCGAACGACGCGATGGACAGCGCGATAACCACAAAGTAAAAGAAGGGGCGAATGCTGCGGCCAACGGTAGCGACTGTCATTGTGGAAGTTCAGCAAGAATGAGGCCGTCAGAGCGCACACTCACCGTCACGCTGTGTCGTACAGACGCGCTTCTAGGACGCCGAGCAAGGCTGAAACCGCCGCATTCAGCGCCGTCGGTACGCCGCGGACGTCCAGATCAGCGTGGAAGCCCGCGCAATCTCGTTCGTCCGAGACGCATGCCGATGTCTCTCGCCGGTGTCGATGAAGCTGCAAGCTCAGCGCGCCACGTGGAAATGCGAGGTTGAGATGTTGTCGCATATTGCCTAATATTTTTGAAGGGCAGGATGAAGAACCCATCATGCGAGGTTTTCCGTGGTGGTGTCCTCTTCGTTGCGGAAGCTTTTTTCGCGCGACTTGAAAGTGCGAAAAACGCTGTGGTGGTCGAGATAATAACTACTGCGGACGGCTCACGTGCCGAACTTTGCATCGTTCGCTGCCCGCCTTGCCGATTCTGAAATGCATCGGATGCACGCTTGCTCGAAAGAAAGTTCCGCGAGAAAAGTGCACGGGAGCGAAGAGCACTCTCGGCTTCCGCCCTCCCAACACCACACGGTGGCCCCACCACGAGATTTTCACCACTGCTGCAAGCACCTGTTTCCCTCTACACAAGATTGCCTTTCATCAAATACTGTGCTTCCCATGCTTTACGTTCCATATCTTGCAAGCTACGACGTTCCACCCGAGCATCTCGGTAGCATCGCGCCCTCTCCGCCGGCCCGGTGTTCATTGCTCTCACGCTTGGGCAGTCTCCGCCTCGTCACCGCCACCCTCAACGGCGCCGCCTTCATCGGATACATCTTTCTCACCGCGCTCGGTGGTCAGCAGCAGCGCCGTGCAAATCACCAGCAGACCAAAGTCCACCCAGGAGAACCCGAGCACCGCATTGGCCTTCTCCGGGCGCTGCCGAGACGCCTTCGCGCTGATGACGATGGCCCATATCATCGACCAGATGGTGTTGAAGCCGGTGAACGCCAGCTCCGTTGGCACCAGCGCCCGGTCCAGAACGCTGAAGATGCTCACCGCCACCAACCACACGAACGCGAAAAACGCAAACGCGAACACAATGCAGTTGGCCGCAATGCCGAAATTGCAGAGCGAGCTACTCTTCACGTCCACAATGGTGCACACGCCGGTGCCGAACACGTCCTTGAGGTCGTGCACGATGAGCGCGAACGAGGTAATGGAGAGCGTTATCACCACAAAGTAGAAGAAGAGACGAAAGCCGCGACCAACGTTGAATGACGCCATGAGGAAGAGTGGAGTGCGCGGGGAGGGGAAATGTGTGTGCTGGAAAAGGGAGAAGCGAAAATGCGAGGGAGAAGTGTTATGTGGAGAGAGGTGCACAGAGCGTCGAGAGTGCGGAGCGAGGAGAAACGTTCGCGAAAGACGCGGCGCGGCAGGATCACCGACGTCGTCCGGAACTGCGGAGATTGCAGTCATATTTTGTCGCATATTTTCAAGTAGTAGAAATCTGCCCAGGGCCGCATCGGCCCTGTTCGGGCTGCACCACCCTTGCTATATGGTACATACCCGCTAACTGTCTGGGCAAGTGCTCGCACTCCGTCCGCATTGCGTGTTGCAACCACCGACCTCACTCCCGTTTCTTTTAAACCTCTGGTGCTCGCGCCGCCTCCCTCACGCCGACGCCACCACCCTCAGTCGCCTCGCCTTAAGCGGCCGCATCGTTCCCCTCCTGTGTCACGCAGATTCTCCTCCGTCGCCAGCGCGCCAAGTTCAGGGCGTACACAATCACCAACATCGAAAAGATCACCCACGCAAAGCCCAGCACCGCATTCACCTGCGTCGAACGATCCTTCGACACCCGCGCACTTAGGGTAATAGCCCACGCCAGCGCGTTCAGCCCGCTCGTCCCATTCAGCAGCGTCTCCACGAAGCAGAGCAGCCGCACTCTCTTCTCTGTCGAACTGGCCACCAACACTAGCACAGAGTTAATCACTGCCAACGCGAAGAAGACGACGTTGATGGCCACGCCATAGTTGCAGGTTGAGGACTCCACGGTCTGCGTGAGTTCACAGAAGCCGGTGCCGCCCACGTTCCTCAGGTCGTGCACGATGAGCGCGAACGAGGCCACCGAGAGGGTGACTATACCCGCATAGAGTAGCAAACGCACGCTCGATAGGACGCCTAGACGCATGGAGAGAAAAATTAGTGACGGAAACGAAGAGAGCGAGTGCAGCGTGTGGCAGCAGCGTGCCGGTAGAGACAACCAACGCGTGTGTTTCCAAGACCTGGCGGGCGGCGCTCGTGGGCTCCGCGTCCTGATCGGCTGGATTCCGGAAAACCCGCGGAATCGTTTCAGCGATCGAGTCCCGGTTAAAACGCTCTTTGAAAAAACGCGATGGTTGGCAGACCATCTTTCCCCTGCCTGGTGTCTATTCTTCTCCTCATGCACTCCCTCCACCGTCTCCCCCATCTCCCTCTACAATTCACCCATCCCACCCATCATCAGCCACCTCCCCTTCCGATGCACTCCATCCACACCCTCCGCTTCGCTTTCATCCACCTCATTCTCGTGTCTTCCGCTTCTCCCACCTCCCACCCAACTTTGTCCTATTTCCTCTCTCCCACAGCCGACGACCGCCGTCGCCCGCCGACCATCAGTCGGCCGCGCGCTTTTCCTCGGCCACGCTCCAGACCTTCCGGCGACCATTCACTGTCACCTATCCCTCTATACCTTCCCATCACACGCTCCTTTTTTCTCCTCTCTCTCATGGCGGACACCCAGACCAGCGCTGACCTCCCCGCATCCACCATATCCCCTGCCGAACGCGACGGCGGCGACGGCTACGACGGCCATTCGTCGGGACGCGACGTCGACTCCACCGTGACCGAAACGTACGAGTCGTTCGACGACATGGGCTTGCGCGACGAACTGCTGCGGGGCATCTACGCGTACGGCTTTGAGAAGCCGTCGGCGATTCAGCAGCGGGGCATCGTGCCCATGGTGAAAGGGCGGGACATGCTGGCGCAGAGCCAGTCGGGCACCGGCAAGACCGGCTGCTTCGTCATCGGCATGCTGCAAAACGTGGACACCACCGTGCGCAAGGTGCAGGGGCTGATACTGGCACCGACGCGCGAGCTGGCGCAGCAGATTGAAAAGGTGGCCATCGCACTGGGCGACTATTTGGGCGTGAAAGTGCACTCGTGTATCGGCGGCACGCGGGTGGTGGACGACCTGCGCACGCTAGAGCAGGACACGCCGCACGTCATCGTGGGCACGCCCGGCCGAGTGTACGATATGATCCAACGGCGCGCGCTGGACACCACCACCATCAAGAGTTTCGTGCTGGACGAGGCCGACGAGATGCTGTCGCGCGGCTTCAAGGAGCAGATCTACATGGTGTTCCAGTACATGCCGGCCAACTGCCAGGTGACGCTGTTCAGCGCCACCATGCCGGTGGAGATTCTGGAGATGTCCGAAAAGTTTCTGCGGGAACCCGCGCGCATCCTGGTGCGCAAAGACGAACTCACGCTGCAGGGCATCAAACAGTTCTACGTTGCCATCGAGCAGGAGGAGTGGAAGCTGGAGACGCTCATCGACCTGTACGAGACCATCTCCGCCTCCCAGACGGTGGTGTTTGTGAACAGCCGCCGCAAGGCCGAGTGGCTCAGCGAGCGGATGCGCGAACGCGACTTTACCGTGTCGGTCATCCACGCGGATATGTCGCAAGACGAGCGCAACCTGATCATGAAAGAGTTCCGCTCGGGATCGTCGCGCGTGCTCATCACCACCGACCTGCTGGCGCGCGGCATCGACGTGCAGCAGGTGAGCCTGGTGATCAACTACGACCTGCCCAGCAACCGCGAGAACTACATCCACCGCGTCGGCCGCTCCGGCCGCTTCGGCCGCAAGGGCGTCGCCATCAACTTTCTCACGGCCGACGACGTGCGCACGCTGCGGGAGATCGAATCCTACTACAACTGCGAGATACAGGAGATGCCCGTGGACATCAGCGACATGTTGTAGACGCACGCACCCTAGGATGGCACTGGTAGCCTCTGTAGACTTTGTGGTGTATGAAAGTACGCTTTGGAAACGGCTGTCTTTCCGTCCGCGTGGTGGGTGCCGCGGGCGCACAACACCTCGCACCGATCGCGGCGCCCGCCGCTGGTCCTTTCGGCACGGGCACCGAACCCGCTGTCCGCCGCTGCTCCCTGGCCACGCAGTCCCTTTGTGGGACGTGATGGAGTCTGGTGGCGACGAGTTGTATATATTCCGCAAGGAGAATGTGGCAGCCACCGAGGGTGCGCCCGACCAACGGCGCGCCGGTCGCCTTTGTCTTCTGCGCCAGGCACCATCCCCAGCATCCGACGCTGTACGGGTGCTGTTGCGCTGGGCGCCGTACGTCCCGCCGGGGGAGCGCGCACCCGCGTGTCGAGCGCCCGGTACTATGGTGTCGGCGCCGGTGGATCTCACGCAAGAGCTGGCGTTCGAGCTGGAGTTGGGGCAGGTGTTTGCGGTGCGGCGGCACTTGCCGGCCATCGGGTTGCCGCGCGTCCGCCTGACCAAGCAGGGCGGTGAGGCGCTGCCGGAGCTGGTGTTTCGCACCGGTGGTCTGCGTGACTTTTTGTCAGCACTGCGGAGCGTGGCCGATCTGGAGCCGGACGATATCGACCCGGACTTGTACTACGTGCGCGCGCACCGGGGTGCGCCCCGGGCGGACGGTGCCGAGCCTCCGCGGCGCTTGCGCAGTCTGCGCGCACCGCTGCACCTCAAGTCGTCGGCACCGCTTTTTTCGTTGCTGACGCAGTCACAACCGGATGCCGTGCAGCTGGGCGTGCCGCCCGCGTTGAAAGCGGATAGGTTGCGTCAACCACCGGAACCGGCGGCGACGACGACGACGACAACAACAACAACAACCGAGAGCCAGGGCGTCCCGGAAAACAAGCCGAATATCGATGACGACGACGACGACGACGACGACGACGAGGAAGGAGAAGCGTACGATAACACTGGCGAGGCGTTCACGTTCCTCTTGTTGGAGCGTTTCGCCCAGGTGACCCGGCTGGCGCGCGCGGCCACCCACTCACTGAGTCGATATCCGGGCGGCAGACGGGCGCCGTTGCACGCTCGCCGCATACCGTCGGCGACCGCATCTGCGACTGCACGACAACAGCGGCGGGTGTCGGTGGACACCGAGCCCAGCGGCGACCTCATCCCGCCGCATTTTCGCCTCGACACCCACTACCCCAGCTACCGTTCGTTACGCAGCGCGCCGGCGGTGTCGCGCGACACTTTCCAGCGCACCCGCGCCGTCGACCCGCTGGCGCTAAAGCGCGCCATATTCGCCGGCGGCCTGGAGCCAGACGCGCGCCGCATCGCTTGGCCGTACCTGCTGGGTGTGCTGCCGTGGTCGCTGCCGCCGGAGCAGGAGCCCGAGCAGCGCGAACAGCTGGCCGTCGAATACGCCACCCTGAGACAGCAGTGGAGCAGCATCAGCGAAAAGCAAGAGCGACGCTTCACCCAGTACCGCGAGCGCCGTTTTCAGATCGAGAAGGACGTGGTGCGCACCGACCGCACGCTGGAATTGTTTCACGACGAGCGCGGCCCGGCACAGCAGCACCTGTTCCACGTGCTGCTGACGCACACCTTTTTCAACTTTGACCTCGGTTACTGCCAGGGCATGAGCGACCTGGCCGCCCCGGTGGTGTACGTGATGGGCGGCGAGGACGAGGTGCTGGCGTTCTGGTGCTTTGCGGCGCTGATGGACGTGTTCGAGCGCAACTTTCGCGAAGACCAGAGCGGCATGCGCGAGGAGCTGTCGCGCCTCGCTAGCATCGTGCGGCACGTGGATCCGGAGCTGTACGCGCACTGCAAGCGACACGGGGCGGACAACTTTTTCTGCTGCTTCCGCTGGCTGCTGGTGCGCTTCAAGCGCGAACTGCCCTTCGAGCAGCTGCTGCGGCTGTGGGATGTGCTGTGGGCCGCACCGCCGGCCGTCGGCGGTGGCGTGTTCCACCTGTACGTGGCCGCCGCGCTGCTGGTGCTGCACCGCGAGGTGATACTGGACTACGACCTGGCGTTCGACGAGCTGCTCTCGTACACCAATCGCATGGCCATGCGCATCGATCTGGATTTGGCGCTGGCCCGCGCCGAGATGCTCTTCAAGGAGTTCGGCCTGCCCGACGACATACGGCTGGAGCCGCCCGAAACGCAACCGACATCGCTGACCGGGCTGGAGCTGGTGTCCGACCTGGCCAGTGCCTTGCCGACAGGAATGGAGAGGCGCGCGTAACCGCGGAGCGTGGAAGCGCGTTGGCGCCATGATGTGTACAGCACCGCAGCAATAAATCGTCTCACGACACCGCACTCCCTCGCCTGCATCGACAAGCGCCATCTCGCTCCCGCCGCCAACATCTACCCGATTCACCGATTGGGAAGCAGCACCAGCGTCAGCGAACACGAGCCCCACAGCGCGACGTAAACGAAGTTGGTGAGCGGGAACGAACGCGCCCCCCAACGACTCATGATCCGGCCGGCGATCCAGGGCAACAGCATCTCGCCCAGCGTGGCGCCAACGGTGGCCCAGGCGGCCGCCTCCACCGCGGCGCGCTCATCGCCGCCCAACCGCCGGACGGATAGGCCCATGGAGGCGGCATAGGCGGGCGCCAGCGCCAGGCCCCAGGCGGCCGCCGCAACCGCCAACCCGTTCATGGAAAACAGCTGCCGCGCCACCCACAGCGACAGCGACGCCACCACATCCGCCGCGAGCAGTGCCACCGGCGACACCCACAGAGACAGTGGCACCGCCAGCAGGCGACCGGTGGCCACCGCCGCCCAGAACGCCGTGGCCACATCGTCGGCGTGAGCGGCATTGCCTGCTGCGTACCCGGTCAGGTGAGCGTAGGTAGTCAGCCAGCCACCCAGACTGACCTCGTACCCGGCGTACAGGGCGAACGCGCACAACACCGCCAACAGGCGGGCAGCATGCAAGAGGCGGCTGGGATAAGACGCGGGAGGTGCGGGCATCGAGTCCGGTCGAGATGCATTTGCGGCCGCGCGGCCACGGGTAGACGATGGCATTTCCACCGCCACATCCTTGGAGACATCGGCGGGCACGCCATCCTCTTTCGCCTCTACCGCGCGGTGATCCGCGCGCATCGCGGCGCGCCCGCTGCCGTTGCCGACCCACCGCGTGCCCAGCAGCAGCAACATGGACACGCCCGCCATACCCATATAGCACCCAAACGCCATCGCCATCCCGCCGTGCGTCCAGCGCAACGACAACGACGCCAGCAGCGGCGCCAGCGTCGCGCCCACACTGAATAGCGCGTGCAGCAGCTGCATCCACGCCCCGGTCGCCCGCTTGGCCTGCGCTACCACCGCATTCCCGCTCACGTCCAGCGATCCCGCCCCGACACGCGTCCCGAACAGCAACAGCGCCAACAACCACTGCTGCCGCCCGCTCCACGGCACCGCCAACAGCGCCGCCGCCGATATCACCAACGACGGAACCAGCAGCGACCACGCCCCACCACCACCCAGACACCCCACCAACCAACCATTCCCCACCGCACCCACAAAATACCCCGCCCCCGCTACCCCGAACAACCACCCGCCCCGCGTGCTGCCCGCTGCACCCGAACCCGTCGACGGCAACAGCTGCGGCAGCGTCGCCCCGAGAAACGCCACCGACACCCCCAAGTACACAAACGAACAACACACACTGAGCAACGCATACGTCGATACATACGGACCGCTATCATCTCCCCATCCTCTCCTGCCCGTTGCGCTCTCCATCTTCTCCAACGGACCGCGCCATCGAGTGTTCCGCTTCACGACGCGCCGTCCCGCCTCGTCACCGGACTGCCCTCCCGGCTGCGTGTCGCGCGCGCCGTCGTTCGGATGGACGCGGATGGTGGAGATGGGGGGTGTGGATTCCGCGCGCGACCGCGTCGGGGCACACCTGCCGAGGCAACGCGCGCCACCGACATGGGACGGTTGGCGGACGTATTGTTGCGGTTGCCGGGCATGAGGCCGCTGGTGAATGCGCTGGCCAAGTGGTACCAGCGGGAGGTGGAGGCGGAGCTGCGCAAGTACGGCCTGCGGTACGACGACCTGCTGTTGGAAACGGACCCGGAGGTGCAGCGGGCGATCGAGCAGTTGCCGCCGGCGGAGTACGCGTTGCGGTTGAAGCGGTTCAAGCGGGCGCTGGATCTGTCGATGAAGAAGACGCACTTGGCGGAGGACATTGCCGCGAAGGAGGATGTGTGGAATCCGTACATCCGGGAGCGGCTGGCGCTGCTCGAGCGCAAGCGGCAACAGCAGATCGAGGCCGGAGGGTGACCAGCAGAGGCCGGAAGCGGTGTGGGCTGACCGTGGAGCGTTGCAAAAACGCTGGTGACGGCGGCATCACGGCCCGACCCGTTGACTGTAACGCTGGCCACGAGGGGGTGCGGACCACCCGTCACCACAACGCTGGAGCCGTGCTCGGGTGTCCTGCGTGTGTAGGTGTCCTTTTCGTCTCACCGTAAAGAGTCCGGGGTCTCTCGCTCTCGCTCTCTCGGCCGGAGACGATACGCGACAAGCCGTTCCCGTCGTGCGCACGGGCCGAGGGCGACGCGCCGACCGCCTCGACACGGTCGCGCGCCGACGAGAGCGCCGACATCCGGCGGGTGCTTGGGCGCCCATGGAGGACACCGAGAGTCTGATCCTGCAACTGTTTGATGTGGGTGCGGTCAAGTTTGGGCGCTTCACGCTCAAGTCGGGCATCGAGTCGCCGCTGTATGTCGACCTGCGGGTGACGGTGTCGCATCCGCCGGTGCTGGAGGCGGTGGCGCGGCGGTTGTCGGCGGTGCTGGAGGCGGCACAGTGCGAATATGACGTGTTGTGCGGGGTGCCGTACACCGCGCTGCCGTTTGCCACGGTCATGTCGGTACGCAGCGGCAAGCCGATGGTGATGCGGCGCAAGGAGAGCAAGGCGTACGGTTTGAAACGCAGTGTGGAGGGCGCGTACGCGGCCGGTCAGCGCTGCGTGGTGGTGGAGGATCTGGTGACCAGCGGGGCCAGCATCCTGGAGACAGTGGAGGCGTTGCAGGCGGAGGGGCTGCAGGTGGACGGCGCCGTGGCGTTGCTGGATCGGCAGCAGGGCGGCAGTGTCAACCTGTCACAACGCGGCGTACGGCTGCACACCGCTTTCGGCATGGAGGATATGCTGCGGGTGTTGGTGCGAGCATCGCGCATCGAGTCGACGGTGGCCCAGAGCGTGATGGAGTTTATGGGTGCCAACCGTACAGTGCCGGTGCCAGTCACTGTGCGATGTCGCTGGGGCGCCGCCGCCGCCGCCCACCCGGTGGCGCAGCGATTGCTGGCCATACGCGACGCCAAACGGAGCAATTTGTGTGTGGCGGCGGACTTGTGCGATGCCGCCGACATTATGCGGCTGTGCGAGCAGATCGGTCCGCTCATCTGCGTGCTCAAAGTGCATGCAGACACCGTCGACAACTGGACGGCGGAGACGGCGAGCGCCTTGCGCGCCGCCGCCGACCGCCACAACTTTCTGCTGTTTGAGGACCGCAAGTTTGCCGACATTGGGCACACGGTGGTGTGTCAGGCCAGCGGCGGCGTGCACCGCATCGTCGCCTGGGCCGACCTCATCAACGCGCACGGCATTCCGGGCAGGGGCGTCGTCGACGGGCTGCGCCAAGCGTGTCAGGCGAGCGGACGCGCCGTCGGCCTGCTGCTGGTGGCGCAAATGTCCAGCAAGGGCAATCTCATTGACAGCGCCTACACGGAGCGGTGCCTGGCGATGGCCCGGGAGGCGCGCGACCTCTGTATCGGTTTTATCGCCCAGGAGCGTCTAGATGACACCGGCGAGCTGCTGGTCATGACGCCCGGCGTGCAGCTGGCCGCCGGCGGCGATGCCCTGGGACAGCAGTACAACACGCCCGCCGACGTCATCGGTTGCCGCGGCGCGGATTTCATCATCGTGGGGCGCGGCATTTACGGCGCCACCGATCCGTGCCAAGCCGCGCGCGCGTATCAAGCTGCCGGCTGGGCCGCGCTGACGGATGCATCCAGCCGTGCGCGGTAAGCACTCGTATCTCGCGCACCGACACGGTGATGGCGGTGACGGTCGCGATCCGCAACTGTCGATTCGCACCATGCCGCCCGCAAGAAGGCCACATTTCTTTCTATGCCAAAGTCGCGCGTTCCGGCTCGGACGCGGGTGCGCGCAACCGCACCACGGTGTCCGACTCGACGCGCAGCGTTTCGCCGACGCGCACCCGAACAGCCTCCTCCCCATGAGCCGCTTTCGGCGCCAGCGTCTCCACACGGATGTCGCTGTCGTTCCAGGAGGGCGCGGCGATAAACTCGGCCAGATCCTGCACTTTCACCGCCAACGTCCGCGGCGAGTAATTGCGGTAAACCAGCGAGTCGCGCCACACCTCCACCGACCAGCCGCGGGCCCGCAACTGGTGCATCTCGCTGCCGGTCACCAGGGTGAGCGCCTGGGAGCGCTCCCGCACCGCTGCGATCAACCGTCGCAGACATTGGTAATGCTCTCGGTACTGCGGCTCCGAGTAGGTCGAGCGCATGGCGTTCTGCGCGTGCCACATGACGGTGACATACCGCGTGCGATTCAGCCGCTCGACGACCGAGTCGATGGAGGCGCTGCAGTCGAAACCGGGGAAAAAAGCGTCGAAGCGCAGGCGCTGATCCAGGCTCATCCCGCCGTCCATGCGATACAGCCTCTGATCGTCGCCGATGCTGGCGGCCACGAAACCGGCAGCGGCAGCCGCGTCCGCCAGCCACGGTGTCCAGGTGTTGTGCGGCGACGATATCACTCGCGGTCGGTAGCCCCAAAAGTGCTGGAATGCGCGCACACCACCCACGAGCCAGGCGCGCAGGTCTTGGTGCTCGGTGAACCAGTCAAACTCGGAGCGGGTGGTCATCGGGTCCGCCGAACACACCAACGAGTAGTTGAAACACGCCGCGGCCGCCGAGTTGGGCACATTGAGCTCCTCGAGCCACCGGTTCACCGCGAAATGCGAACGCCCGTGAAACTCCGGGTGCCACAGCTCCTGGTGAAACAGCCGCTGATACTCGGCGCGCAAGTCGCCGCGATGGTACGGCGCGTGCGCCAGACCGCCCGCCGATTCCGATATGAGCAGTTCGCGGTAAGAGCACTCCCCGCCGTTGGCGGGGAGCGACGGTGCACACCGGGCGCGCATCGGGCGCGACAGCGCGCGCATGGCCTCGAAATCCGGCCCGGCCACGATCCAGTGGGGCGTCAGCACGACGCGGCGCTCATAGTCGGCGCCGGCATTCAACTCGTTCAGTGTGTTCTCTAGCGTCTGCAGGTCCTCGCGCGTCTCCACGGATGCCAGACGATACCAGAAATCCGTCGGGGCCACCTGCAGCTCGGGGTGCTGCTTCACAAAGTCCAAGTCCGGAAAAAGCGGGATCGCATCGGTCCACCTACCCCAGTCGTCCGACGAGACGACCAAGAACGTGCGCTGCGGGTTCGCCAGCGGTGCCGGCCGTCGGTGCGCCGGCCCCAGACCCAGTGGCCACGGCGGCCGCCCGGTCTCTCGCCAGCGCTTCCCCAGTCCGAACGCGTGCTTCGCAGCAGCCAGCAAGGCAAGCACTACCACAAGCCTCAGGAACCGCAGCTGCCAGGTGAAAATGATGCCGCGGCGCACCCACTCCTTGCTCTTTTGAAGCATGGCGGGCATGGAACGGCCAGCGAGGGGTTCACTCACGGGTACGCGGCACGTCTCGCGCCGAGGGGAGGTTCGAATCCAGCGCCACTCGCGCCGGCTCTGAACCCGGAGAGAACGACGATAGGCAAGCGCCGTGGAGGAAGACAGAGGACGAGCGCTGCCCCGACATGGGAGAGGCAGCGGAGCTTTCGAGGTTCGGGCGAGTCGTGTTATCGGTGGCGTCTGCGGTGGGGGCGTTTGCGAATCCGGCGCGGGCAGATCTCATCGCAGCGCTGGGCGAGACGGCGCCGGGCACTGCTGCGGCGGTGGAGCGGCTGGCGCGGCGCATGCGCCAGAGCGACGAAGGCGGAACGGTGTTGCGAGAACGGCCACGCATAAAGGTGCACAACACCAAGCACCTGGCGGCGTTGCCGGAGAACACCTTCGGCAGACAATACGCGGAGTTTATGAGGCGGTATGGCTTTCGGAGCGACGAGCGCGCCGAGGTGCGCTTCGTGGACGACGATGAGCTAGCGTACGTGATACAGCGATACCGCGAGTGCCACGACTTGTGGCACGTGCTGAACAACTTGCCGCCGACGTTGCTCGGTGAGGTGACCCAGAAATACTTCGAGGCCGCGCACACCGGCTTGCCGATGGCGGTGTTGTCGGCCGTGGTGGGCCCGCTGCGTCTACGCACCGCGGATCGGAATGCGTTTCTGCTGGAGTGGGCGCCGTGGGCCGGCAGGAACGCCCGACGATGCGCCGACCTGATGAGCGTGTATTACGAGCGACACTGGAGCGACGACCTCCAGCAATTGCGACGACGACTCCGTATCACGCCGGCGACCATGGCGGATGACGGGAGTGCAACCGGCGTGTCTGCGGGCCGCGCGGAGGCGGACTGATGCCGCAGGTTTGGCAGAGCCCGCCGCCGTGAGCAGCAAACTCCGCAGCTCCCTAAACATTCACTTCGATACCCGTCAGCGCCCGCAGATCGTGGCGCAAGCGCTTGCAGAGCTCCTGGCTGTCTCTGGTGCAGATCCAATTGCCGGTCTCCGTGTCCAAAAAGTACCGCGACGGCCCGCTCACCGGCGAGGAGAACCAGATCTGTCGGTTGGGCGTCTGTGTGTTCAGCACCAGGGTGCCGCCTTCACCCAAACGGACAGTAAGCACGCCTTGCGAGTACTCGACTTCTGAGCCGGTGCGCTCTTGCAGCGCGTCGGCAATGGTGTCGCCCAAGCCTTCCAAAAACTGCTCCGCGGTGTGCGAGTAGTCAGCGACAGGCCAGTCGTCCGGCGTCCGCGGCACCGGCGTTAAACGCCGCACTCCAGCGCCAGCGCGTCGTCGCAGGCGAGTCGCATGGAGTGAGTGTCGCCATCGCAGCACTGCACGAGCCAGTCCGGACTGCATAGCGGGTGACTTTCAGGTTCTCGTCGATCGTTGGCGCACCTGAAACGCGGAGAGGCAATTCAGACGTCCCCAAAATTATCGGCGCAAACCTCAAATCAATTCAGGATTGATCTTCGAAAACGTTCGCAAAAATGTTTTCTCGACTTTACACAAGTCTCTTCATTTACTCAACAAAAATAATACTTCGCGTCAACAATGACCACTGCCGCATCCCACAGCGGACGAGCCGCGCTTTCACGCGCCAGCTCGTGCGCAACCACACGCCGATGCCAAACCGTAGGCGCGACGCCCCGCTCAGCTGCCGAAAGCTGAGAAAGTCGTGCCAGTCCGCGTCAGGCAATTGGAAGAAAGCCAGAAAAAATTCTCGCAGCTCCCCCAACGACATCTGCATCAGGACCTCCCCGCCGAAGGCGTAAAAGTCGCGCTGCGCCAGTCTCGGCGGTGTCCATATCATATCTTTCCAAACGTTAGGGGCCGTCCACGAGGCACTGTTGTGAATTTGCCTTGCCAGCTCGCGGGCCATGTTCAGTGTTCGAGACAACATATACCCCGTGGACGGGTGCACCAGACCGGCGGCGCCGCCGAAGCCGACGACGCTCTGCGCCAAGTCGGGCAGGGCGCCGCCCATGGGAATCAAGCAGAACTCTTCCTCCTCCACCTCAGTCACGGTGATACCCAACGCTCTGAGCCTTGTGTGCAGGCGCCGCTTCAACTCCTCGAACGGCACTGGCGGACGCGCCACCAACGACGTCTCTTCCAAAAAGATCTTCGACTCCGACAACGGCATCGCGTACAGAAACGTGGGGCAGCGCTCGTACGGGTGCGACGAGTCTGCGGGGCTCTCTTGCATGTCCGGTCGTCGATAGTCCATCAGCAGCATCTCATCCAGCGGGAACGGGTGTGATACCACTCGGGCCTCGATGCCATAAGCCGCCTGGAAAGCGGGCTCGTGGGGCTGCTGAAACCTCACCATCGCGCCGCTATGGCCCGCGGTGTCGATCACCAAGCGCGATCGTATATATCGTTGAGCGTGCACCGCGGCACCGTCGTCGCCGGAAGCGCCCGTCGTCGGCGACACCACCACAGTGTAGAGTGCGGCGCCTTGCGATTCACTCGCGCCGCCAGTCACCTCCGTCGCCTCTGCCAGTCGCGCCGTGCCGCTCACCAGTCGCACTCCGCTTGCCGGTGCCAAGCAAAGTTCCATCAGATGCTGCTTCAGTTTGGTGCGATCGATGCGCGCATACGCTCGACTCGTCACCACTCGCTCGGGGAAGTAAGAGGTCGTCCGCGGCCACTGCGCGGCCAGGCAGTGCCCGATTCCCAGCGAGTCGATTTCGTCCACCCACACGCCATAGTTGGGCACCCAGCGCCGCGCCAAGTCCGGATCCACCACAACCACGCTCAGCGCCCTCTTGTGCGCCGTGGCGCCCGCGCGTCGATTCTCCTCCGCAAATGCCGCCGCCAGGCTCAGGCCTGCCGGTCCCGCGCCCACGATGACTACGTCAACGCACGCCGTCTTGCCGTCCAGCTCGAAATCCGCCGCGGACACCACTGCTGGTGACTCCGGCGTCGCGCCAGTGCCTGCCACCAGGTATTCGAGTTGTCGTCTTCGGGTTGGCAGATGCCGGGCGCGCCACCGCCATAGGGGCGTTCCCCGCCGGGCAGAGACCGCACGGGCGCCTCGCCTCCGCACCCGCCCCAGCACCGGCGCACAGAACATGCCAGCACAAGTCTTGGCAACGTTCCTCCCACGAGTTGCACCCTCGCCGCACAAGCTTCGCTCGCTTTCCACCTTCCCGGGGGCCCGCGTTCTCGTCGACGAATCCAATGGGCATTTCCGTGATGCGCGCGGCGTCCGGCGATGCGATCTCGTGTGAGCGACAGCTCGGCGCGCGTTCGAAACCGCCTCCCAGCGCGGTTCGGTCCGCGGCCAACGCGGGATACCGCTGCTGTGGCCCATCTGGAGAGGATTCCGCCGCATCGAGGCAGCGGCGGCAGGCATGCCGGAGTTTGCTCAGGGCATCCCGAGGATATTTGCGCCAGATGAGAATGGTGGCGGCGGCAGCGGCGGCACCGCCGTGTCTGAGGGGCATCGGGCCCTGGGGGCGTTTTCGCGTGTTGCTCAATCAGGGACGCCGGTGGGAAGAGTGGGTGGTGCAGGGCCGACAGGGCAAGACGCGTCGGTATCGCCGGGTGAGGACGCCGGTATGGACTGGTCCGACCGCGTGGTTGTGGAGGGCGCGGGCGCTTCCGTGCAGGCGACGTCGTTGCCGGGACCGGCAGGCGTGGCCGGGGGCGCGGACCCCTCTGTGCCAGCAACTCGCGCCGATACCGAGGTGCCGCGGGCGACGCGGCCGCGAAAGCCGTACGTCAAGTCGCGTCCTCGAGAAAAGTGGAGTGAGGAGGAACACGCCCGCTTCCTAGAGGCGTTGCGACTGTACGACCGTGACTGGAGCCACATTCAGAAGCATGTGGTGACCAAGACAGTTCTGCAAATCCGGTCGCACGCTCAAAAGTACTTTCTGCGCGTGCAGCGCAACACTACCGGCGAGTACTTGCCGCCGCCACGCCCCAAAAGGCGGTCGACATCGCCGTATCCGCGCAACTCCTCCAAACGCGAGCCCGCTGAGAATACCCGACCGCGGAGCAGCAGCCGGCAGGAGACGCCGACACCCTCTGAGAGCGGCGCGACATCGCCGATGATGCAGAGCGGCAACCTCCGCGCCAGCAGTCACCCGCCCGGCAGGAGCACGCCGGTGCAAGCCGTTGGGGCAACGACGCGAACGTGGCGCACACCCAACGCCAACGTGGCCCATCTGTACGGGTCAAGCCAGCACTTGGCCAGTGCGAAGCGCGCTATGTCCGCACCGCCTGGCGGTGCCAAGGAGACAACCGAGCGCCGTGCACCGATGCATTCGGCGACGTACGGTGGACGGGGCGAGTCGTTCCCACCGGAGTGGAATGATCCATCGAGGAATGTGCCACCGCGCAACGGCTTTTACGGGCCGCTACCCCCGCCAGCAATGCCGCCGCCTTCCTATGCGACGCCACGCCCATCGAAAGGTCCGTCGCCTGGGGCGGCCTTCACCGATCGCGGCGCGATACGTTACGGTGGCTCTACGCCCGCCTATGTGTACCCGATGCACCCAGGGGTGAACGCGCCGCCTCTGGTCCCATATGTTCTGTGCGCGCGCGGCTTGCAACCGATTCTGGCACATGCGGTACCTCCACCACCCGGTTGCGCTTATTACTGCGTTCCGCAGGTGGTGAGTGCGGGCGAATACAGCAACGCGATGGCGCTGGATGTCTCCCCGGCCACCGTCGGGCCCAGTACGTGTCCACCGTGGGGTCGCTTTCAGGCGGAGTTGTGGGCCCAATGGCAGCAGCGGCATCACCAAATGCTGCTGATGCAGCCGCAAGCGGACATCGGCAACCGAGCAGCGGCGACGGCGCCAACCCGGGAGGCGCCCTCGCCCCGATTGACATCGGCGCAGCATCTGCAATCGCTGGGTATGGCGTCTGGCGGGGTCGAATCACCGAGCGTGGGCAGTGCGCCCGCGGTGGCCGCCACTTGGCTGTCGATGCTGGGTGTCGCGGCCAGCGTCCCTGCGAAAAAGGCGGGGCGCTGCCACGGCCCCACCACCGGCAATCTCGAGGCGACACTCGACACGAACGGCACACAGCAAGCGCGACACGAAGACGTCGCCCTGACCAGAGGTCCGGCGCACGAGACGTCTGTGCCGACTGCGCCTGACGGACGAGGCGCGTCCACTGCGACGTCGCCCGTCGACTTGAGCGATGGCGAGCGACGCAGCACAGACATCGCCTCCGGGGGACACGGCGCCTCAGATCACAACGGCAGCAGCGGCGGCGCCAGTCCGACGCGAGACACATCGGCATCCCGGGGAAGCAACCCGGCATGCGATTTCGTGGCTCCAAAAGGCGACCGAGCACCTACGCCCTGAGTGCACGCTCACTGGCACAAACTTTACGGCATACCGGCGCAACACTTCATGCGCAACGTGACCACGGCCGCGCTGGCATGCAACCGTTACGCGCTCGCGTTCAATCGCTAACTGGGGAGATGGGGTCGTTCTCGTGGCGACGGCCGGCGCGAATGAGCGCGTTCACGCCGACCCCCTCGGAGAGTCGCCGTTGCACACTCATGATGTAGCCGCTCACGCTGGAGAGCTTGCCGCGACGCTGCCGGCGCCACAGCGTAGCAAGCCATCCGCTGTAAACCAGCTCTACCGCATCTCGCACGCGGTCCAACCGGTTGCACAGCCCGTTCAGCTTGCCGTGACGCAACAGGTGAATGGTGTGCGAGGCCACCTTGAGCGACACCTCGAGGAACGGGAGCGGTCTGGGCGTGGGTGCCGCCGTGCCGCTTTTCGCACGAGCACCCGCAGTGCCGTTCGGGTGCTGCTCCGCTCCGGCATTGTTTTCAATGCCGCTCTCGGCGGTGCTGCTGGAAGCCGACTCCGCCGCGGCATGGTTGCTGGCGACGCCGGCATCGCTGTGCGAGGCCGCCGTCCCATCACCCCCAGGCGTCTCGTCGGCCTGACCGCGGGCGAGCGCACTCGCATCCGGCGGTGCCGCATCCCCGCGGACCATCTCTCGCGCCAGCGCCACATGCTTGCAGGCGAATCGCAACGTCAACCACACGGCCAACATCGAGTGACCACTGAGTAGGCTGCGCAGGCTGTCCGCCGCGCCTCCCATTTGATGCAGTTGCGACGCGCTGACCGCCTTGGCGTCGAGCGGCAGTGACGAATCGTACGGGAAGAGCATGCGAAACAGGCTGACAAAGGCGCCCTCGTGAAAAACGTTGCCGGCGCGATACATGACCAGGCTCATGGCCAGCAGACGATTGCGCTCCATGCTCAGGTGAGCGTACAGCGGCTCCGGCGGATACTCGATGAGAGCCGGCGCAGGCGCTCGGCGCGACTCGGTCGTCGTCGTCGTCGTCGTCGTCGCTGCAGACCCGCCATCCGTTGCAGGCTTGCGCGCTGGCGCCGGCGTTGCCGCAGCGTCGCCGTTGGAGCCGCTGGAGCCGCTGGAGCCGCTGTGCCGCTTCTCCTGGCGGTCGGGTCTGCGTGCGGCCGAAACGCCTTTGGCGGTGCCGGCCGGTCGATATCGCGGACGGAAACACAACAGGTGGCATCCGAGCGGTAAGCGGCCGTTGCGGTCTCTCAGCGATTGCGCCGACCGCATGCCCGTCGTCTGCGGCGGTTTCGTCGGCGCCGGCGCGGCAGCGAACTCGCTGCCATCCGCGCCCGAGTCGTAGTCCGAGATGCGATCCTCGGACGACTCTTGCCGGCCAAAGTCGACGCCTCGTGGTTCGGCGTCCTCGGGGCGGGGCACCGGCGGACCGCAGGTGTCGTAGACGCGCACCATGCCGCGCGTTGACTCACTCTGCGCGTACAAAACGTCGTGAAAGTCGCGCACGCTCAATGCTGGCGGCACTCGAGTCAGCAGGCGCGCCAAACGCGCTTCAATCTGGTCCGCGCGCACCCACTCGCCAGCATACGTCACCGACGCCTGCTTCAGAGCGGCGCTCGAGCCGTCGTTGATGATACGCACAATGCTGTCGAAACGCAGACTCCGAGGGGCGTCGTTCGAGACGGGGGCGCGCTCCGCGTTTCCGTGGCCCTCTCGCGGCGCCTTCCGCAAAATGGAGGGCAGCGCGGTAGCCCGCGCGCGGCGCTCAGCGCCACCGTTGGCCACAGTCTCCCGACCCGTGCTGTCCGGTTCGCTGCCCATGTCGGCCGTGGACTCTGAGGTCCGGCGCCCGTCTCCCTTCCCGCTCGCCGCCAAAGCCACCGCGCTGTCCGCCGCTGCCGCTGCCGCTGCATCTCCCTCCGCGGCAGAAGCGGCCCCGGCGGTGAACACCCCGGTCAGCTGCCGTTGCAACGGCATGAGCGCCTCGCACTGCCCTCGCGCGGCACCTCAAGCGCACACCGCACTTCCAGCCTGCCACATCGCGCCTCCGTCTACAGCGTACGCATTTGTCCCGTCGAGTTGCCGCGCTCCACCCGTCCTACAGTGCGCCTGAACGCTTCGAACGCAGCCGCGGACACCCGTCTCGAACCGCACGTCCTCCGTCGCCCGTTGCATCAGCCTACGGTCCGGTCGGAACGACCATCTCGCAGGCGTTGTGCACCTCGTCGAGGTGCCTTGAGGTAGAGAAGTGAGCGGGGCTCAACTCACAACAAGTCTCTGTGTCGTGGGTGCGCGCGGATCACAGTTTATGTGGAGTAGAACCAACGCCGCCGGCTCCGCAAACCAGGCTCGTCAAGCGGCAGTTCGCTCGCTGGCACCGCCCTCGGGCACCAGCACGCAGACGTTGCTGCCATTCAGCAGCATGCTGGGCAGCTGCCTGGTGTCTGTGCCGCTCTCGGTAAACTGGTACTCGGTCACGTCCTCGAGCACCAGGTTGACAAATTCGTCAAAGCCGCGCAAGATGCCTCGAAACTCCCGGGCGCTCTTCAGTATGACCCACACGCGAGAGCCGATGGCCACATCGACTAGCTCCAGCGGGAGGAGCTGCCCGGACGCCTCGTCGCCGCTGGAGCTCGCGCCGACGTGGGCAGATCGCATCCACCGGGTGTGCGGCCGAAGCAGTGCGAGGCAGCGTGGCACACTCCAGCAAGTGCTCGGCCCGCACTGCACAATTGGCGCAACGCTGCTCCCGTGACTCGGCTCTTAACGCTACCTATTTATCGGCGACCGTGCACGACACTGAACGAGGCACGCCTTGGGGGGGGAGGGGCAGGAAAGCACGCGCTGAACGCCGACGCGCCACAGCGCGCGGGTGGATCGCACGCTTGCCCATGGGGCCGCTCCGGACGAGGTGCGTTCACTTGAGATCATGGGCCGTAAAGACAGTCCGAAAGGGGGCGTTGGTACAGCAAGAGACACTGACGAGGATGAGACAGCTCCGCTTCCGACACATGCGTCCCAAGTTCCGGTGGTGCGGCTGGAGTCGGTTTGGAACCGACAGGGGCGACAGGGTGCGGAGCGACTGCGGCGCATTGGCAAGGCGCGGCAAGGTCGGCAACAGCGCGCACAGTGGCGTCGGGCCAAGTACGCGCGGCAACTGCGGCGGCAAGCTGGAGACAGCAGGGAGGAGGAGGCGGCGGGCAAGGTTCCAGACACAGCGGCGGCAGCTGCACTCGACGCTCGCGGCGGCGGCCGGAGCGTCCGCCGGCGGGATCCGTTCGCCAAAGCGCTGCGTAAGCGGGCGGCGATCGAGGCCGAGCGCCAACGGCGAGCTGAAGAGCGCGCACGGCAACAACGTGAGCGTGAGCTGGCGCGGCAACGGCGGGAGAGGGAGCGACGAGAGCGGATGCTGCGGACGCCGCGCGGGCAGCCGATCCTCCAGTATCGCGTGCAGTCGCTGTTGGAGAACGTGGAACGGCAACTGGCGCAGGGGTCTGCACAATGCGGACGCTGTCCTGCCGGCGGCCGCAAAGCTGTGACAAAAGCGTCCTCCGAGCGGCTTGCGTCGTGCGCGCACGGACGCAGAGAGGGGCGCTCGATGACCCGCCACAGAGCACCACTCCGATGCGCAACATAGTAAACCGTCATCCACATACGCCATGCATGACGCTGCCCCGGTGCTTGTCACCCGCTCGGGCTGGTCTCGTTGATGCTCCGACGTTCTCCCTGGCGGGCGGTGGAGCCTGTGAAAAGCCGCTCAGTCGGTCATAGAGCTGGAGCGCGACGCAACGCCTCGCAGCGATTGCACACCGCTCTTACGTGTCTCGCCGTCTTGACGCGATGGCCATGGCAGCCCATGAACCGTGACCAGCCTTGCCTGCAAAGAGATCTGCCACTGATAACGTCTCGACGTTGTGCAGGCTTCGCCCACCTGACCGCGAGGAGCTGGGCGACGTTCGGGCCTGCCCGCGAGTCGCGGTCCGGTATTGCAGGCCTGATCGTCCGAGCGTGGCAGCGCCGCCAGACGCAGACGGAGTTGCGCTGCGGTCACGGAGCACGTGGCTTCACCTGGCGGGCGCGGGCGCGGCATCTTCCGCCTGCTGCAGCGCCGCCGCCGTTGCGGCGCTTGCGCTTACCGGCCATGCACGGCGCGGCGAGCCTTCCGTCCCACAACCCGCCCGATGAGGTCAACGACGCCGACTTTTACTTTGACGTCGCTGCCAACCTGACCGACGATATGTACCGCGGCGTGTACCACGGCAAAAAGTACCACGAGCCGGACTTGCAGAGTGTGCTACAGCGAGCGTACGCCCAAAAGGTGACCGAGGTGCTGGTCACTGCCGGCTCCCTGGAACAGTCGCAGGAAGCCGTCGCGCTGGTGCGCGCCTCGCGGCAGCGACGCTCCGCGGATGCACCCCGCGAGCCCCAACTGTACTGCACCGTGGGCGTGCATCCGACACGATGCGGCGAGTTTTTCGCACCGGCAACCGACACGTCAGACGTTCGTGCGGACGCACCGGCTGCGCAGCGTCATCTGGAGGCGCTGCGGCAGCTGTTGCGGGACGCGGGCGCCTATCCCACGGCGGGGACGCCCGACCTACCGGCCGGCGCGGAGCCACTGGTGGTGGCCATCGGCGAGTGCGGCCTCGACTTTGTGCGCACTGAGTTTTGCGACATCTCCACCCAACGCGCCGGTTTCCAGCTGCAGCTGCAACTGGTCGCCGAAACCGGCCTCCCGCTCTACCTGCACAACCGCAACTCGACGGCAGCGCTGCTGGAGCTGCTCGAGCGGCACCCGCTCCCCGCCGGCGGCGTCGTGCACTCCTTCGACGGCACCGCCGAAGAGGCGCAACGCATCCTCCAGCGCGACCTGTACATCGGCATCAACGGCTGCTCACTCAAAACCCAGCAGAACCTCCAGGTGGTGCGCGACGCGGTGCCGCTGGACCGCCTCCTGCTCGAGACCGACTGCCCCTACTGCGACGTGCGCCCCTCGCACGCCAGCTTCTCCCTCCTGCAGCAACACCTCCACCACTCCACCGCCGTGCAACAGTGCTGGGGTGACACTCCCAGCCGCGACAAGAAAAAGTTCCTCTACGGCGCACCGGTGCGCGGACGCAACGAGCCGTGCACCGTCGCCAACGTCTGTCGCGTCGTCGCCCTGCTGAAAGGCGTGTCGGCGCGCGCGGTGGCCCGTGCAGCGCATCGCAACGCACGGCGGCTGTTTCTCGGCGCGTCGACGGTGCGACAGCGTTGAGGGAGACGGTTGGGAGGTGAAGAGTCTCATGCTGGGTTTCGTAAGCAGTGGGTGGTGGCGCCCGGAGGCGATCGGTAGCGGTGCTGGACGAGGACGGCTGGCGCCGGATGGCAGCGCGTCGAATTGGGTCAGCGGGGTGGGCAGGGGAGCAGCGCCGAGCCGCCCTGGAGCACCGGTCCGGGAACGGGCGCGTCCGGCGTTCAACGTTTTTGGTCGTGCGGCCGACGGGCGATCCGCCGCAACGAGTTGGCCGCCGACCGAGACGGCACTGAACGGCGGGGCGGCGGATGCTTTGCGGACCGGTTTGCGGCAGTCGAAAGTGGTGTGCACGCTGGGGCCCAAGACGTGCAGCGCCGAGACGATATTGCGGCTGGCAGAGGAGGGCATGGATGTGGTGCGTCTGAACATGTCTCATGGCACGCACGAGTGGCACGCGGCGGTGATAGAGCGGGTGCGCGAGGTCAACGCCAGCACGCATTTCCATCTGGGCATCCTGCTGGACACCAAAGGGCCGGAGGTGCGCTCGGGCGACCTGAAGCAGCCCGTCAAAGTCGGCAAGGGACAGCGCTTCGTGTGGACCGTGCGTCGCGATGTGCCGGCGGAACTGCTGGCCTCGGAGGGTCCCTACATCACCGATGTGTCCTACGACGACTTTATCCACGACGTGAACGTGGGCGACATCCTGCTGGTGGACGGCGGCATGTGTTCATTTCTGATCACCGAGAAACGCGGTCTGGACGTGATCTCGGAGTGCATCGACGAGGGCGTGCTGACCAGCCGCCGACACCTCAATGTGCGCGGCAAGTCGGCGTCGCTGCCGGCCATCACCGACAAGGACTGGGACGACATCCGGTTCGGAGTGGAGAAGGGAGTGGACTTTTACGCGCTTTCGTTCGTGAAACACGAGGATGACGTACTCACGCTCAAACGGTACCTGGAGCGAGAGTGCCGGGAGCAGCTGCCGCTGGTGCTGGCCAAGATCGAGTCGGCGCAGGCGATTCCGCGGCTGCAGCCGATCCTGGAGGCGGCCGATGGCGCCATGGTGGCGCGCGGCGACCTAGGCGCCGAGATCCCCATCGAGGACGTGCCCATCGTGCAGGAGGAGATCGTGCGCCTGAACCGCGCCATGCACAAACCCACCATCGTGGCAACGCACATGCTCGAATCGATGATCGTGTATCCGACGCCCACGCGCGCCGAAGTCACCGACATCACTGAGGCGCTGCGCCAAGGCGCCGACGCCACCATGCTGAGCGGCGAGACCGCCAACGGTGCGTATCCGCTCGAGTCGGTTCGCGTGATGGTCACCGTCGCCAAGAGCGTCTTGTATCAGGAGCGACAGGGCATGCTGGCACCCGCCTACCCGTCCATCGAGCGGCGGGCGCGCGAGATTCGCTCGATGGAGGCGGCCTCGGATCCCATGGCCGATATCACCGTGGCCGCCGCCAGCCTCGCCGACAGCATCAGCGCCGCGTGTATCGTGGTGTTCACCCGCGGCGGCGGCGTGGCCATGCGCACGTCGTCGGCGCGGCCGGCGTGCCCGGTGTACGCGTTCGCGCCCGATGAGCGCGCCTGTCGCCGCCTGACGCTGTTCTGGGGGGTGACCGCGTTTCCCATCCAGTTTAGTGACAATCCGGAAGTGACCATTGAGCGCGCCATGGAGGCACTGCGTGCGCGCTGCCTATTACAGAAGAACGACACCGTGGCGATCGTCAGCGACATGCTGGTGCGCGACGACCGCAGTGTAGACACCGTCCAAGTACGCCGCGCCTAGCGTGGAGCGCTCCGAGACGCATGCGTTGCGTCCACAGGTAAATTGTATCCGTTACGTTCGTCTCCTCGGCAAAACCTGCCGCTGCCGCCCTCATGCACCCGTATGCGGCAGTGACGACGACGACGACGACGATCGGCGTTCGGCTGGAGAGGCGGTCGCTGTGGCCAGCCCGTTCCCTGCCGAGCGCGGTGCTGTTTGTAGCAGCCGCTGCGCTTTGCGCTGTCGCTCCTGCCTGTTCAGCCCGGTGACACTGCGTTGCATCAGCGGGGTGTGTCGCGATTGCGGCACCATGCACGGAAAGTAATCGTGCAGCTGGATGCCGAGTGTCTGAGCATCGGCCTCGGTGGGCGCGCGTGTCGCCTGCAGGGCACGCTCCAGCAGCGCCGCACTATGCGCCGTCCGACAGGCATGCGCGTACCACTGCTGCGCCGTCGATTCGCGCAGCGCCCGAACCGATCGCCGCGACGACTCCGTCTCGGACGACGCGTTGGCGTGCAGCCTCCATGGCGGTTCGCGCTCGCCGTAACGTACATCCCAGAGCACCAGCGGCGTCTCCGGCGCCCAGGCGTACTGCGGCTTGCGGTCTACGGCGGCGGCGTGCGGGTCCGCGTTCAACAGCTGCCGCACCGTGTCCACCGTCTCGGTGCCGCGTCCCACCTCCAGCAGCACCGCCACCATGCAGCGCACCTGATGATATAGGAACGCCTGCGCCTCGACGGTGATGCTGAGCAGGCCGCGGGGCCAGGTCGCCGCTGCGCCGTGCGGTTCCACGCGGCACGCCAGCACCACCCGCTCGGTGTTGCCGCGGGTGTTCTCCGCGTCGTACTTGCAAAAGTTGACAAAGTCGTGTCGCCCAACCATACACGCCGCCGCCTCCTGCATGCGCTCCACGGCCGTCGCCGGAAACACCGCCGGCACCGCATAGCGGTACTCGCGCGAGCAGGCCGAAAATCGCGCGGAAAAGTCGGTGGGCACCGGCGCCCAAGCGTAAATGCGCACCGACTCCGGCAGCACCTTGTTCAGTAGTAGCGCGTAGTCATAGTCGCCGGTGGTGGAATCGTCGGCATCGCGAGCGCGCACTTGTAACGACACCACCTGGCCCAGGGCGCTGACGCCTTTGTCGGTACGACCGCCGCGCGAATACCGCCAACCGCGGTGCGCCCAAGCCTCACCGTACTTTTCTGCCGAAAAGGCACGATTCGGCGACACCGCCAACGCCGATTCGGACGACGACGACGACGGCGGCGGCGGCGGCGGCTCCAGCGCCTGCTCCAGCGGCGGCACCAGCCGAACGCGCTCCAGCGCGAAAAAGAGGGCGCTCTCCACGGACGGGAAACGTGGCTCGCGATGGGGCGACGTGCGCCATGCAAAGTCGCCCGGTTGCGCAGCAAATCCCGACGTAAAGGCCCACCCCTCGTAGGACAGCTTGAGGGCGATCTGGCGCACACCGTACTGGCGAAAGTCGATCTCCCGCTGCGGCGGCCGCTGTCGCCGCAGAGGCGCCCCGCGAGGCGCCACAGCGACACCACCCAGCCGTCGCTCCAACTCTGCAGCGTAAGCCTCCAACTCCGGTCGCGTCATGCGCGCCAAATGGCCGGTCATGGCAGTAACGGCCGTTTGCATTCCGCGGAGACCGTGCATGCCCGCCCGCGATCTCACGCGCTGCGAGCGCAAGTATTCCCGGACGCCGAGGCCCGCTGACGCTATAAATCACTACAGGCAAGAGCGCCAACGTTCCTCGCACTGCCCATCAGGTGGCTGTATGACTTTTCCAGCTGCACCCATTCCGGCTGCCGGCTGACACGGTCACCCGTGCGCCCCAGACGTGACGGCCGCGCCCCCGGTCCTCCCTTCGGGGCGGGTGCCTCCTGGTGCTGTGACAAAATATCCGCGAACGTGACGCATTCGGCGGCGTTTTCGGGCCCGCGCTCCGAACGGCACGCCGGCCGGTCGCAGCGCGGGCACGGAGAGGCGCGGGCGGCGGGCGACGCGGCGTGCGTGTGTGGGTGTGGATGTTGAGGTGACTGCGGCGGCGGCCATTCACGGTGGGGCGTATCGAAGAACGCGGGCGACGAGTGGTGTACCTCGGCCAACAGGTGGGGTGCACGTGGCGCGAACAAGTGGGCTGGCAGTGGGTTCAGAGCGGGAGTGCAGGATGCAACGGCTCGTCGGCGGCGGCGACGGTGTGGCGTACGTCGTGGTGGCGTCGACGGCAATGCAGCGGCGGCGACCGTTGGTGGCAGAGATGAGAGGGGAGGCGGGTGCTATTTCCTGGCGTTTGCCGGCTGTGGGAGGCGTGAGAGAGGGTCGGCCGGGGGTGAAAACGCCGCCGCCGGCGGCGGCGGACCGGCGCGGCCGGTGGTGCGAGCACTCGCTATCGAAGGCGCATGCCTGGGCGTTCTGTGGGCAGCCATGGGCTAGCTCACGTATGGCCTCAGTAGGTGATGCGTTTCAAAACGGGTGCGAGAGAAACAACGGTTGCCCCGACCGTGTTGCTGGCGCCCGGGGCGGAGGTGCGGTGCTAGGGCCCGCGCGCTCCGCCTTTTGGGGTGGGCGTCGGCGTCAGTACGGGCACACATCGATTACGGAAGCCGCAACGTCTGCGGTTACCCGAGGGGGAACGAACGCGGAGTGGTCAACGAGACGACTCGGGGTGCGCATGGTGGCCACCGGGCCGCGGCGTGTCGGCGTGCACACCGAGAACTGCAATGCCGCCGACGTGGCCAAACTGGAGCGCATGGCGTCGGGCGTGACACTGGGGGAGGCTTCCGGTGCGACGGCCGCAAAGACGGTTGCGCCGCCGCACCGTCCGTCGCCGTCGCCGAGCGCGTTCCGACGGCTGCGCCTGCTGTCCACCCTGGACGTGCGCAGCCTGGAAGCGTACGCCGATGAGTTGTTGGCGGCGGCAAACATCGACCTCGGGGTGTTGGCGCGAGGTGCCGAACGCGGCGCCGCCTACGCGCTGCGGGACCATCGCGCGTTCCGCATCGCCTTTCCCGGCTCGCTCAGCTCCTATGTGGAGGGTCTCGAGCGCAGCTACCGAGACACTGAGGGCGACGTGGCCACCGTGGAGGCGCCCGAAGGGGACGACACCGTGGGCGACACGCCGCGTGCGTCTGGGAGGGCGATGCAAATCTTGAACATGGCGCTGGTGGACGCACCGCCGCGCGGACGCCGCACCGAGCAAGCGCCGCGCTCCCTGCGCACTCTCTCCGAAGCGGAGATCGCCGCCAGCTTTGGCGACGAGAGCGGCGCCAACGTAACGATGCCGGCCGGCGTGGCCACCAAGCGACGGCGGCGCTGGGCCCGGCGGCGGCGCTCCAAGACCAAAGCACTGGATGCGCTCGACGACATCGACCTCTTCGATCTGCCGCTGGCAGACGACGAGGCGAACACGTTACGGCCGCTGTTAGACGGCACGGCAGCGCCCGACCTTGACAGCGACGAGGAGACGGCGATGAAGGCCGGCGAGGAGCCAGAGGAGGAGGAGGAGGTGACGGCAGTGGTCGACGAGGAAGAGGAGCAGCAGGAGATGCTCGGCCTGGCGAGCAGTGAGAGCGGGGTGCGACACCTGCTCGAGCGGCGAGCGCGCACCAACCGCGACGACTCGATCGTTCAGTTTATGCGAGAAATCGGGCGCGTGGACTTGCTCACCACCGAGGAGGAGGTGGCATTGTCGCGGCGGGTGTCCAAATGGCTCACCATCGAGCGCACCAAGAAAGCGCTCACCGGCGGCCTCGGCCGCGCGCCCACCGATGCCGAATTGGCCGATGCTTGCGGATACCAGGGCGATGTCGTCCGGATGAAACGCGACATGCGCGCCGGCCGCTGGGCCAAGGAGCGCATGGTATCGACCAACATGCGCCTGGTGGTGTCCATCGCCAAGCGCTTCGTGCGCAGCGGTGTGGCCTTCCAGGACCTCATTCAAGAGGGCGCCGTCGGCCTGATGCGCGGTGTGGAGAAGTTCAACGCCGATCGCGGTTTCAAGTTCTCCACCTACGCCACGTGGTGGATCCGACAGGCCATGACGCGTTTCATCGCCGACCATTCGCGTTCCATTCGGTTGCCGGTGCACGTGAACGACAGCCTGGCGGCCATCAAGCGGCACGCGCGGGCGCTGCTGGAGGAGCTCGGCCGCCGTCCCACCGAAGAAGAGCTGTGTGCGCGCGCCCGCATCGACCTGACCAAGTACCGTTTTCTAATGCGCAGCGCGCGCGCCGTGGTCAGCCTGGAGACGCCAGTCGGGCAGCACGACGACGACCACCGACTGGGCGATATGCTGCCGGCCACGTCGCTCAGCCCGGACGAGGCGCTCCAGAAAGACTCGTTGCGCCGCGATGTGGCCAGAGTGCTCAGCACCCTGACCAAGCGCGAGCGCGACGTGATCCGCCTGCGGTACGGCTTTGTGGATGGGCGCGCCTGGACGTTGGAGGAGATCGGGCAGTTGTTCTCGGTGACGCGCGAGCGCATCCGGCAGATCGAATTCAAGGCGATGCGCAAGCTGCGGCACCCATCGCGCGGCATCCTGCTGCAAGGCTACGCGCCAGACGCGTGATAGGCAGGGAGACGAGCGGAATGCACGTGTCGATACGATATGGAGGCGTCTGTCGGTGCCGTATACGTTTGGATGAATGCTGCTGCTGCTACCGCCGCCGCTACTGAATCTAAATGCCCCCACGGATGGTGACGTGAAATCGGTGACGGAGTGACGATCGAGACCGGAGGCGCGTCTGCCGTAGCGCCCGTCCAAACACTCGCCTCTACACCAGCTCGAGCACCTTGACAACACCCTCCGAGTTGGCCGCCAGCAGCACCGTCGAGTCGCCGCGCCACGCCACCGACGACACGAAATGCGGCAAGTCGGCGGCGGCGGCGGCAGTGCGCGCGTCACCGCCGCTGCCGACGGCGCTCGACGGCGACGGCGAGGCGGTCTCGGGGCTCAACGCGCCCGCCATCGGCCCGTCGGCGTGCGCAGCGAACCGGTAAGACACCAGCGGACGACCGAGACTGCGATGATACCCGTACACGGTGTTGCTCTCGCTGCCGCAGGCGATGCGATCGGGCGTGACCGCCAGCCCGACGAAATTCTTGTCGTTTCCGTGCCCGCGATACACCCGCTCCACCTGCGCCGCGCCCGGCGCGCGCACCTGCCACAGCCGCAGCGTCGAGTCGGTGGACGCGGTGATCACTCGCTGCCCGCCGTCCATAAACTTGGCGTACGAGATCGCCTTGGCATGACCCTGTAGCACGCACAGCGGCCGTCGCGTGTTGCGCAGGTCGTAGTAGTACCCGAGGTGGTCGGCCGACCCGAACACAAAGTAGTGCCCGCTGCGATCCGGGCTAAACTGCACGCTGCACACGTTGGCGGGCGTGTGCAGCGTCATGACCGAATTGGCCTGCTGCGTCGACCACAGCTTCACTTTGCCGTCGTCGCTGCCGGAGAGGATGCGCGTCGGCATCGCCGGGCAGTAGTCCACCGACCAGACGCGCCGTTCGTGCTCTTCGAATTCGCGCACCGCCTGACTGGTGCCGGCGTCCCACAGCGTCACCACGCCGTCGTAATCGCTGGCCACCAGGTGGTTGTGCGCGTCCGGGCTCCAGCTGAGGCAGGAGATTTTGGCGCGGGTGGAGATCTCGCGCACCGGGTAGTGCACCTCCACCGGGGCGGTGACGAGTGCGGCGTACTCGAATATCTTGATTTTGCGCATCACGCCGGCCATGGCCACCAGGTCGGCGGTGCGGTCGAACTCGATGCTGGACACGATGTTGCTGCCGTGGAACGGATCGCCGTACCGCACGGTGGCCAGCGTGCGGAAGCGCGAATAGCGCGCCACGCTGCTGAGCTCCTCGGCGAAGGCGCGCAGCGACTCGGAGTCGTCGGCGGCACCGGCGATGACCGGCGGCAGGGTGAGCGGCGAGGAAGACGTCGGGGGATTGGTGGCGCCGGCCTTGTCTTCGAGATTGTCTCGGGGGTCGTGCGCTCCGGATGGCGTCGTGGAGGCATCTGCTCCCCGTGATGTATCCCGCAGCGTCAAGTACCGCCGCTCCAGCTCGTCCGACACCTCCCGGATGCGCTGGCACCGCCGTCGCTGCTCGGCATCGTCGGCACCGGCCTGGCCGCGGTGCGGCGGGTGGCCGTCTGGCGCACCGAACGCCGCCGGCAGACGTCCCAGGTCGTGTTCCATCAGACGCAGTTGCCGTTGCAGTTCGCGGATGCGGTCGCGCTTTTCCTGCACGGCGTGCTCCAGAAAGGCGCGCAGCGCGTCCACATCGACCTGCTGTTGTTGGCGCGACTCCAGCTGGCGCTTCTGCTCCAGCAGCGCCCGCACCATGCGATCGATCTGCGGCGCCGATAGGCGACTCGCCAACGCGGCCACACCGCCGACAGGTGACAAGCCCGCGGCCGCAGATACAACCTCGGATCGACCGGCTTCCCGCGGTTCGGCGCGCGCCGCGCTGTGGTTCATCGGCGCGCCCATCAAGCCGGCCAGCGCCGCCGCCGCCTCCGCCTTGCTCTCCGACTCCGGGTCGGTGCTACCCGCCGCATCTGCACCGAGCAGCAGCGTCGCCTCGGTCCGCGCGATGGTCTGATCGATGCGGGCGCGGTCAGCGCGCGGCACCGGGCGCGGCCGGGCCGGCGCGCTGCTCGACGCGTCCATCGGCGTGCCCGCCGCCGAGTCCGCGGCGGCAGCCGATGCCGTCCCCGCCGTCGTGGCCGCCGCCAAACTCTGTCGCGCCGCTTCGGCGATACGCACGGCCTTTTCCAACACGAAATTGGACGCCAACTGCTCCAGCGATACAAACGAGCCGCAGATGGGACAGCTCTTCTTGGTGTGCAGGTGCCGTGCGATACACTCATAACAGAACGAGTGTCCACAGCGCGTCACCGACGGCGCCCGAAACAAGCATATGCATATCGGACAGCGCAGCGTATCGTCGTCGAGTAACTCGGTCACGTCGGCGCCCGACGGGCACAAAGGTCGCTCACCCGCCACCTCCTCGGCAACACCGGCGGCGGCAGCCGTTGCCGCCGCTCCCACTCCACCCCCCGTCCGAACCGGAGCCGCCGACGCCGACGTCGGCGTACGCGGTGACGTCCCTACCGCTGCGCGCACCGATTGCCGCCGGGACCCTTCGGAATCCGCAGCGCCCAGGTTGCTGGTGCTTCCCTCGGCAGCTCGACCGGCCGGGCGCTCTGCCGCCTTGCCGCCTCCCGCTCTCTGACGCTTGCTGCCCATGCTGCTCGCCGCTCACCGTGAGACTGCTCAAGCATACCCTCAGGCGCCCGGGTGCCCCGTGAGGATCACCGACCGACCGACCGACCGACCGTCTTGGGAGTGGGCAGAACAACAGCAACAGCGCGCGGGCCCTTTTGCCGTTCGGCGCGACGGAAACCGCGACGGGCCGCGAGAACGCGCGAAGCGCACACAAGTGCATGGCGGTCGAAGGGACGACAAGTCTGGGGAGGGAGGGAGTGCACGGAGAGCAGCAAGTTGCGTACCCGCTTGACCACTTTGGGGGTTAGGGCTCGGCGAGCGACACCGCCGTGCCGTACAGGCGTGAGGCGGTGGCCCGATGCACCAGCACATCCACGTAGGCGCCGGCCTGCACAGGGGTATGACCGTCGAGGCGCGCTGCATCGGCTGTGAACAGCACCCGCTTGTTGCCCTCGGTGCGGCCGGTGAGGCGCGTTGCAGCGCCCTCACCGGCATCCTCTCCTGGCAGCGCCTCGTCCACCAGCACGCGGTGCACTTGGCCGATGGCGCGAGCAGCGCGCCTGCCCGCCAACCGTTGGCAGGTGTCGATCAGTTCCCGCAGGCGCCGCGACTTGGTAGCCGGCGGCACATCGTCGGGCATGGTGCGCGCGGCGATGGTGCGTTCGCGCTCGCTGTACGCGAATGTGAACGCCTGATCGAAGCCGACGCGCTCCATCAGCGAGAGCGTGTCGCGGTGCTCGTGTTCGGTCTCGCCACAAAAGCCGACGATCACGTCGGTGCTGAGCGCCACCTCCTCTCCCACCCGCTGCCGAATGCGTTCGATGAGCGCCAGGTAGTCGTCGCGGGTGTAGCCGCGCCGCATGCGCTGCAGCACCGCGGTGCTGCCCGACTGCAGCGGCACGTGCAGCTGGCGACAGAGGATGCGACGGTCGTGCCGTGCGTACACATCGAGCACGTCGTCCGAAAAGTCTTTCGGGTGCGGCGAGGTGAAACGCACCCGCATGGAGTAGGGGGCGGCCGCCGCGCACACCGCATCCAGCAGCTGCGCAAACGTGCACCTGGTGGCGGCGTCGGCGCCCGGGCGCACGTATCGATAACTGTTCACGTTCTGCCCCAGCAGCACCACCTCTTTGTGGCCGGTGTCGCCCAGCCGCTGCACCTGCTCCACCACCGCGGCCGGATCCATGGAGCGCTCGATGCCGCGCGTCTGCGGCACCACACAGAACGCGCAGTGGTTGTCGCAGCCGCGCGTGATGCTCACATACGCCGACACGCCGTTGCCGCCGCGCCACGGAGGCACATCGGCGTACGTCTCCTCCACCGACAGCTGAACGTTGTAGGCGTAGCTGCCCGGATGGCGCGCCGCCAGCAGCCCGCGCAACAACAGCGGCAGCTCACGATACGCGTCCGGGCCGACCACCAGATCCACCAGCCGCTGCGACGGTTGTCCCTCCAGCAAGCGCGTCTTGAGGCGCTCAGCCATGCATCCGAGCACGCCGATGGTGCGCCGAGCGGCTGCCGGTCGGTGTTTGCGGTCCATGGCGCGCAAGTACCGCAGCCGCTGCAGTACGCGCGTCTCGGCCTTTTCGCGGATGGCGCAGGTGTTCAGCAGCACCACGTCGGCGGCGTCGACGTCGTCGACCACTCGCTCGCCACCGCTCCCATCGCCACGAGGCCGCGGTTGCACTTGAAACCACAGCGGGTGCGCTTGCAGCAGCGAGGCCACGATCTGCGAGTCGTGCACGTTCATAGCACAGCCGTACGTCTCCACGTGCACCCGCGCCGGCCGCGGCGGTATCGCCTCGACCGATTCAGGCGACGTCTCAGCCTGCAACGCCTGCACCACATCGGACGATGCGCCCAGCGTCGGCCGCCGTCGTTGTCGCTGTCGCGTCAACAGCAGGCGGCGATCGATCGCCGCCGTGGTGGACGATGGCGAGGCGACCGCCGAGTCGCCGTGCACCGCCAAAAAGTCCGCCAACGTCAGCCCGTCGTCCATCCATGGCGTTCCGGACCGTGTCGCCTCACCCCGATGCCGGCAACGATGCTGGTGCGCGCCGCCAGCGCTCCCCCGGCACGACGTGGCCCTCGCGACGGCCTCCCGGATCGCCCCACCCAGCCATCGGCCAGGGGGGAAAGCTCTGAACAACATGAGACCTGTGCTCCAGACTCCTCGCTGCTATAGCAGCACCACCGTCGACAACGTCTCTCTTTTCCACACCGTCGCTGCTCTCCCTCCTGTTTCCATCTCCCCGAGTCGACCGGACAGCGCCCGTCGCGCCCTCCCCCCTCCTCTCCTGTGTCGGGGTGTGTGTGTGTCGGGGTGTGTGTGTGTGTGCGCGCGCGCGCTCGTTCGGTCTCTCGCCCTGACGCGCGACGGGTCGCGTCGGCAGCGCCGCTGCAACAGCACTCGCAACGTTGCACCGACCCCGGCTACCGGCATGCAACCGCCACCAGCTTTCGCCAATGCGGTGGGAAGGCAAGTGGTGCTCACTGGGGCCACCCGGGGTATCGGGCGGGCGTTGGCGCTGGAGTTGGGTCGTGGCGGACACCGGCTGGCGGTCTGCGGGCGCGACCGCGCGGCGCTGGATGCCGTAGCCGCCGAGGTACGCCCGCAGTTGGTGGACGCGACTGCGTTGGATGTGAGCGACGCGGTGCGGGTGGATGAATGGGCGGACAAGTTGATGAGCGGCGGGTTTGTGCCGGATCTGCTGGTGAACAACGCGGGCGCGATCAACCGGCCGGCGGCGTTTTGGGAGCTGAGCGCTGACGAATTCGACCACGTCGTCTCCGTCAATGTGCTCGGGGTGGCCAACGTGGCGCGTGCCTTTCTGCCCGGTATGCTGCGGGCGCGGCGCGGTGTGCTGGTGAACATGTCGTCGGGTTGGGGGCGTTTCGCCTCGCCCCGGGTGAGCGCGTACTGTGCATCCAAGTTCGCCGTGGAGGGTCTGACCAAAGCCATCGCCAGCGAGTTGCCCGCGCCACTGGCGGCGGTGGCGGTGTCGCCCGGGGTAATACGCACCGCCATGACGGAAGTCGTTTTCGAGCGCCCGCAGTACGAGCAACTGCAGCGACCCGACGACTGGGCGCGCCGCGCAGCGCCTTTTTTGTTGCAACTGTCGCGCGAGCGCAACGGTGAATCGGCCGCGGTACCCGGATAATCGTCGGGAGGAGTAGGAGGAGGAGAAAGAGTGTGCACAGGGTGGAGTGGTGCATGACCGCCGTCGCTGTCGGCGAGTGTTGCGTATGCCTTGGTGATAAAGTGGTTTCTCTCGTTCGCTCGACCGTGCAGATACCCGTCTCTCTCCCTGCGCCCCGTCACGATCCGTCCCGCCCATCGCGGCAGGACGCCGCCCGCCGGCGCACGCGCCTCGATGCTCGTCGCGCTCGTGCTGCGCTTTTCATCATCCTCTACGCATCCCGGACGGCACCTCATGGCATGGACGAGCGAGTCGTGCATCCAGCGCCGGGCGACACGGTGTACGCGGTGGCGAAGGTGGCGTTCTCGTGGTACACGGCCGAGGAGGTGCGGCGGCTGTCGGTGGCTCGCATAGCCTCGGCGGTGGCTTTCGACGACCTCGGTCGGCCAGTGCCAGGCGGTTTGTACGATCCGCGACTGGGTGCACTAGAAAAGGGTGGTTGGTGTGCCACTTGCAAATTGGGGTTTCAGGAGTGTCCGGGCCATCTGGGTCACCTGGAGTTGGCGCAGCCGCTGTGGCACCCGCTGCTGCTGGACGTGCTGGTGGGCCTGCTGCGGGCGCAGTGCTGGGCGTGCCAGCGCTTTCGGCTCACGGAGGAGCGCGAGCAGTACTGGCGGCGGCGATTCACCGGGCGGGATGCCATCGAGGAGGAGGCGTGGGAGTGCTCGGCGGCGGTGAATGGGAATGCGGTGCCCGGTGCGGACAGCATCGCATCTCCCGCCAAGGAGCGAGAGGATGCCTCTCATGGTCCCACGACCGGAGCACTGGACACGGTTGTGCCCGAGGAAGCGATGGACTGTTCTCCATCGCTCTTGCG
This sequence comes from Cyanidium caldarium, assembly GCA_026184775.1. Classification (NCBI taxonomy): domain Eukaryota; phylum Rhodophyta; class Bangiophyceae; order Cyanidiales; family Cyanidiaceae; genus Cyanidium; species Cyanidium caldarium. The sequence continues at coordinate 467,162 of JANCYW010000004.1, read as the reverse complement.
ACAACGGCCGCAACTGCTGGCTCATTTTCTGGACGAATGCGCCAGCGGCACGCGCTGTCCCCGGTGCGGTGAGCGCCGCGGCCGACTGCGCCGCGACGGAGCCCGTCTAGTATACCACCCTGCGCTGACATCCGGTGCCAACAAACGCCGGGCGGCCGCCGCGTCGCTGTCGGACGTGTCCGGCGCCGACGATGCTCCCGCCGCGCCATCACCGTCGCCCAGTGTCCCAGTCGGCGCTGACCAATGGGTGCTGCCGCGCTACACCGAGCACCTGCTGCACCGCCTGTGGGCCAACTCGCCCTCCCTGTGTTGCTCCCTGTTCGGCACGGCCTCGCCGGAGCTGTTCTTTCTGTACGCGCTGCCCGTGCCGCCGACACGCTTCCGCATGCCCTCGCCCGGCGACGACGAGGGCCACCCGCCGCGTGAGCACGCCCAAAACTACCACTATGTACAGATCCTGCTGGCCAACGACCGATTGGCGGGTGCGCTGGTGCACGCCGACCCCACCGCGCTCGGTCGCGCCACCGCCGACCTGCAGCGCACAGTGTGCGACCTGATGGACTCGGAGGCTGGCGGCGATATCCGCCGCGCCCCCGGCATCCGTCAGCAGCTGGAGCACAAAGAGGGCTTGTTTCGCATGCACCTGATGGGCAAGCGGGTGAATTACTCGGCGCGCTCGGTCATCTCGCCGGATCCGTTCCTGGACACCAACGAGGTGGGTGTGCCGCGGGAGTTTGCGCAGCAGTTGACGGTGCCGGAGTTTGTCGGTGCGCTGAATGCGCCACGGTTGCGCGCGGCGGTCGTATACGGGCCACGCCGCCACCCGGGCGCCAACGCCGTCGAGCAGGCCGACGGGACGCGCACGCACCTGTCGGCGTATTCGTGGCGACAACGCACGGTGCAGGCGGATGCGCTGTTGGAGGTCGGCGGCGCCCGTGAACAACGGCTGCTGCCCAAGCGGGTGTTGCGGCATCTGCGCAGCGGCGACGTGGTGCTGTTCAATCGGCAGCCGTCGCTGCACCGGGTGAGCCTGATGGGACACCGGGTGCGGGTGTTGGATGGTGGCGAGCGCTCCTTCCGCCTACACTATGCCAACTGCAGCGCCTACAATGCCGACTTTGACGGCGACGAGATGAACCTGCACGTGCCGCAAGATCCGATGGCGCAGGCGGAGGCGCAACTGCTGTCCTTTGCCGACGAGCACTACGTGACACCCACGGCAGGCGCTCCGGTGCGCGGCCTCATTCAAGACCACGTCGTGGCGGCGGTGCTGCTCACCAAGCGCGACACGATGCTGACGCGAGACGAGTTCGGTCAGTTGCTGTACGGTGCACTGGAGCGTTGTGGGCCGGTATTGCGGGAGGAGTGGGCGCGCACCTACCTCAAGCCGCCGCCGCCGGCCATTCTGAGGCCGGTGCGGCTGTGGACCGGCAAGCAGCTGGTGAGCGTGGTGTTGCAAGCGGTGTTGGCGGCGACGGATGATGGTGCGGCGGCGCGACGGGTGCGTCATTGGGGTTACGGCGGGCGCGCCAAGACCGCCGCCATGTATTGGGGCGACAACGCCGCCGAGGAGTGCTCGGTGCTGGTGCGACGCGGAGAGCTGTTGCACGGCGTGCTGGACCGGGCGCACGTCGGCGCCGCCGAGTTCGGTCTGGTGCATGCGGTGTTCGAGGCGTTTGGCGCGGCAGCTGCCGGGCGCTTGTTGTCGTGTCTGGGCAAGCTGCTGACGTTGTTCTTGCGATGGCACGGGCATACGGCCGGTGTGGCCGATCTGTTGTTGCGGCCGGAAGCGGAGGCGCGACGGCGGTGGCGGCTGCGTCCGGCGCTGCAGCGGGCGGGCGTGCAGGTGGCGCAACAACTGCTGCTGCTGCAGCAGCAGCAACAACAACAACAACAACAACAGCGCGGTGTGGCGATGGAGGAGCGGCAGCTGCCGGAGGCGCTGGCGGAGGTGTTGGAGGGCGCTGACGGCATCGCTTTCCAGCAGCAACTGGATGCGGAGATGAAGCGGGTGTTGGCGGAGGTGGCGTCGCGCGTCATGGACGCCTGCCTGCCAGACGGTCTGCGACAGCGCTTCCCGGCCAACGGATTCACGCTGATGACCGCCACCGGCGCCAAGGGATCGCTGGTGAATGCGGCACAGATATCGTGTCTGCTGGGCAACACGGTGCTGGAGGGGCGCCGCGTGCCACGCGCCGCCACCGGCTGGACGTTGCCGACGTACCCCGCCTACGATGTCGGTGCAGCGGCCGGTGGGTTCATCGCCGGCCGCTTTCTCACCGGCCTCTCGCCGCCGGAGTACTTTTTCCACTGCATGGCCGGGCGCGAGGGCCTAGTGGACACCGCAGTGAAGACCGCCCGCTCCGGCTACCTGCAGCGCTGTCTGGTCAAGTCACTGGAGGGCGTGGCGGTGGCTTACGATGGCACGGTGCGCGAGTCGGACGGTTCGCTGATCCAGTTTCGGTACGGAGAGGACGGTGTGGATCCGTGCCGGAGCGCGTGGCTGCGGAAACATCCGCAGTGGGTGGCGGAAGTGTCGGGCGGTGGTCGAGGAGGGGCGGACGCGGAGCAGCAGGTGCGTGGGGATCGTGACAACGGGGAGGTGGATGTCGCAGCGGACCCGTCGGAGTCGTCGTCGCCATCGTGGCCGCATGCCCAGTCGAGAGCACGGAAGGCACGTTGCCCCCAGCGTCGCACCGCCGCGGTGCAGCCGGGCGAGCCGGTGGGTGTCGTGGCCGCCCAATCGATCGGAGAGCCCAGCACCCAGATGACGCTGAACACGTTTCATTTTGCGGGAATGGGCGTCGGGCATGTGACGCTGGGCATTCCGCGACTGCGGGAGCTGCTGATGACTGCATCGCGACGGCCGTCCACGCCCACCATGCAGCTGCCGCTCAGGGCGGGCGTGTCGCGGGACGCGGCCGAGCGGCTGGCACGGTCGCTGCGGCCGGTGCAGCTGCGCGACCTGCTGCAGGCGTTTTCGACGCAGTGGGTGCACGTGCCCGGCACCGCTGTGATGCGACTGCGGTTGCGATTGGAGCTGCTACCGCCGACGGTGTACCAACCGGTGCTGGGCGTGACCGAGCGACAAGTGCACGTCTGTTTGGAGGGACCGTTCCTGCGGCGTCTACAGGCGTATGTGACCCGCCGCACGCAGCAACTGGAAAAGGCGGGCGGTGGAGGAGTTTGGTCGGATGGAGGTGCAGCCGAGGCGCACGATACTGCCGAACAGGAGAGTGAGGCGCAACTGCCGGTGTCCGCGGTGTCGGGCACAGTTGCGGACGCTGGCGTCCGTGGGGAAGCGTCGGCGTATGCGGCGTTCGATTCGGACGACAGCAGCCTTGCGGAGGAGGATGACGAACGCCGCAGTCGCTCCTTTTCAGGGGGAGAGTCGGCGGACGACGGCTCGTCCAGTACAGCAGCCGACGAGGAGACCGCAGCCGGAATCGCCGCAGAGCCCTCCGATGACCTCTCACCGGCGGATGCGATCGTCAACGCGTCCACGCCCGCCGGTCCGGTGCGTTATCGGACCGGCCACTCGGAACAAATCGCCCAACTGTCGCTGGAACTGGCGGCGGCGCACTGGCCGTGGTATCACGTGGAGGGCGTGGTGGCGTCCAGCGCCGAGCGCACCGCGGCGCGCCAAGTGCCCGGCATTCACCACAGCCGCGTTCGCTTCGATGCCGACGGCCGGCCGCAGGCGGTCGAGGTGGACGGTGCCAACCTGCAGGCGATATGGAACCTGCCGGGCGATGTGGTGGACGTGCATCGTCTGCACACCAACGATGTGCACGAGGTGTGGCGACGGTATGGCGTGGAGGCGGCGCGTGCTGCATTGGTGTTGGAGCTGCGCGCGGTGTTCGACGCGTACGGCATTCCGGTGGACGGGCGCCATCTGAGTCTCATCGCCGACTTTCAGACTGCGTTGGGCGGCTATCGGGCGTTTTCGCGCACCGGCATGCACCTGCCGGGCAGTACGCCCAGCGCCCTGCAGCGCATGTCGTTCGAGAGCACCACGCAGTTTCTGCGGGAGGCGGCGCTGTTCGGGGAGGAGGATGTGCTGGCGTCGCCATCGGCGCGTCTGTGCGTCGGCCAGCCGGTGCGCGTCGGTACGGGTATGTGTTCGGTGCTGGCGGATATGTCCGCGATGTAAAGCGTGGAAGAAGAGGAGGAATGCGGTGGCGAGGGTTTACGGGTCGGCGGCGCCCCGGCCGCGGTGTGCACGGTTACCTACCGCACCTCGCCCCAGACCGTTCTCGCGAGCAGGTGGCATGATGGGGGCGGCAGCCGCTGCGGCAGTGCTCGTCTGCGTCGCCCCTTGCGGTGCAGATCGGGTCGATGCGGGGGCAGTGCTCGACGCGTACACCGGGGCACGCACCGCCGGCCCGGCGTTGTATCCGGCCATGCGCAGCGGGTGCGGAAAGGCGGCGTACGGCAGCGCCGCGATGCCGCCTCGTGCCGCCGACCAGCTCGCCGGGCTCGTCCGGGCAGCTTGTAGGCTGCGCGGCGATATCACCTCCGCGGACGGGGACCAGCGTTCGGCACGGCGCAGCGACGCACTGCTGCCGCCGCTGCCGGGCGAGACCGTCGGCGGGTCTTGCGGCCAACGAGCGCGATCGGCGGGGGGAGGCGGTGAGGCGCTCTGGCAGACAGCGTCGCGCGTCTGGCGTTCGTGCTGGTCGCAGATGCTGGCGGCGTGCAACAGCATGGCGGCGCGGTGGCTGGATGGATCTCGGGAATAGGTGGAGCGGCCAGCGGCGGTGGTGGCGGCGGTGGCGGCGGACCACGGTTGCCGCGAACTGGTCACTGTGGGGCGATTGGCGTGGTCGATGCCGCTCGCCGACCTTTTCGAGGCGGCATTCGGCAAACGACCTCGCTGACGACGGCGGCGCGTCGGTGTGCGCGTCGGTGAGCGTGCTGCGTCGAGAGCGTCGCGATCGGAGTCGGTGATGGTGGCGTCGCTGTCGGCGACCGACGCGTCGTCGCTGGCTGAGGCCGTCGCTTCGAAGGTGAGTCGGCGTTGGGCGGCGCGGTGCGGCTCAACGCGCTTGCCACGCTCTCGTCGGCGCCGGCTCGACGGTCCGGCGGCGGTGGTGGTAGATGTGCGTAACGTTCCCGGGCGTTTCGATGCCAACTGCGACGGTTGCGATGGCGACAGCGGCGAGGCGGCCGCCAGGATTTCGGCGGCGGCGCGGGTCTCGCGCGCGGCCGCCTTTTCCAGATGCAGCCGCCGTCGCTCCAACCGATGCAGCGCTCGCTGGCATTCGCGCTCGAGTTTGCGGCGTTGTGCGAAACTCAGTCGCCGCCGCAGACGCGCCGGGGTGGACAATCGCGGCGGTCGCTGGCGAGCAGCGGGCGATGGCGTGGTGGATGATTCGGTCTTGCGGGGGACCTCCATCTTGGCGCCGGGGCTGGCGGCGGCGGCGGCGGCTGCGGGTGTGGAGCTTTCCACCGCGACACCCGTGGCGACTGTGTCGGCCGGCGGCGGCAGTCCTTCGGGCGATAACGACATCACCTCATCGCGGTCATCGGATGCGTCCGCCGGCGGTGCGCAGAGGAGCGCTTTGGCCGGCCGCGATAGAATATCTTGGATATCTGGCGGCGGCCGCACCAACGACGAGAAAGCGTCCACAGTCCATGGGCCGTCGCCTTGGCCAGATGTCGGTGCCGACTCTGCCGCCCGCTTCCACGGCAGCTCCGTGTCTCGCCAGTAGCGCGAGTTGCGCAGCCACTGCAGAACCTGTTGCCGACTGCGCCACACCAACGTGGCGCGTCGACCAGGAGAACGTCTCGGGGAGCTGCTCGGTGTCGTCGGCCAAGTGCCTGCCTCCTGCTTTACCTGGCCTGTTTGAGGATACGGGCGCGGCGACGCGGACGACGAGAGTACATCGTCGCCTGGAGTGCCGCGCCGCTCCGTGGAGAGATTCGCTGCCGATCCCACCACTTCCATGGCTTTCTGCGGGCAATGGGTAGTGGCGGTGACAGACGGTAGCACCAAGAAACGGTTCCGGTGACGATACACCGGTTGCGGGGCTAGGAACGAGTGCCGCAAGTCGTCGCGCCGACAGCACGGCTGCGAACCGTTCTGTGACGATGTCGCGCCGATCGAGCCGACGCAAAATTTCTCAGCGCAACGGCCGTTTGCGCGATGAGGAAAACGAAACGGTCACTCGGGTGCGGAGCGATCGTGAAAGCGCGTCGGGGGCAACGACGGGAGCGATAGAGGATGCACGGGGACAAGCGCGTTTGCACGCAGCGCGTATCGGTAGGTGATGTGTGCCGAGCTGCACGGAGCACAGACACGAGGAGCAGGTACAAGCACACCATCCGAGCGTCTTGTGGCCACGTCCTGTGCACTTGCTCAGAGACGGCACCGAAGACTTTCATGCTTCCCTTTCGCTGAACGCATACGCCTCGAGGAATATTCACCGATGCGTGCACGCCTCGTGAGCGCGCTCATGCGGCAGTTGGCGGGATTCCCTGCGGCGGCGTTCCGGTTCTCGGGTGCGTGTGCTTCGCGGTGCATCCGACGCCTGTTAGGTAGCTTGCGAGAGTCATGTCTTCGGCAGTTCGCTCCCCGGAGACACTCTACTCAGACGATGATCTGTTCAACTCGGATTTCGATCTCGAGGACGTCGGCGTGAAACGGCCGCCGGCGGCGATGAACGGCAGCGCACTGGGCGGCCGGGCGACCTCGGCGCCGCTCGCAGCGACCGACGGCGGGGACTGCCCTCCCGCCAGGAAGGCCGCTTTACCGCTCTCCAATGGACGTGATTCGAAAGCGGCCCTGGCGACGCCTCAAGCGCAGCGACATCGAGCAGCCGGTGCAGACGCCGGCGGCACGCCAGACAAGGGGGCGACACGGCGCTCGTCGGACGCGGAGGCACTGTTTGCCGAGTTTGATGACACGGCCCGTCATCAGCGCGTGGCGGTGCATTTGCATCCGCCTGAGGAGGTGGCGGCGGTGCGGCGGCGATTGCTCGAGCGGCAAGCGAGCGAGCCGTTGCTGAAGGAGGACACCCGGCGTTTCGTGCTCTTCCCCGTCCGATACTCGGACCTGTGGGACTACTACAAGCGCGCGGTGGCCTCGTTCTGGACCACTGACGAGGTGGACTTGCAGCAGGACCTGCACGACTGGCTGCGGCTGAGCGCCGACGAACAGCACTTTATCAAGTACGTGTTGGCGTTCTTCGCGGCGTCGGACGGTATCGTCAACGAGAACCTGGCGCTGCGGTTTAGCGGCGAGGTGCAGGTGCCGGAGGCGCGCTCCTTTTACATGTTTCAAATGGCCATGGAGAACATCCATTCAGAGATGTACAGTCTGCTGCTCGACGCGTACATCAAGGAGCCCAAGGAGAAGGACAAGCTGCTGTCGGCGATCGAGACGTTGCCGTGCGTGAAGCACAAGGCGGAGTGGGCGCTACGCTGGATCGGCAGCGAGGCCTCGTACGCCGAGCGGCTGGTGGCGTTCGCCGCCGTGGAGGGCATCTTCTTCAGCGGCTCGTTTTGCGCGATATTTTGGCTGAAGAAACGCGGCCTCATGCCCGGCTTGACGTTCAGCAACGAACTGATCAGCCGGGACGAGGGCATGCACTGCGAGTTTGCCTGCTGCATGTTTCAGCACTTGCAGCACCAACCGCCGGAGTGGATCGTGCAGAGCATCGTAGCCGATGCCGTAGAGCACGAGAAGGAGTTTGTGTGCGACGCGCTGCCGGTGAACCTCATCGGGATGAACTGCCGACTGATGCAGCGGTACATTGAGTTTGTCGCGGATCGTCTGTTGATGATGCTCGGCCTGGAGCCGATGTATCGGGTGGCGAATCCTTTCGACTGGATGGAGCTGATCTCGCTGAACGGAAAGACCAACTTTTTCGAGCGCCGCGTCGGCGAGTACCAAAAAGCCGGCGTGCTGGCCAACAACGGCGACACGGCCGAGGAGAATCACTTTCGCTTGGACGTAGAGTTTTAGAAAGGTGAATGTCTTATCGGTGTTTGCGACGCTGGCGATTCTGCACGCGTCGCCCGCACGTGTAATCCAACGCCAGTCTTCGCTTCAGAATACCGCACCAGCGCCTGCAACTGACAACACACGGTTATGGGTTCAGCAACTTCCCCACATCCCTCAGCGTGGTCGACAGCAACACCCGCGCCGAACACGTGTGGGCTGCGCGTGTCATCGCACGTCGTCCATCCATGTCCCCTCGCGGGTATGTCACGTGACACAACCTTCCGAGAGAGAAATTCATCGTCGCGAAACCCGCTCGCGGGTGTTTCCATTGCCGCGCGTGTCTCGAGGCGCTTGCGGTATTCTGCGGTGTGCCCAGCAGTTTCGACGCTAGTGTCGGGAGCGAGGGAAGCGAACTGGGAGGCGTATGACGCACCTGACGCCATGCATGGCACACATAGCAGAGGGGGCAGTTCTGCACTAGGAACCGAGGGAGCGAACGAGGAATCAGAGGCGGCGCCACGAGCTATGTCGCACGTGCGAACGGTGTACGCGTTCACGGGAGGTGGTCAGGCGTTGTCGCGGGACTCGATACCACTGACTCACGACGGATGGGCAGACCAACGCGCGTGGGGTGCGCTTCCATCGGCGGAAGGTTCAGCAGCAGTGGGGACGGAGGCGCTGACGGGTCGCCCTCGAGGCCGAGGACCGGCGCCGTGTTGGACGCGCGCCGCGTCCTACTCATCCGATGAGCGGCGGCCGCCGCCGTCGGGTGTCACGGCTCCTCTCTACGCAGACCATGGCAGGCCGCTGCTGCCGCCGCTGTCGTCGTTGACTGGTGTGCGCGGGGTGACCGCGGCTGCGGCCGCGGCCAACGCCATGGCAGCAGCGCCGACGATGGAGACGGAGCGGCGCACTGTTTCCGGGCTGCTGGACGTGCAGTATGCCCGCGCCAGCGCCGGCGATCCCGAAGCGGCCGCCGCTCTGAATTCGATCCTCTCCAAGCAGGAGTTGTCGTTGGAGGATCTGAAACCGCTGCGGCGGTTGCCGCAAAAGCGCACGTCGCCCACCGAGCGCTCCATCGAGGCCGATGCGCCCGACGACGGCGGCGATTCGTCGCGCACGGAGAGCAGCGATGCGGCCGCCGCGGAAACCACCAGCAGCCAAGTGACCACCGGCGGCGCGGACGTGATGAGCAAGGAGCGCTTGCTGCACACCTTGGTGGAGCGAAAGCGCCGGCGTACCATCACGGCGCTCATCAAGGAACTGAGCGATCTGGTGCCGGGCTTGAAGAACACGCGCCACCGCGGCAGCCGCTACCCGGACAAGGTCACCACGCTGAACTGCACCCTCGAGTACATTCGCGGGCTGTTACGCGCCAACAGTCTGCTAGAGGAACGGATGTTAACGCTGGAACGGCAACTGCAAGAATTGACTTCGCGCGAGCTACGCCCGAATATGCCCTACTTGGTAGCGCCGTCGCCGACATCGCGCATGGAAAGTGCGCACGCGCGTGCGCCCCGCCGGATGGTCGGTGCCGATGCCGCACCGGTGCTGGAGCCCGGTGACAGTCGCCTGGCGCATGTCCGGCACGCCCCCTCCACGCCCTCCACCGCCGAACTGCTGGCGTTTGCCCGACATCCGTCGCATCACCAGGCGCGCGGCGCCTATCATGGGCGTCGTTGAGGACATACGGGACGCACGACGATGAGCGCTCTGAGCACACCAGGCCTTGTTTTATACTGGCGGCTGCGGTACGTTGACGCCCTGCAGCGTCGGTGCCACTGCTCTTTGCCGACTGGAAGTGCGGTATGGATATGGATAACTTCTGTGGCGCGTGCCCGGGCAAGCACTCCCGTAAACGTGTGATGCATGGACACAATCTGCGCACGGATGACGCAACGTTGGGGAGAGCGGTACACAGGGCCCGAATAGGCGTCAGCGGCTGTGCCGACGTTGGCGCCCACGACGGGAGGGTTCATGCGCGCACCATGACTCGCGTTCGTGTTGACGAGCCCTCTCCATGTTCGGAGAGTCGCCGCTGACGCAATTCGTGCTGAGCGTGAGCCTGGTGGTGCTGCTGGCGCGGCCGCAAGACCTGCCTCGCGTGGCTTACGGCGCCGGGCGGTTGTGCGGGCGGGCGGCGGCCGGTCTGCGCGACTTGCGCGACGCCATGACCCGGGCGTCGAGCGTGTTCGAGGAGGAGGTGCGGGCGCGACAGGCGCGGGAGGCATCGTCTGCAGGCGATGCGGGGCCGCTGCGTCTGCACCGCGAGCTGCAAGAGGGTATGGCAGAGTTGCGGCGGTTGCAGCAGCAGTTACGCGGGGAGTTTGGCACGCCACGCGTGCCCGGGCGGGGTGCGCGTCCGTGGCAGTGGCTGGCGCCGCCAAGGCCTGGTGCTGAGGAGGCGGAGACAGAGGTGGCGGGTGCCGCACCGACGTCTTCGTCATCGAGTCGAATGGCGGAGGCAGTGAGCGGTGGTGTAGAAGGAGGGGCAGCGCTGCTTTTACGGGCCGTAGAGGAGCGCGCCTGGGCGCAGACGGTATCTGGACAGACCGGTTGTGCGGATGCGGTTACGGCGTCGGCGCGCGACCCCCGCTCGGCGCCTCGGGCGGTTCGAGAATAAAGTAAGCGCCGCCTTCCCGTCGGTGAACGAGCTGACAAGCCGCGAGCAAACCCAACGCCTCTTGCTCGTCTTCATCGCCGGCGATGCGCAAGCTCCCGTCCTCCGACAGCGCCAACTGACTACTCAACAGCTCCATGGCGAGCAGTCGGTGGCGCTCGGTGTAGCCGGCGGTGTTGGCGGTGATATGCGGCGCGCCGCCCAACAGCAGAATTTCCAGCGCTACCGAGGCGCGCTCCTCGGCCAACAGACGTTGCTCGTCGGCATGTCGTCGTGCCGCCTCCAACTCGGCACAGCGAGTGCGGGCGGCGTCATACTGCTGTTGCAGCTCATCTTGTAAACGTTGCCGCCAAGCAGCCTCGCCCTCGCTTTCCCCGGTTGTGTATCCTTCCAGGGCGGTCTGCAGATGGTGCACCTGCTCGCGCAACCGTCGATGGGCGCTGCGCACCAGCCGCAACGTAGCGCGCCGCTCCTCGGCGGCATCGTCGGGATATTCCTCGTTGTCGTCGGAAGGAGGCGAGGCGGATGAGGCGGTCGGCGATGCCCGCGGAGCTTGGGCATTCGCGAGAAGCTGCTGCATGTGTTCGAACAGGCGTTGCACGGGTGCTGTGGCCATCCGCACGTCTACCGACACATCCGGTGCGGCGACCGCCGCCTCTCGTAAGAGGTGCAGGTCCGGCAGCATTGCTTCGCTTCCACACACTGCGCGATAATCGTCGGCCATGTCGGCGACCACCTGAATGGCCTCGCGACCAACGCGGCGGCGCGACGAAATGGCGGCGGCGGCGGCACGTCCGCACTGCGCCTCGGCTTTGGTCAGCTCAGTTAAAAGGCCATCTCGCTCCCGTTGCATGCCACGTATATCGTTTTGAAGGGCATCGACGGCCTCCTCGACGCTGGCGTTGATGCTGGCGTCCAATTCGGCCCGCACATCGGCCGTGTCGATGGTATCCAGGCAGCGGTTTTCCAGGTGATGCAAGAAGCGCTGCAGCTGCTGACACCGCTCCGTCACTCGGGCGATCTCCCGCTCCAGACTCGCGGCCAGGCGGTGCGGCGCCGGAAGTCGACGGTGAGACGCGCCCAGAAGAGCGTGCGCGGCGTTGCCGGTTGCGGAACACGCGCCGCTTTTCCGCAGCGATCGAACGACCTGATCGACGCCGGCGCCAAAGTTCGTGGCCCGCTCTAGCGCTGCCGCCAGGCACACCGCGGCCGCGTGCGCTTTGCGCGCACAGACGAGCGCACCCTCTCCGACGGTGTACCCGTCGGGATGGGGGGTGTTGGTGGCGGCCAAGGCGTCCTCGAAAGTGACGCTCTTTTTGCCGCTGTGGGAAGAGGCGCCTCCGGCCGTGGCGTTCAAGTTGCTTGGGTGATTCTCCCCGCCGTACTGTCGAAGAGGTGGGTGTGATTCCCCTCCTCCCCTGGCACGACAGCCCGCATCTACTCGGGACAGGGGTGGCGCCTGGCCTCGCAGCCACCGCAAAGTCGCCAGGCGCCTTCGGCGGTTCACCTCCGGCGACTGGAAGGTGTGGAAAGTAAACCGGCCGTTGGAGGTGTCGGTGCCACCCAGTCGGTCACGTTCTGGTGCCCCCAGGCCGCTGGGCATGGGGAGACGAGGGACGCCAGACGCCGGAAAGCGAGTTTTGAGGCTGGAAGAAGTGGGGGATTTCAAACGTGGCGCCCGACGCCTCGCTACTTTGCTCAGATGATGCCGCTGTGAAGCGGCACGAGCGCCCCCCTCTAGCGTCCGATTGCAAAACTTGCCCAAGTCGCGCGACAAGCCCCAAAACTCGCCGCCGCACCGACAAACGACTCTCTTGACACTCCCATCCACTCAAGCACCCTGCTCTCCGACCGCTCCCGACCCCATCACGCGCAGAACGTCGCCTCGTTCCAATGATTTCCCGCGTTTCGGTGGCGATTCCCGTGCTGGCGGCATCCCGAATGCAACCATCCGTGCACCCACATCAGACGACCCGCCTTGCGATACCTCGGGTGGGAATGCGGGCGCTGCAGCACCAGGTGATAACGACCGACACAGCATATGGAGCAGTGGGTGGTGGTGAGGTATTCTCTGGGAAGAAGCGCTGCATATCCGTATCGGTGGAACAGTCGACGTAGATCCTTGCCCGGCGTCGGTGTGCGACGCCGCAAGACCATACCTCGTCGCCGATAACTTGCGCAGACGCTGTTGTAGCACCTCCCCGTCCACTTTCACCCTCAGATCTCGGAGTTGCGTCAGCGTCCCGGAGCTCAACGGTGACGCGCCCTCCTCCCGGGCACGCCTGGCCGGCAGCGAGACCGCGACAGTACTGCCGGCTCGCGCAAGTATGTCTGTGAGTGTTGTGCAGTGCTGCTTGATGGGTAACGACGATAGACGCAGCACGACGTGTCGACTCTGATGGGCGAACATGTTCCAGCGACGGAGCGAACGTCGTCCGCGCATCTCGTGGAGCCAATTCCCGATGAGCGAGAACACTGCTTGTGGGCAGCATGGGTCCGGGAAGTGAGTTGATAGGGGATGTTCGGGGACGCATCAGACACAGGAGGTTAGCAAGAAGAGCAGTGAGCGATTGCTGAAGAGGAGCAAGTCGCCATATGATCAGTTTTTACTTAGCGTTACGTTTCCCAGTATATTCGGAAAAGCACATCCACACACGTAGCCCTCTGTGTCGCTTGCTCGGCATCGATCCCTTTCCACGCCAAACACGAAGCACAGTTCTCCACTCCCTCCCCTGTTCTTACACTCTGTTCTGTCCCTCTCCCGGCTCCTCACACTCCATCATGGCGTCAATCATGATGCCAGCCCAGTAGTCGTACACGGCGGACCAGGCGGTGCGCGCATCGGCGTCCATGGTCTTCTCGCCCAGTGCTGTCTCCAACGCCCGCATCAACGTGTCCTTCACCGCCGGATAGTGTTCCACCTGTGTGCGATAGCGCACGTGGCGCTTGCCTAGGGCGCGAAGCGTCGGCTCCAACTGGTCGGGCTGGTCCAGCAGTTTGACGCCTTGATCGACCATCTCGATCAGGCGCTTCTGTTGCTCTTGCATATCCGATTTGAACATCGAACGCACCTGCGGATACTTTTCGAACAGGAACTCATAGAAGATGGCACCGGCCTGCGGTTTGATCGGCTCGACCAGTTGCCAGGTCCGTTGCACGCGATCGACGTGCGTTGAATTAGGGAAGCGGACCGGCGCCTGCGTCATGCACAACAGACGAGGGCGATGACGACTAACGCGAGGTGCATTGCGCTTGAAAGTAGGGATGAGCGGTGTGGTGTTGAACGCCATGGCGGGATGCGTCTGCCAGCGCGGATCACTTTGGCGGTGTCGAGAACGTGCGAAACGGCTGCGTTGGAAGCGGGCAGCCGAAACGCCACCGTGGCAGATCGCCCAACGGACTTGAGGGTTCCGTCACTTGGGGTTTGCCTCGTATCGATTGGGTCGGGTTCCCACACGCGATGGTTCTTGCGAAATCTGTACACCATTTACCCAACCTCCCGCTCTATCTCCTCCAACTCCTCACGATACGCCACCCACTCCCTCACCGCCTTCAGCGCGTCATCCGCCATCATTTCCCGCACACGCTCCTCCTGCTCGCTCATCCGCCTCCTCAACACCTCGCCATCCACCTCCCGCAGCCGCTTGCGCTTCTCCAAAAACGCCTCATACGACAGACGCCAACCCTCGGGCACAAACCCGAAGCGCTGCCAGTGGGCCAGGCGCTCGTCCACCGGGCGACGCCGCGGCTTGAGCGCTACCACCACCGCCAGTTCCGCCTTGCCCGCGAGCCGCATCGCCATTGCCGCGCTGCTCCGCTGAAACCGCAGCAGCTGCAACAGATGCAGCCCGCGCCAACGCTCCCTCCCATTCACAGAATGTTCCAGTGCCTTGATTAACAGGCGCCGACCAAAAACCTCTTGCGCCAGCACGTAGTCCAACTCAGCCTCGTGATACAGCTCCAGTTCGAAACCGAGCCGAATATGGCGACACAAGCATTGCGCGGCCAACGCGTCGCACAACGCCAGCAGCAACGAGCGGCGCTCGGCATTGGCGGACACCACTCGGCATCGCACCACATGCAGTCGCTGAATGACCCGCACCAATCGCCTTCGCTGTCGTCCACGATTCATGCACATCACCCGAACCGCCGTAGCAGCCACGTTTTGCAGTTCCCGGCACACACTCTGTACATCCGGCGCCTTGCTATCCTCCCCGTTCGTCTGGGCATTCAGCACCTCTACCCCCGCCAGCGTCATATCATTCTCTGGCATCGCTGTCTCCAGCGCGATGCACAACACCGACCGCGCCAGGATCTGCGGCCGGGTGCGATTGCTGAGCATCGCGCACGCGTCCAGCACTGTTAGGATCCGGCCTAGCCAATCGGCCGCGGAGGTCTCCGGCGGCGGCGGCGACGGCAGCTGCCACCACGACGCCAACCACTGCAACGCCTCGCTGACGGCGATCATCTGCTCCGCTATCTGTAGCGCATACACCTGCGCTTCGGAGGCGGTCATCAATTGGATGCTACGCGGGGGCGTGGCCGGCATGCGGTGTCGCACCACGCCGGAGTCGAAACCGACCGACGGGAGCGCCAGCGGTCGTCGACTGAGGTGCAGGTGCTCGACACTGTACTGCAAATGCCGTTGAAGATTCTGCGCGTGTCCTCGCCAGACGGCCGTCGGGTGCGACCCGCGCAACAGCAGATACAGGTATCGCCACGTCTGCAGCATGGCCCGCAGCGTCTCGAGGATGCGGCGGTGCTCCTCGTCCGCCTCATCCTCCGCACACTCGCGTGACACCTCCTCCATCGCCTGCGTAAAGGCGGCAGTGAGGTCCGCGTTCCCATTTTCGGCACTGGTGCCGCCCACGCCGTCCCACTCATCGTCGAGGCGACACTCCTCTAGGCGGAGCCCGCTGGAGCGCAAGGCAATGTCCTCCTCGAAATACACGCCAGCCTCGGCCACGACGCGCTGCACCGTGCGCACACAGGCCAGACAGGTGCGCACCACGTATCGCATCAGGGCCGTGCCGAGCGACTCTTGCCGCAACAGATACTTGTGCAGGTGCAGGCTGGGCAGTAGCGATTCCGCCAAACCGCGGCGCCCGTCCAGCCAGCTCATCAGCAGTGTGAAGATGCCCTCAACAATAGGCAGTGCGGTGCCAGCGCGTGCACCCCGCTGGTACGTGAGCTCGCCGGAAGCACTGCCGCCGGCCGCGGCGCTGAGGATCAGGTGCGGAGCGTACAGCTCAGAGACGGTGTCCGGCACCAAGCCGCCGCGCACACAAGCGTCGTAACAGCGGCCTGCACGCTGAACACTTTGCTCATCTAATTCAGTCAATTCTGCCGCTGTCATACAGCGGCTCCACGAGAAATTGCCCGCGTCGTACACCACCTCGGCGGCGGGCAGTTGTTGGACGGCCGCCCGGAAGCGATCGGTGATATCTTCCCACTCATCCTCAGCAGGTCGCGGCGATGAGGCGCTCGTCGATGCAACTCGCTCGCGAGACGACATGTGGTGCCGCCGAATCTGCCGTGACGCGCCCCTCACGGAGAGAACGTTGTGGTAACGTCTGAGTGGATGACAGGCATCGCTCGCTCCGGATCTGGGGTGTTATTTTGCGTAAACGTCGTTGCTCGCCACCTGTCCTCCCCGCACCGACACCAGAGCCCCTGGCGAAAAGAGTGCCAAGTCACCTACCTCTTCTAGGTGCCTGGTGCTTACACCGTTGTGAGGCTCTCGCGCCCACTGTTTCCGCGTCCGAGCTGGTGCGCCGGCCACGCCCAGAAATCTCCACTGCCGGCGGCGAGCGAAATTCACGTCCGGGCACACATTCCACACCGGGAGAGCGCCGCACCAACCCGCAGATCATCCCGACGCTGCACCCATCCTATGACGCTAATCAGGCACGCTTCCACGTCTCACCCCAGCTGCTCCTCGTCCTCATCATCCCCGTCCTCTTCTCCCTCGCCATGCCCGGTGTAATCGTCCAGATTCTCCAAAATGTAGGCCGCGGCCATCTCCTCGTTGCGGTCGCAGCTGAGCCATGCCTCCAGGCAGGCTTCGCGGGAGACACCCATGGGGCCGACCAGCTCCTCGAGGCGCTGAATCTGCTCCATCTCCTCTTGGCTCACTTCGATGCGCACCATCTGCGGGGCGCGGTCGCCATCATCGCCACCGCCACCGGTCGCACCTCGCAGCAGAGCGTTGGCCGCCGCGGCCGCCGCCGTGGCATTACTGCCGCTGGCCGGATCCACTCCGGTGGCGCGCATCAGCGCCTGGAGTTGCTGCAGATCGCGCTCGGCATCTTCATCCGACACCGGCTCGTTCATAAACGCCACAAACTCCCCTTGATTCTCATTGATCCGCTCCACGATGCGCGGGTCGAGTCGCTGCAGCTCGGCGAGCAGCGGCCGTAGCTGCGACGGGTCTTGTTGGACCATCCGGCGCAACAGATTGATATGCGGCAGGCGACGAAGTGCCTCCAAAGGGTTGCCCGCAGCGTTGGTCGTGACAGAAGGATTGGTCGGCGCTGCTGCCGTATGGGATTCTCCCGTCTCCTCGTTACCGACATTCTCCGGCACGCCCTGAAAGAGGTACTCGATGGCGCGTTCGGGGTTGTTGTAAGCCGCGCGCATCGCTCGCACGACCGCCTCCTCCTCGAAACCCATCTCCTTCATTTGCTCGATGCTTTGACGATACGCGTCACCGCTTACCATCGCAGAGGAAGAGGCTGGATCCGCCGCGGTGGCTGGTAGAGCGCTGGTCGCGCTCGACGCGGCGGGCGCCTCGCCCTTCGGCACCGCGACGTCCTCCTGTTTGGTCGCCAAGGCTGGCGCTGCCTGCTCATCCGCAACTCGTTTGCGCTCCACCCGCTTCCGCGGCGGCATGACCACCACGAAATCGCCCTCCTTCAGCGCACACTCCGACACCAACCTGCTCGCGTCCGCCAACACCTTCCCGGAGTGGATCAGTTTGCAGTCGCCAGCGCGCTCCTCGTCAAATCCCGCCTCCGGCCACCGACTCAACAGCATTTTCAAGTCGCCCACAGTGGTCGTCTGCGGTTCGATGTCGTCCACGGTGAACTGGGCATTGTTCAGCGTCTTGAAGGTGAGCTTCATAGCGGACAGGCGTAGCGTATGGGTCCCCACGCGGGTTGGCCGGAGACGGCACCTAGACGCCGTGCGCCTTTCCGACGACTACGCAAGCAGCCCGTTGCCGTGAAATGGGACGGACAGCACTTTTTTGGAGGCCCGAACAGACCGGATGAACGAACTGCTGAACCAGGGTGCCCAGCGAGAGCAACGCGCCCCGGCGCGTCGACGGATTCCCGCAGGCGGGTCGCATGGGCTCGTTTGCACCGTATGCCCTAGCATGCAAAGGTGAGTGGCGCATGGTGCCGTTGAGATCGTGTTCTGGGAGGATCGGGTGAGGGATCTGGAGAGGTGCAAAGGAGGGCGGAGGAAATGGAAGCAGGGGAACTGGTAAATGAACGAGTAGGAGAGGCGGAGAGTGGGTGGAGTGACGAGCCGACCCGCACCGTGGGATCACCCGATGCAATGGACTGTACCGCCGCATCGCCACCAGTGTGGGGCGCGGCTTACCGTTTCGTGGCCACAGCATACTTGCTGGTGTCGTTTGTATATATGCGATTCTGGCTGGAACGACTGCCGATGATAACGTTCACCTCGCAAAACTTTCTGTTGTTGACAGCGGCATTCACGACGCTATCGGTGGGCACGGTGGCTACGTGCGCTGTGGCCTCCACTGCCTCCCCGCCCTCATCTCCCACCCGATGCGCGTATGTCGTCAAGCACCTACAACAGTTCTCTTGCGATTTCTTCTCGCTGGCGCTGGCCAATGCGCTCTTCCTGGACGTGGTGTGGTGGCTCATCCTGCGACCAATGGACCTGCCGGGCACCTGGCGCGACTACTGGAACTGGATGGCCCACGGCCCGATCAATTTGGCGGTGTGCCTGGGCGAGTGCTGTCTGAACCGATGTCAGGCGGCGGCGTATGTGCTCTACGTCGGCGTCGCCTATCTGATGTGCTACTTTTTGTTCGGAGTGATCTACTTTCTCACGCGCGGCGAGTGGATCTACTTCTTCCTGGACATTCGCAAGCCACTGGACTGCCTGCTGCTGCTGATCACCCTGTTGTGGTACGTTGTATGTCATCGGTTGGTGCGCGCACTGCAACACTTGCGCAGCCGCTTTTACGGAGATGCCCTGCCGCTGCCGCAATAGTACGCAGGTATGCAGCCGCGGCTGCACCCCTTCCATCTCTTAGGAGGAGAAACTATAAATGGGATCGCGGGCCAGGCGCGCCTTCTTGTCCTCGCGGCTCTCGCGCCACATCAGCACCACAATGGTCACCGCCAGCACTGCCATCGACGAGGCCAGCACGATAATCACCCCGACGATGCTGCCGATGTTCTTCTTGGTGTAGTACTGCAATTTCCACTGCTGGGCGTTGTCAGCGCTGAGCGGGTATACCACCGCGAACGAGTTGGGCAGCAGGTTGGTCCAGGAGCGGTGCGCGTGGCCGGCGCCTACCGCCAGCTCCTCCACGTAATTCAGCATGGCGTTGAGGCCGTCAAAGCACTGGCACGCCGCGATCGACTGCGCACTACCCGACTGCGGACACTGCGAGCAGGCGTGCTTCTGCAGGCCCTGCTTGCTCTGATACGCCACCAGCGACGTGGAGCCAGCCGATTCGCTGGACGGCCGCGACTGCGACTGGTACGGCGCCGCATCCAACACCATACAGGTCAGAAACGCGTTCGACTGCTGGATGGTGTTGTACCACAGCTGGGTGCCGCCGGCCGTGCCCAACACCAGATCCTGTCGTCCGGTCTGGTCGGTGTCGTACGCCGCCGCCGGACTGGTCACCTGCACGCTGTACAAGGTGTTGAAGGTGGGCGCGCGCTGCGCCTGGAACTGCAGCACATTGTTGCTGTAGGTGTTCTTCAGCATCAGCGCAGTGCCGTCGCTGACGGCGAACAGATCCGGCAGGCCGTCGAAATTGTAGTCGATCAAGTGCAGCTGCGTGGAGGCATTGAGGCGCACCGCATTCTGGCCGCTGCTGTCGGTGATCGGGGCGGTGACGGCATCTCGCAGCGAGGGCGTGCCGCTGAAACCGCACCGATCGCCATACCCGCCGGTGCCGTGCGCGTTGGCCACGTAATGCAGGTTGCCGTCGCTGCCGACCGCCAGCACGCTCATGGTGCCCTGCGCCACAAAATCGCCAAAAACCAACTGTCGCAAGGTGGCCGAGGCGCTGAACGGAGTCCACGACGCCGAGGGCGTGGTCGACGCTAGCAAATCGTCGCCGCCCTTGCGATACCACACCCGTATATCTGTTCCGCCGCTGGAGCCGGCACATGGCAGCACCAGATCGGGCAGACAGTCGCCGTTGACGTCGAAGTATGCCGGTGACAGGCCCGAAGGTACGGTGCAGCTGGACGGTGTCCAAGTGCTGTAGGTCAGCGTGCCCGGCCGATCTGCATTGTTGGTGTACACGTAGAACGATCGATTGCCGTTCGCCTTGTTCAACAGCAGCAAATCCGGCACCAAATTGCCGTATCGATAAAACACCAGCGCCGACGCCACCGCCGACCACCTTGGATACGACGGCAGCGTGCCTTGCTTGGAGAAGCTGCCCTCGCGGCTCCCCAAGTACAGGGTCGCGTTGCTGTCCGCGAACGCGATCACGTCGGTGACGCCGTCGGCGTTAAAGTCGGCTGCCACGGCGTGCCGCACCCCGGTGGCCACCGTGGCCGTCAGGCTAAAGTTATAGGTGAGCGTGTTCCAGAAAACCGCCTGCAGGACACCGTCCGCCCGCAGCCCCAGCACGTCCACGAACATGTCGCCGTTGAGGTCCGCCAACTTGAGCGGCCGCATCCCGGCGCCGTTCACGTTCAAGCCCACATAGTCGGTGGCGTTGGTGAAGGCGTTGGTGTTGCCGAAATCGGGCGCACCGCGCGGTCCGCTCGCCGCGAACAGCGACGCGTCCACGGAGGGCACCGAGAACAGAGCGATGAGGATGAGGAGCGAGGAGAGGAAGCGCATCCAGAGAGGATGTGGGATGGGGAAAGTCATGCGGGTTGGCGAAGAGGGAGGAGTGTCATTCGAGCGGGCCGCCCGTGAGGAGGGAACGGAGCGGAACGGCCCGGTGAGCACCGAGAAACGAAACGATGACGCGGTCGGCGTTTTCAGGGTTCGGTGCGGACAGGACGAGAGGATGACAAGTGCGGAGGAGGCGGTGACTCGAGAGGCCCAGTGTTGTTCCGTCCAGTGTGCAATCGCCTCATCGCAAGAGGCGCAACGAACATGCAACACCAATATCCGAAACGTGCGCATCTTGCTTTCCTCCTCACACCCTTTTCATCTGCTGCTGTGGCCCTCCCTTGGATGTTGGCCACACCCAAACTCTTTCTCCTCCCGGTGCTCTTCCTTGGTATCCTCCTCTCGGCCTCTGCACTCCGTGGCAGAGCGTCCGACGCATCGGCGATCGGCGAGCCCCTTTTTCGTTGCTGCCGTAATTGGTTGCTCGCAACGTCTTGCTGGGTTGCATCGGAACTTGATTCGCGTCATCTATCGCTCGCTCCGCCTCCACCATGTTCGTCGGAACACTGGCTCCACCATCTCGCCGGCATCACCCTCACAATACCATCCATCCGGCCCTCTCTCCGTGCCGGCCGCCGCTTACACACCCTCTGCGCTCCCACCGAGCACCGCGGCCGTGCCGTGCTCTCCCGCTCACGTGCCGAGTGGAGCGCACCTTCACCGCCATCAAGCCCGATGCAGTCAACCGCGGCCTCATCGGTGAGATCATCACCCGCTTCGAACGCAAGGGCTACAAGCTGGTGGGGCTGAAGCTGGTGCGGCCGACGCAGCCGCTGGCGGAAACGCACTACGCGGAGCTGGCCAGCAAACCGTTCTATCCCAGCCTGGTGCAGTTTTTGTGCTCGGGCCCGGTGGTGGCCATGTGCTGGGAAGGCAAGGACGTGGTGCGCACGGCACGCAAGATGCTCGGCGCGACCAACCCGCTCGAGAGCGACCCGAGCACCATCCGCGGCGCCTACGCCATCGACGTCGGGCGCAACGTGGTGCACAGCTCGGACGCCGTGAGCACCGCCGAGCGGGAGATCGCGCTCTGGTTCCGGCCGGAGGAACTGGTGGAGTGGGCACCCACCAGCTTGCAATGGATCTACGAATAGGGGCGCGGGAGGTGGTGGCGATACGTGTGGCCATGCGACGCATCGAGGACGTCTAGGGCGGCCGATGAGTCAGCCGAAACCTTCCTCCTCTGGTCGTCGTTGAATCTCCTGAAGCAGTCGCACGCACTTGTGTTTCAGGATGTGCAGCGCCTCGAGGAAGATGACGTCGGCGCGGTACTGGCCGGTGGACTCGACGCTGAAGATAAAGTGCTCCGGGTCGTGTCCGAGTCGAATGCTCCGGGCGAAGCTCGCATCGGTGTCCGCGGCGTCCTCCGGCGGCATCGCCTCCTCTTCTCCTTCGCCCTCGTCCTCCTCGATATCATCGGCTGTGTCAATGACCGGCGCCCGCACCACTCGCACACACTCCTCACAGCGGGTGCAGTCGCGCTCGCGCCGCACCACCGCCCGGCCGGTGCCGTCCTCAATATCGAATACGTGCATCGGACACAGGCGCACCAGCCGCTGCGCCTGCTCGCCGATGATATCTCGAGTGATCTGCACCCGCGGCGCCATGCGATACGCGGCGGTGGCCACCGGGGACCACTTGGCGTGCTCCTGCCCGTATCCCTTGACCGCGTCCATCTCCAAGTCGATCGCCTGCCCCGGCGCCAGTTTGGCCAGCAGAATGCCCGGCATCAGCCGCGGGCGCGCGGCGGGTTGCGGCGCGGCATCGAGCGGCACCCACTCGATTTGATCACTATACACGGCGGTAGACTGAGCGCGCCCTCCGTTCGGAGTGCTGGTCGTCTCTGACGGTGCCTCGACGCGCAGCCGAAACCGCAACGTGTCGCGCGCCGTGGCCGCGGCGCTACCCGGTGGCCGCTCCGCAAACGCCCGCGCGTCCGCCAACACCGGCACCAACCCCAGGCGATGGGCCAACTGCTCATCGTGCAGAATGGACGAGTTCCGATGCACCGTCACGTACTCGACGGCCATCGTGGGTACCTCGACCAGCATGATGCGGCGGAGGGCGTTGGCCACCGGCGCATGCACCCCGCCCACGTCCATCACCACCTCGTCCGCCGTCTGCACCAACATGCGCACCCATAATCTAGTCCGTTCCTTGGCACCGTCAAACGGTTCATAATCGGTCGCTATGCGACTGCCGGAACCATAGTCCTCCCGCATGAGCGGTAACCTGCCCGAGGAAGACAAATCGTACCCGGCGAATGCCACGGACCGGTCGGACGGCGCCTCCTCTCGGCAGTACCGCATCGCAACCGCAACACGCACTTACACACAGTCAATCACCAGTTTATCCTCTCGTCATCTCCTCACTACTCCCGGTCCGGCCCTCAATTCTTCCGCTGGATGATGAAATCAGCCAGTCCGAGAAGGATACCCGCGCGGCCGCCGTATCGCTCCAGCGCCTGCTTGGCCTCGTGCACCAGCTGTTCCGCCCGCAGACGACTCGCCTCCAGACCGAGCAGGCGTGGAAAGGTGGCCTTGTCCACCGCGCTGTCTTTGCCGGCGGTCTTGCCCAGCGTCTCCGTGCTGGACACCACGTCGAGCACGTCGTCGGCGATCTGGAACGCCAGCCCGATCCTATTGGCATACGCCTCCATGTGCTGCACGTCGTCGGCATCGGCGCCGGCCAGGATGGCACCGGCCATGACGCTGAAACGCAGTAGCGCTGCGGTTTTGTGCAGGTGAATCCACTCCAGCGCGTGCACGCCCACCTGCTCGGCCGGTTTGCCCTCGCACTCCAGATCCATCGCCTGGCCGGCGGCGAGCCCGTTCAGGCCCACGCTCTGCGCCAGCCGCCGTACCACCTCCAGCACCCGCGCCGGCGGCACGCGATCGATTGGAGTGTGCTCGGCGATGTGCGCAAATGACTCGCTGAGCAGGGCGTCGCCGGCGAGGATGGCCACGTCCTCGCCGAATTTCTTGTGGTTGGTCGGCTGACCGCGCCGATAATCGTCGTTGTCCATCGCCGGCAGGTCGTCGTGGATGAGGCTCATGCAGTGTACCATCTCCACCGCCACCGCCGTGGGCATGGCCATAGCGTCATCACCGCCGAACAGTTCGCACGCCGCCAGCACCAAAATGGGCCGCACGCGTTTCCCATCGGCCAACAGCGAGTAGCGCATGGCCTCGGCCAGTCGCCGCTGCCCTGGCACGCTCGCCTGTACCGACGCCTCCAGTGCAGCGTCCACCGCGCGTTTCTTGCTCACCAGGTACGTGAGCAGTTGCCGTTTCGCGTCGGAAGCAGTGTCGGCATCGAACAGCGAGGCGGGCGACGGCGGCGCGGCCTCCTGCACCGCCTGCAGCAGGCGAGAAGAACGAATGGGCGATAGAAGGAGGGAGCGGCGGCGTGGCGCGCCTGGTGATATCCGAGCCGTGCGATGCCGCGCTCCCAGCGTGGCCGTCCACACGATGAACGCCGGCGTTGCCCCGTCCATGGTGGGGAGCGTGAAGGGAGGCGGCTCCATTCACGCCGCCGACGAGGGAGAAGCAAGGGCGAGATGGCAAGTGCGAGCTACCGCCTCCCCGATGCGAGCGTCCTCACGATAAGGAGGACGCGCCCCTGGACTGGAAAGAAACTGCTTCGACGAGTCGGCAACGGACGCGCGCACACCACCGCGTCACACCGTGGCAACAACAACCGTCTCCGGCGATGCCCAATCGCCCGCCGAAACGCCCGCGAGAGCACCCCGCGATGCAACGCGCGCGCGCCTGCACCGCTCCGCCGATCGGGTGCGCGAGCTCGCGGGGGCGCGTGCGAGGAGGCAGCGTTGTCGACAAGGCTCCTCAAGAAACAATCAAAATGAAGGGAGGAGAAAAGTGGAGGGGTTTACTTCTTTTCAAACGCTTTTCGCGTTGTGTTCCGAAGAGGTGGTAGCGGCCGTGAAAGCACTCGTGTTTGCGTGCCGGGGAATCGAAGCGGAAGCCGACGACTGATTCGTGGACGGCTCTCTCCAGACCCACTCCCACTGGCCGTCCGCGCGCGGTTCGCTTCGGGCGTGCTGCTGGATGAGGCGTTCCAGGCGAGCGACCGTGTGATGGATCGATACGCCACGTGCGCGTTCTTGTTCCTGCTGCAGGAAGGAGACGGCGGCGGCATCAGCAGCACCGAGCCCCGTTGAGCGCTGCAGGTGTTCACGCAGTCGGCACAGCAGCTCTGCGGGCACTGTCGCTGCATCCACTTTCCGCACCGGCATCACCAGTACTGGAGGCGCCTCCGTGCTGCCGGTATACGCTGCGCGCGGAGGAGACGCGTCTGCGGGAGGCGGATCCGTTGCGGGCGGCTCGGCGTTCGCCGAGTCTGCCGCGGTCGCCGCACTGGGTTTTTTCTCGTGGAAGAACGGACAACGCACCGAACGATACCGCGTCAGCTCCGGCACTGCTGGCTGACCCAAAGCCGCCGCGATGATCATCGCGCACACTCGCATCGGTCGGTCGCGTGCCGCTCGCCCCTCCGGCGCCGGCGCCTCCGCACGAACTGCGTCCGCTGCACAGTCTCCGCCATCGCTCCCTTCTCCCTCTTCCTCGTCGCCGCTCTCCGGTGCATCGTGGATGAAATCACTGCTGTCGACCGCCTCCGATTCACTCTCCGCCATATCCTCCTCTTCCTCTTCCTCCGCATCGTCGGTGTCTTGCAGGAGGTCCTCGCCGCCGCCGCCGCCGTCGTCGTCGTCATCGTCGCCCGCGGCAGCCCATTCGGTATCGCTGTCCTCGTCGTAGGCGATCGAATCCAACTCCAAACGCACCCACGGTCGCCGCGGACGCAGCCGCGGCACCTGCTCGAGCAGCGGCCACGGCCCATGATACGCCGGGCGCACGTTCTCGGCGAACTGCAGGTACTTCAATCCGGGGCGCACCAGCCGCGACACCAACTGCCGAGACGAGACGATGCCGGGGATAGCCAGCGCGACCACATCCTCGTCTGGTCGGTGCTGCGGCATATCGCCGCGTAGGATGCCGCGCTGCCGGCGCCATCTCCACGCCACGCCCAGCGCCGCGCCACGGCAGGCAGACAGCTCGGCGAGCACTGCGGGGAGGCTGCCGGCGCCAGCTGTACCTCGAATCGATGTCTCCCTCTCCCTGCTAGCGGCTTGCACACATCGGGTGGCCCGGAGCAGGTCCTGAGCCAGGGTGGCGCGCTCCCGCACCGGCACGCCGGCCTCGCAACGCATCGACAACGTGCAGTCGGCATCGAGCACCAGTCTGGCACGGCGCATGAACGCCTCGCACTCGCTTTCGATGGTAGTGCGTGTGGCCGGTGACGTCGATCTGGCGTGCCGCGAAGCGGCGATCGCAGCCGCTGGTGGCTCGGCAGTTCGACTCACAAAGCGCATCAATAGCGATGCCGACTGGTTGGCGCGTTCGGCACGCCGCTGCTCCGCCTCTCGCTTTTCCTGCTGTTCGCGTTCGCGTTGCTCTCGTTCGCGGCGCTTGCGCTCTCTCTCGCGCTCTCTCGCGGCGAGTCGCATTTGGCGCTCCAGCTCTTTCTGTTGACGATCGCGGTCCCGTCGCCGGGCGCGCTCAGCGGCTTCGGCTTCGCGCCGCTGCTGCTCGGCGGCTTGTTGCTCCAGCTTCTCCAGACGCTGGCGCAACGTGTCCATCCACTGCATTTTGGAAGCGTCATCGGCGGCCCTGGGATCCAGCGCAAGGGCGACCAAACGCAGACATACGTCGATGCGTTTTTGCCGCTCCAACAGTGTCGCACGACGCTTGCCGGGAGTGCTGGGCGCGGATGCGTCAAAATCCGGCGGCAGGGCGGCGTCGACCACTTCAAAGGTGTGCAACGAGAGCGACGGTCGCTCGGCGGCATCACCCAGGTGTAGCAATGCGTCGCATGAGGCTTCGGGCATGCCCTCAGCAGACGCCTGTTGCAAATGTTGGTGCCACTGCTGCAACTCGTGCTGCAACTTGCGGTGGCTCCTCCAGCACATGCCATACTGCGTGCACACCAGCGCTTCCCACGCGTCGGCCTCGCGGAGCGCATTCCCGCCCTCGCACGACGCCTGAAAGTGCGTCAACAGTTTGGACATGGCGTCCTCTGTCGAGGCCGCACCCACCACCGCGTGCTGCGCAGCAAAGCGGAGGAGCTGCGATAGCGTGTCCTCGTCGGGTCTCTCGTCCTCCTTGCTGGCAGTTTCGTGGTCCTCATCGCCGATCACCCGCACCACACTCCGCTGTTCATCGCACAGTCTCAGTGCCACGCCAGCATACTTGTCCGCCACGCGTAAGAGTGCCGGCGGCGGCGGTCGCCACTCCACCCGACCGCGTTTGCGCGCCGGGTGCGGCAGACTGCTGGTCATCTCCGCGCCACAGATTTCATACGAGGACTGACCGCTGTTATCCTCTGCAGTCGCGGGAATGCCGCGCGAGCTGGTCACAGTCGTCTCTGCGGAAGTCGCCGTGGTTGCCATAGCCCACAAGGCCGCGTCGAGGTCCACCTCACTGGCCGATGCCGCGCTCGCCGCATCCAACGCCTCCGCAGGCGCCACCAACCGCTTTCCGCCCCCGGCTTTGCGCATCATACCACCGCTGTCGCTCAAAGCGTCCTCACCAGCAGGTGAGACCGTCGAGAACGGCATCAGGAGCGTAGTGCAAAGTGGTCCATTCCCCCGGGGGAAGTGCTGCGTCGGCGCGTTCCCGAAACGGCCCCGTCGAACCGACGCGCTTGGCGCCAAAACGACCGATGGCTGAATTTTCGATCCTCCACGCTGCAAGCGAGGATGGGGAGACCCATCACGAGACGGGACAAGGGAGAGTGTGTGTTTGTGTACAGGAAATGTCTCATAGAGACAGCTGCAAGGTCTCTTTACGAACCACGCGAAAATCTCGCTCCCGGCCTAGTTCTCTTTCAGGGTGCTGACCCAGACGGTGCGCGCGCCCATGAGCACAAACAACGCCGCACACAGCCGCGCCAACGCCTGTTGGGATAGTTTCAGGGCGACGTGCCCGCCCATCCACGAGCCGGAGGTGACGCCCCACAGTAGCCCCAGCAGCACCTCCTCGCGCACGTGGCCGAGCTGCCAGTGCGTCCAGGCGCCAATGATGGCCGGTGCCGACATGGCCGCCAGAGCCGTGCCCTGGGCGGCCTGCTGCCCCAATCCCAGCAGCAGGCGCAACGCGGGCACCGCGATGGTGCCACCGCCCACGCCTAGCAGTCCGGAGAAGAAGCCGGTCACGCAGCCGGTGAGCAGCAGACATGCCAGGATGGCGAATTGGGAGGTGTCGATGCGCAACGGCCACGTCATCAAGGTGCCCTGCGCGCCTGCAGCGGCCGTTGGCGTGGAAGCGCTCGGCGCACCAACAGCTGCGGCGGTCTTCCAGGCGCTGACGCCCGACTTGACAAACAGCAGAATGCCCGCCAAGACGACAAAAACACCGAAGAAGCGCTTCAATCGCTGCGCATCGATGAGGCGGGTGGTGCGAGCACCCAGGCGGGCGGTGACCAGCGCGGCCACGCTCAACAGCACTGCCGCCATCAGGTGCACCGACTGGCCGCGCCAGTAGGCCAACGAGCCGACCGCCGAGCTGAGCGCCACCGCCACCAACGAGGTGCCGTGCGCTTCGTGTTGCGATGCATCACAAAACGCCGTCAGCAGTGGCGTAATAATAATACCGCCGCCGACGCCGATCAGCGAGCCCGTGAAGCCAGCCGCCGCCCCGATCAGAAACGGCACCGTCAACGGCTCGAGCGATTCGCCCTCGAAAGGCGACACCAGCAACCGTCGGAGCAGTGGAGGCGTTCTGAGGAGGCTGCGCCGTTGGTCGTCTTCGGAATTTGTCTGCAAGAGAAGGCGAGAGCGTACCCGCCGTCGCCGATCGCCCGTCGGGCGACGTCGACAAGCAGGGGTGGCGGTCGGTGCTGCGACCACCCACCGCCGCCAACTGTTGAGTGAGGGCAAACTTCGAGCGCACGGTGCGAAATTCAGAGGCAAGTCGCAAGTCTTGCGCAACCCGGCACCTGACTTGGTTGAAACATCCGGAGAGGCTCTCATCGCGTTCAACTCACAGCGACTGCCGGACACGAACCTCGCGGCAGATCCACGAGAGACACCCGGCGTCGCGCCATGCGGCAGACCGCCAGCTTTTCGTTGAATCGTTTCGCCTCGTTTCGTCTTGTCGGTCGTTCGACGCCTGCCACCCAGCGAAGCCGCAGTATGCCGGTGGAGGTCGCACGGAAGAGGGCAGAGGTGGAGTGGGGCGGGGCGGTGCGAGGCGGACGACCGCCCAGCGAGACCCCTTGGTGCCGACTGGCAGAATCGCGGCGGCGGAAACGCGGATGGGCGACCAGCGCCGCGAGCGACTTTCACGGCGTGCTGTACGACGTGGTGTCGCGACTCTCCGCGGTGCACGTAGTCGCGGAGGATGGAGGGCGTAGGAAGCGGCGGAAAGAGGAGTCTGTGACTCTAGAGAGTGCAGAGGAGGTGGAGGGGACACCTCGGAGCGAGTCGACCGTAGTGAGGAGCCCGGCTGAAACCGGCAACGCTGCAGTGGGGTCGGCGGGGAGTGCGAGAACATCGAGTGACTGTCCCTCACCACCGCCGCTGGAACTTTTCGAGTACGCTTGGAACCAGTACGATGAGCGACCGGATGGCGAAAACGCGGCACCCGACCACAGCCTCTTCTATTCCTACTGTCGGTGAAAGCCGCGCGACAGACGCACGGGCACTACCGCCGCTGCTGCTGCCTCGACCAGCGCACACTTTATTGATACAATTTAATCAACTCCTCGGAGACGGCGGCGGGCGTCAGCACGCCCGAATCGGTGAACAGCAGCGACACCAGGTGCGGCGGGATGATGTCGCTGGCGGGCGTCTCAAACATGAGTCCGCGCGGTGCTGCCTCGTCCCGGAACAGCTGGCGATAGGGTGTCGGGCGCGATCCATCGGACAGGTCTTGTTGGCTGAGCGGGTACATGCGGGCGAATTTGTAGGTCTCCGCGGCCACGAACAGCTTCACGTTGAGCGCCTTGGCCGCCAGCGCCATGTTCAAACTGCCCACCTGGTTGATGACGGCGCCGGACTCGACCACCGCCTCGGCGCCGAGCAGCACACAGTCCGCGGTTTCCATCATGGCAGCCACCGCGGAGTCGGGAACGACGGTGACGGGCACGCCCAACGCCAGCACGTCGCGACAGAACTGCATCGTCTTGCGCGACATGCTCGCGACCGCGCCGTGGTTGCTGCCGCTGCTACTTTCGGGGAGCGAACGGCCCTCGGTGACTACCACCCGGAACGTCTTATGGGCGCGTTGCACTGCCGCGCGCAGTATGGCGTACACCACGCGCGACCCGCCGTGCGTCATCACCACGTGGCCGTTCATGATAAACCGCTCGCCGTGCGCTCCGATGCGCTCGCGGCACGTGTCCACCATCAACCGAAACTGCTCTCCGCGCTCAATGAGCCGCTTTTTGCACTCTCCGAACTGGGGAACGTCCAGCGATGTACGCGCCACGTGTCGCAGAAACAGTTCGCAGGCCGCCCGCAGCGCCAAACTATTCACCGGCGTGCTGAACAGCATCTTCTGCGACGCCTCCCGCAACTCCAGCTCCAGCCCCAGCACCGTCTCCGCCCGAGAGCACCGAATGAGGTGCGTCAGGACGTGTACCGCAGCAGGCGCCATCGGCGTGCCCCGCGCCAACTCACCCCGGAACCGCAATACCACGTCAAACTCCGCCTCGGCAACCGACGGCCGACCCGACGATCGTCGTGAGAGGGAATCAGAGGCGTCGTCGTCCTCGCCACCAGAAGCTAACCTCCAACTCACGTCCAACCGCGAAGTCCGTCTCCGGGAGAACAGCGACGAAGTTGAATCTTCCTCCATGACGTGAAGAGACGGTTATGCTCGCCTGAAAGTGTTGCCAGCGGCGCGTCGAAGCAGGGGAAGGGTACGGCTCCAGGGCGGTGTCTGCGGCGGCGACCAATTTCCCCAAACCCGCGATCTCGGCATTCGGATGCGCGCGCGCGCGCGCAAACATTCGGCTCTCCCCTCTGGACTCCCCGCTGTTTCTCACCACGAGATTGCCGTCGGTGCAACCACCACCTATCCGGCAAGGCGTATAGGGAGTGGGTGGCGTAGCGCACCACGAAGAAATGAATCAGTTGCACGACCGGAAACATGACAGCCGACTCCAGCTCCTGTCCGATGGGCCTGCCACCTCTGCCAGGGGCGCAGGCGGCGAACACGACCACTTTTTCCCGCGACCGTTTCTGCAGCGCGAACAGGTGGAGGTGGCGGCGGTGTGCGCTGCCAACGTGCTGTGCACCATCCTGGTGGTGTCGGCCAACAAGGTGGTGTTTGATCGGTACCGCTTTACCTACGCGGCCACGTTGACGTTTGTGCACTTTGTGGTGACCGGCGCCGGGTTGGCGCTGGCGGCGGTCACCGGCTGCTTTGCGCCGATGCGACTGGAGTGGCGCAAGGTGGCGCGGCTGGCGCTACTCGGGGCCGGGTTTGTGGTGCTGACCAACCTGTCGCTGCAGCACAACTCGGTGTCTTTCTATCAGCTCTTCAAGCACCTGAACACCGTCGGCGTGGTGGCCATCGAGTGGCTGGCGTACCGCAAGCCGCTGGCGCGGCGGCTGTGGCTCCCGGTGGCGCTGCTGCTGCTGGGTGTGGTGGTGAACACTGCCAACGACTTCAAGTTCAACTGGGTCGGTTTCGCCTACGCCAACGGCGGTGTGCTGGTCACGTCGTACTATCAGATCTGGGCGGGCTCGCTGCAGCGAGAGATGAAATGCAACCCGCTGCAGTTGCAACTGTACACCGCGCCGCTGTCGGCGTTGTGCATCCTGCCGATGCTGCCGCTGCTGGACGATTATCGACGCACGAGTGCGGCGTCCATCGAGCACTTTCAACCGACGCCGACGGCGCTGGCCATGATCCTCTTGTCGGGCGTCGTGGCGCTCTTCGTGAACGTGTCCATCTTTCTGACCATCGGGCGCACCTCGGCGCTCACCTACAACGTGCTGGGACACGCCAAGACCACCACGCTGTTGCTGTTTGACTTTATGTTCTTCGGCCGGCCGCTGGATCTGCGCAACACCGTTGGAGTGGCGGTTGCGCTGGCCGGCGTGTTTCTGTACACGCACGCCAAGCTGGCGCCCGCGTCCGAGCCGAGCGCCGACCGCCCCAAACCGAACGCCTGAGACGCCCGCCGCCTTTACGGGTCGCCCCGCGTCTCCGGCACGTATCGCCATATCCACCATTCCGCGTAGCTCATCGCCAGCGCGAAGAGCATAAACGTGCCGCTATCGCCGAGCACATGTCGCTTGAGCGTCAGAAACGACAGACCCATCAGCAGCGTGGCCGCCATCTGCACCGAGATGTTGGCGGCGCTGGCGCGCGCCCGCTGCGCTGGCGGATACAGCTCGCTAGCCAACAAAATCGCCAACGGGCCGTGAGAGATGGCGAAGAAGAACACAAAGAGCAGCACGCCGAGCAGGCCGAGCGACACCGAGGCGACACCGGACAGCGCCGGCCGGTTGCTGACGGCGAGCATCAGCAGTCCGGCGACCATGAACGGCGTGCAGGCGAGGTAGAGGCGGCGGCGGCCGCAGCGGTCGATGAGGGCGGCGGCCACCAGCGTGGCCAGCACGTTCACCACGCCGACCGATAAGGAGGCGCGCAACGCACCCTGACTGCGGGCGGATGCCCGCGACGCGCCTAGGTGGTGGTGGTTGAGGGATTCGAAGATTTGCACCGAGTAGAACAGCACCGCGTTGATGCCGGACAGCTGCTGAAAGAGCTGCAGCGTGAAACCGATCCACAGCCGTTGCCGTAGGGCGGCCTCATCCAGGGCGGTTCGCCAGGGCGCCACGTCGGAGACCGGATGGACCGGTGCCCTGGCATCGGGTGACACCGGCATCGATGTCGTAGGCGAATCCGCCACGCTGCCCTCTTCGGCGGCCGTTGTCGTTGCGTCCGCCGCCGAGGGAGCGATGCCCAGTGCCTGCTCCACTCGCTTCGCCCAATCGGCCTCGCCGCGCGCCCACAAAAACGTCGGCGACTCGGGCACGAACGGCAGCCGATGGTAGCCGCCGGTGGTCAGAAAGAACATCAACGACGCCGGCAGCAGCGACCAGCGCAGCGGCCAGCGCCAGTTGCCCTGCATCTGCATGCCGGCGCCGCCCAGCACCGGATCCACCCGCCGCACCTGGTCGCCGCTGCCGTACACCACATTCACCGTCTGAGCCGCCAGAATGCCCACGGTGATGCACAGCTGGTACAGGAACACCAGCGATCCGCGATACCCGCTCGGCGCCAGCTCGGATATGTACATCGGCCCGACGGCGTTGGACAGCCCGACGCCCGCGCCGCACAGCAGCCGATACAGCGCCAACAGCAACACCAGCCCGATGCGAGCAGCGCCTTGAGGTGCCACGGGCGAGGGTGTCACCCATATCACCGCACTTCCTGACAGCAACAGACAGGAGGCGATCACCAGCGCGGGACGACGCCCGTACACGTCCGCAACAGTGGCGCTATGCGGTCGGCCGCGCCCACCGCCACCGCCCTGACACCCGATCAGAGCGCCCACAAACAGCAGCGCGGTGAGCGTCTGCTGCAACCACTCCGACTCACCCAGACAGTCGATGAACGACTGGAACGCCATAACGCCCGATAACACTGCCACGTGGTACCCGAAGAGCAGCCCGCCCAAGCTGGCCGCCGTGCAGGCCACCCACAGCCGCGGAGACGTCGGCAGACGATCCGGTTTGAGGCTCGGCATGAGGTAGATATGGAGAAGCAGCGTGATGCGTCCGAAAGTCTCTATACGGTAGCGGAGGCTCAAGTGTCGTTGCGGTGGACCATGAAGCGACCCGCGACAGGGCAAGCGGGAGATACCCGTGCAGCGGCGCATCGCCTCAGCGCCACCGAGCTGCGTGAGCGGGGTGCGGTCGACGCCCCGCGTTGCGGTCGCATGGTTCGTAGCAAACCGACGGCGGCGGCAGTGCTGTCGTGGAGTGTGGGGTGCAGTCCTAGAATTGGGGTGGGGCCGCAGCAGCGGTGGCGGCAGTCGGGGCCGCGGTTGAGGAAGCGTGGCGGTGTCACCAGGTGGCGGATCGAACGGACGCGACGAGCAGGGGCGCGCATGCTCCCGACGCGGGAACCGTTGCGGGCGTGTGTCGGACGCACCCGAGAGGAGGAGGAGGAGGAGGAGGAGCGGGTGGTGGAGGAGTCGCAGACGTTGTTGGATGCGGCAGCACCGGAGAATGCAGCCATCCCCCGACGGCGGCGTTGGTGGCCGCAGTGGTCTCCGCCGCCGCATCACCTGTGGGGAGAATTTATCGGGACGCTGCTGCTGACCACCCTGTCCAGTGCCATCGGGGCGGTGGGCGGGCCGTCGGCGCCGTTCCTGGCCGGATGTATGGTGGCTGTGCTGGTGGGCGGTTTTATCCCCACCTCGGGCGCGTTCTTCAACCCCTTCATCGTCACCGCGCTGGTGGTGACCAAGCGCATGCGTCCGGCGGCGGGCGCGTCGTTTGCGCTGACGCAGTTGCTGGCCGGAGTGGCCGGCGCGTTGGTGTTTGCCGGCCTGGCGCCGCCCTCACTCTACCTGAGTGCCCGCGGCGGCACCGTCGCTTTGCAGATGGGCATGTCGGTGATGCGCGGCGCCGGCTGGGAGTTTTTCCTCACCGCCACCCTGGTGGGCATGGCGGCGCTGATGGCTTTCGGGCCGTTTGAGTGGCTCGAGGTGGACACGCCCACCCGCTGGCAACAGCAGATGGTGTTCTCGCTACAGATCGGCGCGCTGGTGGGTCTGTTGGTGGGCGTCGGCGGCCCGATGACCGGCTGCGGCATGAACGCGGCGCGCGCCGCCGGCCCGCTGCTGGTGGCGCAGCTGATGCTGGCGCCGCCGGGAGCGCACGCCCCCACGCCAGCCTGGCTGGCGGCGGCCGCCCACGCTCACTGGCTGGTGTACTGGGCGGCACCGTTTGCCGGCGCCGTGTTCGCCGCGCTCTTCACCGAGCACTGCATCATCGCGCCCTGGTTGCGGCGGCCGCCCCGCTCCTACCTGGCGGATCTGGTTTCGCACGGCGACGAGAGTTTAAAACGATTGCGGAACTACGGCCTGGCGGCGCTCATCGCGTACGGCGTCCTGAACACCTTGTTCTACGGCACCGTGTTCACCTACATGGCGTTGGTGGTGTTCGCCCATCAGCCGGGCGTGTGGGCCAAGGCCTGGCTGGCCACCTGGTTGGCCAGCCAAGCCACCAAACCGCTTCGAGCCATCTTGGCCGCCGCCGCCGCCCCGGTGCTGGAGCATCGGGTGCTGACCCGCTTTCGTCGTGGAAGATGAAGCGAGAAGCGAGAGACCGAGCGTATCGCATGCCAGGGAGACGCGTAACGACGAGCATTCCCCTGTCGGGCGCGTTTTCGGTTTGGCGAGTCGGGCGCGGGTCATGGTCCCGGTTCGTGGCCTACATCATCCGTTATGGGTATAGCAGGGTTTCAGCGGTGGTTTTTCGACACGTTTCCCGATGCGTGCACTCCGGTGACATCGGGCGGGGCGGCGGAGCACTACGACCACGTGTTGTTCGATGTGAATCAGCTGTTGCACGTGGCCGCGCGGCGGGCGCGCGACGAGGATCACTTTATCGTGCGGCTGTACTTTTGGCTGGACCGGGTGTTGGCGTGGTTTCCACCGGACAGGTCGGTGTTGGTGGCGTTTGATGGGCCGGCGCCGATGGCCAAGCTG
Organism: Cyanidium caldarium; assembly: GCA_026184775.1. NCBI lineage: Eukaryota > Rhodophyta > Bangiophyceae > Cyanidiales > Cyanidiaceae > Cyanidium > Cyanidium caldarium. Next base: position 431,709 of record JANCYW010000004.1, on the reverse strand, counting down.
GTGACGCAGAAGCGGCGGCGGATGAAGGAGGCCGCCAAGCAGCAGCGGCGGCGGCGGGAGTCGGAGAAGCGCGTATCGGCCGCTATCGACCCGCTGCAGTTCTCGCCGGGCACCGAGCTGATGCAGAAGCTGGTACGCGCCGTGGAATTTTACGCCTGCTCGCGCCTGCAGTCTCAGCGGCGGGTGTACGGACGGGTGCGGTTCGTGGTGAGCGGGCCGACGGTGCCCGGCGAGGGCGAGGTGAAGATCGTCGACTACGTGCACCGGTACGTCCGGCCGAACGAGAGCGTGCTGGTGGTGGGCAGCGACGCCGATCTGGTGTTGCTCGGGCTGGCCACGCGGAAGGTGGTGCAGCTGTCGCTGCTGGTGCTGATCGCCGCGCCGCCGAGTGGGGAGCCGACGTCCGAGCCGTCGGGCGCTCGGCGGAGGCGGCGAACGGGCCCGCAGGCGGTGCGCATCCATATCCCGCGATTGTTGGATGTTCTGGAGCGGTGGTTCCCGGGCGAGGCGGACCACGTGCGCAACGATCTGGTCGTGCTGTCGATGATGCAAGGCAACGACTATTTACCCAAACTGCGCGGCAGCGCTTTTCTCAGCACCTGGAACGCCTACGTCCATCTCAAGGCGCCCGGCGGTGCGTGGCAGGGACAACATCTGGTGTTGGGCAGCCAGCGCACGCTCAACTTGCAGTTTCTGAGTGCGCTGATGCAGCAGGCCAATCACCCGGAGGTGCCGGAACTGACCCCGGAGATGTTGGCGCGCAACAGGTTGGCGTCCCAACGCGGACAGCTGGTGACGGCGGGTGTGGAGCTCGCAGACGAGGAGATGGTGGAGGTGGACAACGACCCCGAGTACGAGGAGATGGTGGCGGTGTACGGCGGTGAGCGACAACTGCACGACACCGCGCAGTGGCTGCGGGCGCTGCTGTGGACGCTGGCGATGTACGTCGACGGTTACTGCCCGGACTATTTCTTCACCTACCCCAAACTGCACGCTCCCTCCAGCGCCGACATCGTCCGCTGGATCGACGAGAACGACGGCGACCCGGTGGAGGAGCTGCGCCCGCCAGTGAGCAACGCCCCGCCGCTGCTGCCGCACGCTGCCCTACTCGCGCTGCTGCCACCCAGCGCCACGCACCTCCTGCCCAGCCCGCTCTATGCGCGCTGTCCGCAAGAGGTGAACGCGTCTGCCAACGGCGCGCCCGATATCCCGGCCGTCGCCGCCGACGCCGTGCTGCGCTCCCGCATCGAGGACATTCTCCGCGACGACGGCCGCAACATCACCCCCGCCCGACTCGAACAGGTCCTCCAAAGCGTGCCGGAACACGAATACGACAGCGACGAACTGCAACGCACCCGACTCGGACACGCCGTCGCCTACGAACTGCTGCGCGCCAGCACCCGCTACCTGGTGGACGCGCGCACACCGCGACGACCACCACCGCCACCAGTGGAGCGCTTCACCGACCTGCGCCACCCCGAGCGCAGTTTTCGCATCACCCGAGTGCGCTTCACCACCAGCCCACCGTGTATGCCGTGGGTGCCCGACAAAAGTGCCTAAGCAGACCGCAGCGGTGTGAGCGAACCGGCAGCTGCGGCGCGCGCGTCTCGGTCGAAAGGGGGGAACGGTCGCGACCGCAGGGTGCGCTGCGGTGGTGTGCACAGGCGGAGATCCCGTCCCACCGCAACGATGAATGGGAGTATGAAACGACAGCGAATGGTGGCGGTGGTCAACTCCAAGTCGGGTGGACGGCAAGGCGCACAACTGCTGCAGGTGCTGCAGTCGGTACTGGGGCCGGAGTCGTGCTTCGATTTGCTGAGCGGCGGCGACTGGCGGGAGCGGCTGGAGGCGCAGGTCGGGCTGCGGCACTCGGTGCGCGTGCTGCTGTGCGGTGGCGACGGGACGATCAGCCGGGCGGTGGGGGAATTTATGGAGTATGTGGAGCGGTTGGAGCAGCAGGAGGGTAAAGGCGGCACGGCGCGGTTGTTGCGGGGTTGGGCGTTTGCGCCCATCCCCATCGGCACCGGGAACGACTTTGCGCGCGCCCTGGGCTGGGGCGCCAATTTACCGCACCCCGACGAAGCGTTCATGCGGCGGGTGGTGGCATTTGTGGCCGAGTCGGTGCCGGTGCCGGTGGACGTGTGGCGGGTGCGGGTGGAGGCGCTGGACGCGTTGGAGGACCCCGACTGGCTGCGCTGTTTCGGCCGGCAGACGCACGCCGAGGATGACAAGGCGGAGAAGAAGGGGAGGGAGGAAACGCGGTCGTTTTCGCTGCTGAATTATCTGTCAGTCGGCTGCGATGCCGATGTGGAGCACGTGTTTAATTCGCGGCGCGACGCGCATCCGGCGCGCTTTCGCAGCCAGGACGTCAACTTTCTGCATCATGCGCTGTTCGGGGCGGAGCGCTTTCTGTTCTCGCCGCCGCGCCCGCTGTACAAGGAGCGGCTGCGGTTGTTTGTGGACGGGCAACCGGTGCCCATACCGGAGAATATTCAGTCGGTGCTGGTGATGAACATTCCGTCGTACGGTGCGGGCGCCGATCCCACCGGCGCCGGACGCCGTCGGAAAGAGGGGAAGAAGCGGGCGACGGTGCCGCGCGTGCCTCGGGAAGAAAAGGAAGAGGACGACAAGGCACCCATCTCGTGGGAGAGCGCCTCGAGCGCGCATGCGGTCTCGGAGCCGGAGGCGCGCGCGGAGAACGAGCTGGTGGCGCGGGTGGACGACGGCGTGCTGGAGGTGTTGGCGCTGAACAGTCTGATGCATTTCGTGTGGATCAAGATGGGCTGGCAGGCGCGACGGCTAGCACAAGGGCATTCGATACGCATCGAGCTGCACGGCTGGCGGCGTGGGCTGTACTCCACGGCGGCCGGGGTGGTGCGCGGCGGCGGCGGAGGCGACACCGAGCCGATTGCGGCGCAGTGCGACGGCGAGGCGTGGATGCAAGAGCAGGGCCGTGCGCTACAGATCGCCCCGCACGCCTATCCGGTGCAGATGGTGGTCGGGCCGTTTTATCGGTCGGCGGAGGAACAGCCGAAACCGGCGCCGGAACGGGAGCCGGTCTCAGAGGAGCGGTCGCGACAGCGGGTCCGTGGCGGTCCGTGCGCCCGCTTCCAGCGCCCGGCCACACGGTTGTACCTGCAGACTGGTCTGCTGCGGGCGCAAGAACGATTTCGGCAGGGAAGCGGGGGTCGGGAAGAGGAGGGCAAGGAGGAGGAGAAGGTGCATTCCAGGAAGAACCGGTGGTGGTGCTGCGGCGGTAGCGTTTAGGGCGTGCCGGGCGGCGGCGGCGGCGGCGGCGGCGGCGGGAAGGGCATACCCGGATACGCCGCGGCCATGTACATGGGATGCGAACCGTATGGCATGTTCGGCGGCGGCAGCGGCGCGCCATAGGGCATCGGGTACCCGTAAGGCACCGGCCCGCTGTACAGCGGCACGTTGGGGTAAAACGTCGGATACCGATGGGTGGGATGGGCGTACGGTGCGTGATGCCCGCCGCCGCGGCCGCGTCCGCGCCCGCCGCGCCCTCGCGGTGCGCTGCTCATCATCTCGTACGACGGCATCGGCGTCGGGGGCGGCGGGGCCACCCATTCCGCCGCCGCCGGCGGCGGCGTCGACAGGGTAAACTCGGTCGCGTTCGGGTTGAGCCCCTTTTTGGTGGTGGTCGTGGCCGCAGCACCAGATTCGCTGGCCGGCAACGAATTGGTGCTGCCGCTGCGGGCCAGCGACCGTAAGTTGCCCGTGCTGGCCTTGCGTTCCATCTCGGCGCTGAATTTGCGCAGCTGGTCGGTCTCTTGCTCGCGCGCACCGGTGGCACTACGACGCGCGGCCTTGAACTCGTGCAGCCGCTGCACGGTGCTCTCCTCGACGCGCGGAATGGTGGTGTCCAGATGCAGCGTATCCAGCCCGGATGCCAACGACGAATTGGGCGTGAGGCCGCCGGCGCTGCCGCCGGTGGCGGTGGCCGGCGAGGCGGAGCCGCTGGGCGGCTCGTCGGGGCGTCGCCGCGGCTTCAATCGCAGACAGCGCTTGTATTCCGCGTCCAGCAGCTGTGGCAGGTGCTCGGTGGAGCACGACTGGAGCCGCTGCACTGCGCCGTAGCGCGCCTCTTCATCGTCGTCATGGTCGCCGGAGGCGGAGGCGGCCTGGGCACGCTCCTCTGCCAGGTGCGGGTTGTCGGTGGTTTTGCCCTCGATCTCCGCCGCCAGACGTTGCGCCTGCTCGATCTGCTGCCTGGTAAAGCGATCGCGCTCCAGCCGAGTGGTGTAGTGCTCTTCATGGTAGGTGGTGCGCACGCCAAACTGCCGCTCGTTCACCTCAAACTGATCCCAGCGGGCGGCGGCGGCGGCGGCGCCGAGGGCGAGCCCGTCGCCGTTGCCGGGAGCCGCGCCGTCCGGCTCCCACGCCACCAGCTCACGGTGCGCGGGCTGATCGTTGACGCCGCGAGCAGCACGGATCTCCCGATCGGTGCTCACCACCGACGAGTGCGGGGCGCCGGGCGCAGCGCCGACGGCGACGTCCGTGAGGGACACGTTGCGCGCGCACACATCCAGCACCTCCGACAGCGGCACCACCAGGTACGGCAGCACGTCCGCCGATGCAGGCCGCGCTGTGGCGAGCGACCGCGCGTACCGCAGCACGACGCCGTCGCTGAGGCTCGCCGCGTGGAACACCCCGCCATACCGCTCGCCGCCGCGCAACAGCACCTCCGCGTCGCTGCCCACCAGGCGAGCGAAGATGAACGCGAAGCGGTCTGCCTGTGGCCCGCCGTCCCACGGCAGCGGATGCGCACGCGCCCGCTTCGGGGACAGGTGCGAGCGCGGAGGGGGCGTGTGCACGGGACGGCGATCCATGCGTGGTGTGCGGAGGCGAACGGGCGTGTCGGCCGGGCCGAAAGACGCGGAACAGCGACCGCGATGCGCGTGACAATTCGTTGGGACGCGTCAGGAGAGCGGGACGGATGCCGCCGTGCATTCGACATGCAGCGGCGAGGTGGCATATGCTGCAGGCGGAGGCGAGCGCTACGCCCACGCCCCGGAGTACGTTGGGAGGTGACTTGGCGGAGTTGTTCGGGGGTAATTTCCTGGAGTATTTCATATTGGCAGCGGTGGTGCTGGTGGCGGTGGCGGGCGTCTGCTGTTGCTGCTACTGCTTTCGCAGCAAAATTGCGCAGTGCCTACGTCCGGGAAAGGAGGGGAATATGTCGCTGTCGCGGCCGCAGCTCGCTCTGACGTATCCGCCGGCGCTGCTGTCCGGTGCTGTTGCGCGAAGAGACCCCGACGACTGGCGCGGGCGCCTCTATCCTGCTACTCGGCCAGGTTTCCGTTTCGGGTAAAGGCCAGCGGCGTCGGTCGCGCGTGTTGGTGCGGCAGCAGCTCCTCTTCGGTGATGATATCGATCAGAAAGTCGAACACGTCGGTCTTTTGGATGGCCGCGCTCACGTCCGACCGCTGCAGTGTGCGCCGGCGTGACTCGACCGTCTGCGCCCAGGCGCGCAGCGTCAGCTCGTGGATGAAGAGCTCGCAGGCCTTTGCGAAGAGCACCGGCGCCTCGGCGCTGATCATGCGCACGTCCTCGTCCGATTTGATGATCTTCTTAATGCGCGCCAGGGGGAGTAGATGGTTTTTGAAATCCGACGCGCTGGAGCATTCGGCCAGTTTTTGGCTCCACAAATGGCGGAGGGAGTCCTCCATCGGGCGCTACCTCGCGTAGGTAGTGTTGCTGCGGAGCGGCAGGGGCGCTCGACGGAGCGCTCGACCACGAAACTTGCCCGCGTCGCGCGACAATCACCAAACCGCTCCAGCGCGACGGAGCGCTACTGCCCTGGCACTCCAATCCACTCACCTGTTGTGCGCTGTTCCCTCCTGTCGGGGTGTCCGCGGTCGCAAGCACTTCAGGCGCGGTGGGCCCGCGAGGCCAACTCCGCGCCCGTCACAAGTCGAATCGATGCGTTCCGACCGCCGATGGACGCGCCGGGCGACATCCTGCGGGCGATCGCATGGTGACAGCTCGTGCGCGCATCAGAGACGTGCCGGGTAAGGGCGGTGATGTCGCCGGCTTGTATATTGATATAGGAACGGGCATTGTTTCGTGCTGTACGGTACGAATGAGAGTCGGTGTAGGAAGCGCGTCACTTCCCGTGTGTCCCCACGCGAATCTTTTTACCCCTCACCCGACAAACCAGTCACTCCTCCCATACTGGCTATGAAAAATGTATCCCTGGGAGATGAGCAGGTCGCGGACGGCGGCGTCCTTGGAGGTGTTGGTGCCGCCGGCCTCGACAGAGATGACGTAAAAGTGTACGCGGTCAAAGTCGAGACTGTGCAGCACTTGCAGCTCGGCGCCCTCGACGTCCAGACTGAAATAGTCGATGTAGAGCCTGCCGTCCGGGTCACGCTGAAGCGGAGCGGATGCAGGTAACCAGTGCAACACAGCGTCCAGCGTCGTGCAAGCCACACAAGTGGAGGCGTCCACGTGGTGGAGGTCGGAATAAAAGTGGCGGAAAAAGTCCTCGCTCATAAACTCTAGGATGCCGTCCACCGCGCCATAATCGTCATGGCGGTGTTGGAGGTAGTGTACGTACGGGAGGGCGTCGCGGGTGCGCTGCGACGGACACGGCTCCACGCTGGTGCCCGGATGGTGCACAAAGTCGACGGAGGCGTGCGGGGCGCAGATAGCCGCATGGACGCAGACGGCGTGCGGCCGATTGAGGACCAACTCGCGGTAAGCGCGCGGGTTGGCTTCGACGAGCACGCCACGCCAATGTGCCAGCGACTCCAGGGCGAAAGTGTTGGCAAATGTATTGCCGTCCAGGGCGCCGAGCTCGAGGAACGTGGCCCGGGCAGGCAGAAAGGCGTGGGTGTCGTTGTGCGGATAAAAGTTGCGGGCGAGATAGACATCCTCGACATCTTGAGCGAGAGAGCTACGTTCGAAAACGTCAAACGGGATGGTGATGATGCCGCCGTGGGAAGTGTACCGATGGTTCAGTGACGGTGTATAGGAGACGGGCCAAGGCGGGTTGGTGGGACGAAAGGAACGATGCGCGAAGAACAGCGTTGGCAGAAGAATGAGGCAGATAAGCAGGGCGCAGTTGACGCGAGTGCAATCGAGCGTAGTGTCCTTTAGCCGGTGGCGCGCCATAACGGAGAGCGGTGGCGAAGCGTGCGAGCGACGAGAAAACAACTCGCGCGCAGAACGAGTGTTGGCGCCAAATCGCGGCACCTCAGGCGAGATTCGCGCGCCCGTGCGGTCTGCACAAGTCGCCGGCATCGGCGGACGGCACGATGCCGCTCGGGTTGAGCGGGAACAGCTGGCGATAGTAGCTGGCCATGGTGCCAGTTAGGTCACAAGTCGGGGCGACGTGGTCGGCGTAGGTCTGCAGCATATCCCGCATCCAGGCGTGCAGGTGCGGGTATTCGGTGAGGCGCTTGCGCGAGCAGCGGAATAGCAGGTGGTAGACGGTGTCGAAGCGAAAGAGCGTCGGAAAGAGGAATATATCGCTCTCGCTGGGGGCGGGGGTGCCGCTCACGTAACGGTGGGTGGAGAGGGTGCGCTCGAGGTGATCCAGCGTGTCGAAGACGTCGGCGCAGGCGGCGTCGTAAGCGCGCTGGGAGGTGGCAAAGCCGGCGCGGTAGACGCCGTTGTTGAGGCCGTGGTGGATGCGGTCGCCGTCGGCGGCGATGTGGGATTGGTGCGCGTCGGGATAGAGATCGATGCGCCGTTCGGAGGGGGAGAGGGTGCGGAGGAAGCGCACAATGTCCGACGACTCGTTAGAGACGATGGTGCCGCTGGCGGTGTGGATGAGGAGCGGTGCAGTGGCGCGGCCGGAGTAGGCGGGGGAGAGTTGGCGATAGACGCCCTTGAGGTCGGGGGCGGAGAAGTGAGGGTTCGGCGGCAGGAGCCACTTGCCTTCGGCGCTCGGCTCACAGAATATGAGCGGCAGCGACGGGGCGAGGCCGTAAAAGGCGCGCGCCAGGAGAGTGCGGTGGCACCAGGGGCACGCGGTGCCGTAGAAGAGGGTGAAATCCGGTGGTGATAGGGTGAGGTGCGGGTGGTGGGTGAGGAAATGGGAGGAGAAGAAGGTGGAGCGCGGGCGGAGGTACTCGCCAGTGCGCGGAGATTGCGGAGCGAGTTGATGCATGGCGGTCAGCCAAGCGGTATGGAAGGCGCGGCGGGCGAGGCGCACGATGAGTTCAAATGGGAGCGCGGATGAGAGGAGTGAGGGTTTGGTGCCTGCATGAGATCGAGTGGGATCGTCATCCTTAGCTTGCGCGACCAGCCAACGAGATCTACGTTTGCGGGAGGTGGCGTTGGCCGGCACGCTCACAAACATGAGTGCTGTGGAGAGCGCACACTGGGAGCTCGGGCAAGCCGAATGCGGGTGCGATCTCGCTCGGGCTCGAAACGCTCACCGCGCTTGTCTCTGTGAGCACTCGGTACGCCATGTGGATCGCCGGCGTCGCGCCCGTTCGGAGAGGCAAGTGGAGAGGGGTGAGGAATGTGATGATGCGGACCGATTCGGGAGACTTGCCTGGAAAGGCGCGGATGTTCAGGGCGTTATTGGTTTCGGTACCACTGGCCCTGGCTGGGGGGCTAGAGGACGCGCCGGCGCTGATGCCGCACGCGTTGCAAACGCCCGCCGCAGTGCCGAGTACGGTGGAGCGTTCGATAGAAGGAAAAGACAAGAACGGAGCTGCTTATCTGGTGGGGCCGGCGGTTGCGTGGGCAGAGGAGATGCTGGGAGAGGCGACGTTGGTGCAGACCGGGAGCCATATCTCCAGCGAGGCGGGCATCCTACCCAACGAGTCCGCCAACCAGGCGGAGCGAATGCTGCGGGACCTGGAAGCGGCGAAAGGTTTTGGGGTGCACGTGTTTGTGGTCAGGCAGGTGAGCCCGGGCATGCAGCCGATCGATGTGGCGAAAGAGACGTATGAGAGCGCGGGTTATGGGCCGAAGGATGTGGTGGTGGTGCTGAATGCTAAGACGGCTCGGGGAGGTGTTTTTGCGGGTGCCGAAGCGCGGGCACTGCTTTCGGAGGACGTTGCAAAGAGCATCGCCGAGGAGACGTTTCTGTTTAGGGCGCGGGAGGAAAAGTTCGGGGCGGCGTTGGTGGATGTGGCGGACCGAGTGACGAAGATCCTGTCGGGGAGCGAGGACCCGGGGCCGCCGCGGTTGAAGGAACGAAAGATGCAGGCGACGTATAGGAAGAAGGAGGAGACGAAGAAGGAGAGGAAGAAGTATGTGGCGGTGGTGTTAACGTTGTTGGTGATATCGGTGGTGGCACCGATGGTACAGTATTTTTGGTACCTCAGGCGGTGAATGAATGGGGTGAGACGGTGTCAGGAGCGCGTGAGACGTTCTTTGGAGCGGCGTCGCAGTGCGGTAAAACCTATGGGAAACGTCGTTTTGGAGGCACGGGAGCGGCACGTTTTGGGCCGGCGCTGGGGAGTTCAGGGGCGGCGCCTGGCCGCAGATGGACGAGGTGACGATTCGCATCAAGAGAAGCGAATAGGCTGAGTGTGCGTTTCCAGTGCCATTTGTCAGCAGGGAGGGCCTCAAGTGACGCGTCGCGCGTGACACGGACGGATAAGGAGATGGTGGCAATCGATGCCGCTGCCTGCGTGCACAACGGCAAGTCGACCGGTGCGGTTATCACGAGGATCGAGCTGTTTGCTCAGGCGCTGGCGCCGTTGGGGTGGAGACGGGCAAGGATGCGGTTGTGTCGGTGCAATCGGTTTTCAGTGAGGGTGCAAGGGTGTACGAGGCGTAGCGGGGAATGGGGAGGGTGCGAGATGGTGGGGTTTCTTGCATCAGACAAAGCAGCGGGCGTTAAAGAATTGCGCGCTTTCTCCGCCTCCGGAATGAGCTGCCTCGGGCGTGAAAAGATCTATGGAGTCGTTTGCGTGTGGTCTTTGAGCGTGTCGTAAGGGAAGCGGGCTTACAGTTGCTCCTGCCGATTATGCGCGTTCTGTGTTGCGACAGGTGATCTTCGCGAGCCATCGTCGATATGTGCGCATTTGAGTGTTACCAAGCTACGAAAACATCTCCCAGGCCACTCGGTGTTGCAGTACCGTGCATGCTTTTTGGCAAAGCAGCCCTGTCAGTAGGTTTGTCTAATGGGCTGCTGTCAACTCAATTGAGAGCAGGTCCCAGAAGAGCCGCATCATGCCCTCAACGCGCGCTTCCTGTTTGTGCTCGCAAGGCGCGTAACGGAGAAGGAATGATGTCCGCGCCATACAACACGTTTGCGCCCTCGATGCGCGCCTTCTTAGTGTTTCTGAGGCTAAGGAATGCCGGTCGCCTGGAGATCCGTCCTCCAAAATCCTCTGACCTACAACAGCAACACAGCATCTTCGAAATGACGCCACGGAAACAACACAGTATCAGTAGAAGTCCCACGATCACAAGCGAGAAAGCGAAAATGTTTGCAAGGCAAACATTTGACAGAAAGCACGTTATGTCAAAGAATCCCCCACAAGCAGAGCAACTCCCGCCAGGTGCAAGCGTTGATGAGGTGCTGGTTGCGTTACCAGCCGTGCGTGAGTCGGAGCCCCCTTGTGCTCCCTTGCTTGTGTCCCGAGCGCTAACGTTAAAAGTAATGCGAATCGAATCCACCGAGATGCCAACTGAATTGACAAGCGTGCAGTTGCACGCTGCAGAGCCCGCATGCGCATCTTCGATATCCAGGGACATCGTGACATTCGCTCTTGCTCCGGCAGCGAGTGTTACCGTTTGCGCTGGAATAGGCGCGATGAACGGCCCACAAAGGGCACTCACAGTGAATTGGGAAAACCCTGCTTGGCTTCCCTCTGAAAGTAGAGCTAAATGCAGCTCAGCGCCTCTCGACTGCGCCACAGCTGTCGTCACATACGACTGCGACTTGATAAAGCGGCCATTCGCTACGTTGACAACGTCGAAAATGTCGTCGGCGGCGAACTCAAGTCTTACTTCGGTAGCTTGGATCCTGTTGGTCTTAAATCGTAGCAACGGATCCGTTTCTCGCAAGCCATTAGAGTCGAATCTTCCAAAAAACGTGACAAAATAATTACCAGTCGCTCCTGCCTCGAGAATTTTCAAGTCCGTCTCGTAGTACGTCTGAAGCTGATCGTGCAGGCAAGACTGAGGCAACCTTCCGCAGCGGTTGCCCTCATTAGCGAAGGCAGAGTATGAAACGCCGATTTTGTCGCAATCCGCCCCGGAGAGGGTGACGTGAGTCGTGTCGATCAACATCCACCTCGCTGTCTCTGTCGAGTTCATCGATATGCGCTGCAGGCACCACTCATCATTGGTGTCCGTGCAAATGCTTGGCACGAATAGCCACTTCTCCACATACGAAGGCGTGCCTTCCCAGGGATCAAAATCGCCAATGGCACGAGCGCTAAGTTTCCCATTCAAGGAAGTGACATACGGTTCTCCTGGCGACAACTGCAGGATTTGAGTTGAGCAGCTCGAAACTTGGCGTGTTCGGTTGCCTAAATTTTGCGACGGAGGCGGCTTCTCACTTGCAGCAAGTGAGGAATCGTTTCCCACGTAGTCACAAGTGGTCACGTTCACTTGGATGCTGAAGTCCACGTTCGGGGTGCCTATTTGAAAGGCAGAGTACCAAAGAGAGTCAAATCGCAGACAATGAGCTGATTGACTCGGTTGACTCAAATCGAGAAGGTCACACTTGAGCCCGCCTCTTATGTACTGAGAGCTCAATCCGAGCAGCTCGCTCGTCGAACACCGGCAACAAAATCCTTGAGAATATAATATTCGGTCCTGAGGGGCCGTGGAGTTGGGTGGCGAGTACGCATACCCACAGGTTGGGTCGCTACTGCTCCAACTGTCAACGCACTGGTTTGACAGCCATGTGAACGGTCCTTCGGCGTTGCTTGAGTAGATGACTTCACTCGGCTGATTGTTAAAGTCGCGAACGTAGTACACGGGATAGTGCAAGACTATCTCTGACTTCACCAACGATATTTGTAGCTCTTTTTTCAGCAGATAAGCCTCTTGAGGCTGGTTCGAGAACACCATCGCGGCGGATGCGGTGGAGTTGCCGTAAATCGCCTTTGTCGCGACGATCATTGACGGGGCACCGGACTCAGCATTCTCCACAGCCAAAGTGATTACCCATTTCTTTGAACACGAGAGCGAATTTTCGCTTCCCGAATCGACGCAGTTCTGCAGTTCACCAGCGTCAGTCAAGACAGCATGACTGTTCCACGCCGTGGCGGAGAGCGCAACTAACAGAAGCAGAAGTAAGCAACGCAGGCAACGCGCGATACAACAAGGCATATCCTCTTGCAGAAATAAATGACTATGGACGGATTCGAGCACACTTCTGACTCCGCGTGGTGCTGGCCCGGCGTCAACATAGAGTCGGCCGGATCTCTCACTCCAATTGTCTGCTCGGATTGAATACTGCAATTTTTTTCATGAAGTGAACGCCCCCTTTGCCGATATGTCTCTAATGGTTGCGAAGGTGCGTCACTCTCGTGTCAGCGATACGCCCCCTCCAATTCGCGGCGCAGCGTTTCTAAGGCAACCGGACGCGGCCGAAATTCTTAATTTTCGGATCGAATACAAGAGGCGCGACGATAGGGAGCAGAAATACGGGGATCAGCGACAACAATTTCGTCGAGAGTTCCATTGAGGAGGCTCTGTTTTCTCGTCGCAACCGTCCTCTGACTCCTTTGCATACCACTGTCTTGCGAGGGGCCGAGTATCGTCAGCACAACGTGCTCGTGGCTCTCGGTCGACAACTTTTCGCAGCTTGAGAGACTCACCAGGGATCGCCGGCAACCTGACACATCTTTTTCTACAGCTATGAGGTTTTTAGCTGTGCTTTTTCTAGCTACGCTTCTCACTCTCAATTTCTCGAAAGTTGGCGCTCGTGAAAACGCCGCGTTCCGCGGCGTTATCCGCGGCGCCCAACTGAAGATGACCACCGAGAGATCCGTTTCCACACAAGGCGGGGCTCTGTGGGATTTGTTCAGCCTGTGCGATGGGAAGCAATGGCTCTTATCGACGATCTGCACGACGAACTGTTGGTCGAATGACTCAAACCCCTGCGGCGCGAGCTCGGAGTGGATGTTCGTGAGCTGCTCGAGTGATGGAACTGTTACAGGCCTCGAACTCTCTCAAGAAGGCCTGGTATGTTCAACACTTCCCACATCGCTGCAGACTCTCTCGAGTTTGTCAACATTGGACCTTAGTTACAACCCTGGATTGACAAGCTCACTGCCAACGTGGTTGACGGATTGGCCAGATCTCACTTCGCTAACGCTCGACCATTCTGGCGTAACTGGCGTCGTCCCAAACAGTATCGGTGGACTTACCAAACTGCTCGAGTTGGATGCCTCCTACAACTCCCTCACCGGCACCATCCCCACCACTTTGGGAAACCTAACCTCCCTCGCCACGCTCTCCCTCTCCCACAATGCCCTCACCGGCACCATCCCCACCACCCTCTCCCATTGCACCTCCCTCATCACCCTCTCCCTCTCCTACAACAACCTCACCGGCACCATCCCCACCACCCTCACCACCCTCCCCCGCCTCACCACCCTCTCCCTCTCCCACAACAACCTCACCGGCACCATCCCCACCAATTTGGGCAACCTAACCTCCCTCACCACCCTCTCGCTCTCCAACAATTCCCTCACCGGCCCCATCCCCGCCCTCCCTTCCTCCCTCACCACCCTCTCCCTCTCCTACAACAACCTCTCGGGCCCACTCCCCTCCTTCCCACCCTCGCTCACCTATGTTGACCTCACCGGCAACACCTTCGATTGCCCCATCCCTAGCGGCTCCCTCTACTCCACCGCATCCTGCATCTGCCCCGCCGGCTCTTACGGAAACCGCACCACCTGCTCGCCGTGCCCATCGGGCTCCTACTCCTCCTCGCCCGCCTCCACCATCTGCACCGCCTGCCCGCCGGGATTTTTCTCTTCTTCCAACGGCTCCACCTCCTGCACCGCATGCTCTGCGGGCCACTACGCCCCCTCCTACAATTCCTCCTCCTGCCGCGCATGTCCCGTCGGCACTTATGCCGCCTCCACCAACGCCACCTCCTGCACCGTCTGCCCCGCCGGCCAATACTCGCCGGTCACTGGTTCCTACTCCTGCCTCGCCTGCCACGCCGGCACTTACACCAACACCACTGGCACCTCGCAGTGCTCGCAGTGCCCTGCGGGCACCTACTCTTCCTCCCGCTCTGCCACCTACTGCTCCACCTGCCCGCCGGGCACCTACTCCTCCTCGCCCGCCTCCACTTTCTGCACCACCTGCTCCCCGGGCACCTACTCCTCCTCGCCCAACTCCACTTCGTGCACTCCCTGCCCCTCGGGCACCTTCACTTCCTCCCATTCCTCCACCTCGTGCATTCCCTGTTCACCGGGCACGTACGCCTCTTCTCAATCCTCCGAGTGCACCGTGTGTCCGGCGGGCACCTTCACCAACCTCTCTGCCGCTTCGCACTGCACCCGCTGCCCGGCCGGCTCCTATTCCTCCGCCAGTAGCACCGGCTGTACCCAGTGCTCTGCGGGCACGTACGCTCCCGACAGCGCCTCCTCCACTTGTGCCAAGTGCCCCGCGGGCACCTTCACCAACCACTCGGGCGCCATCGCCTATTCCTACTGCCCACCGGGCCATTATGCGCCTCACGCGGCGTCCACCTCCTGTCTCCCGTGCCCGATAGGCACCGAGGGGCAATCCTACGGCCTCACCAACTGCTCCGCCTGCCCGCGCGGCACCAACGCCTCCGCCAACGGCACTGTCGCCTGCACGGCGTGCCCGGCCGGCACCTATGCCCACGACGCCTCCACCTGCCGGCCGTGCCCCATGGGCATGTTCAACCCGCATTCGGGCCAGTCGGAATGCACCAAGGCCGCCGCCGGACATTACGTCAACTACGCCGGCGCCACCTCCTACTCTATTTGCAGCCCAGGCACCTACTCCAACACGTCAGGTGCCACCCGCTGCTTGGACTGCCCGTCCGGCTATATCAGCTCCCATTCGGGCGCCACCTACTGCGAGCCGTGCCCTTCGGGCACCTACAGCAACAGCACCAGCGGCGCCACCGGCTGCAACGCGTGCCCTTCGCTGGCTATGCTGCGCGGCATCTTTGTGCCCGCCTATCGCTCCTGCGGCCCCGATGCCGGCTCCATCGCCATCATCGTGATCATAAGTCTGGCGATCATCGGTCTGGGCATACTGGCGTTCGTCTTAGCCCGGCGATACCGCCGCCGACGCCAAACAGCGACACTAGCGCCTACCGCGGCCTATTCCGAGTCGCGCGAGCTGGAAAAGAGCAGCAGCAGCAGCCTGGTGAGCGAGTCGCCGGACAGCGTCCCTACGGAGGTATCCACCACGGGCCAGCAGCTGCGCGACACGGACGCCTGGCGCTTCACCCGCGCCTCGGACGGCACTCGCTTTGCCATACACCGTGTGAGTGGACGAGTGGTTTGTCTGGACGATTAGAGATAGATGGGAGGATGCTTTACGTGAAATGCCGAGTTCAGGAAAAACGTTGTTCTTTCCTCCCCCTAAGCCCCCTTGTGACTCGTCTATAGGAATTGAGACCACCCGTGCACTCCCCCTCAAACACCCCACTCTGCCTCCATCGCCCCTCCTCTTCCTCTCGGACACTGGCTCTCTGCAAACATTCCCATTCCCTTGCTCTTTCATCACTTTTCAATCGTCCTTTACAGAACCGTCCATTCCCATCAGCAACAGATCTACCTCACCGAGACCGTGCAACTTCAATGCGTGCAGTAGCAAGTTGGCTTTTTGCCCGAAGCGCTTGCCACACCGGACCACTGGACATCGAAAGCGCATCTCTCGCATGTGCACCGTGCGGTAGTGCGTGTTGGCGTTGCCGCGTTGCGTAAACCGCTTCAGGCAGCCCGGGTGCGGACACGGGTATGGCCGCTCCTGGTAGTGGATCGTGCGGATATGTACCCGCAAGTTGGCCGTCAGAGTAAACCGCCGCTCACAGCCCGGATACGGACACGCGTGCTGCCCGTACCCGCCGCGCACCGCCCCAGGCGGCAAGTTGGAGCGCCGCGTCTTCACCCGCGGTTGCAACGAAGTGCGCGAACGGTATCGCTCGTCCAACGCCACCAGTCGCGCCGCGTCCGTATCTACGTGCGCCGACAGACCCAGCGGCGGTGCCGACTTGGGCGTCATCGGCAGCGCGCCTTGCCGTTTGTCGCCCAACGGCGGCGCCGAAAGCGGCACCTCCAACGCCAGACCCGTGTTCGGCACGTCCACGTGCAAAATGTCCCGCAACCGCAACTGCACATCCTGCCGCTCCCCCACGCCCCCCTCCATGACAATGGATTCAATGCTACTCGGCGGTGACCGCATTCGGCCTGCACACCCCCTGTTACAATGAGCAACAGAGCGCGCTCCTCGCATTCACGCACGCGCACACACCATCGCTCAGAGCGGATCTCGTTGTGCCCAAAATAGCACCCCGCCGGATTTCTCGACGCGGTTGCCTTCTTCGGGCGCGGGGGTAGGGTAGTTCCTTCTCGACCGCCATGGCGCTGCGTTCCACCACTGCGCACCTTTCGGCCGCCTCTATCGGTCTTCCGCGGTTGCGGGAGGATGTAGCGACCTACCTGGCGAACGATGCCGAGTATCGACTGCGGGAAATCGTCCAGGAGGCGTCCAAGTTTATGCGCCACTCCAAGCGGCGGCGGCTGACGGTGGCCGATGTCGCCGCGGCGCTGCGGCTGCGCAACGTGGAGCCGGTGTACGGTTTCTCGTCCAACGAGCCGTTGCCGTTTGTGCGCACGCAGGGGGATGTGTTTTTCGTGGACGACGAGGAGGTGGATCTGCGCGACGTGATCGACGGCGAGTTGCCGCGGGTGCCGCTCGAAACCACCATGGCGCTGCACTGGCTGGCCATCAACGGGGTACAGCCGCGCACGCCCCAAAACCCACCCGCGCCGCTATCCGCCTCCGTCGCTACATCTGCGGAACCGGCCGCCCTGGCTTCCTCCGGGGAGGTGCATCTGGGGGTCGCGTTCCGGCCGCGGGTGAAGCACGTGCTGTCGCGGGAGATGCAGCTCTACTACGAGTACGCCTTGGAGGCGCTCGCTCCGACCAGCGATGCTGCGGTGCAAAACGCCTGCTTGGCGTCGTTGGCGCGCGACCCCGGTCTGCAGCAACTGTTGCCCTACTTTTCGGCGCACCTGTTCCACACCGTCTCCCAGAATACGCGCAACTTACCGCAGCTGTGGCTGTGTGTGCGGCTGATGCGTGCGCTGCTGGAGAACCCGCACTTTGGTATCGAAGCCTATTTACATCAGCTGATGCCGGCGCTGCTCACCTGTATTGTGGGCAAGCACCTGTGCGGTTCGCCCGACGAGGATCACTGGGCGCTGCGTGATGACGCCGCCGACCTCCTCTCCATGGTGTATCGCCGGTTTGGTGGCGCCTACGAAAGCCTGCCGCTGCGCATCACCGAGACGTTGCGACGGGCACTGACCGACCCGGCACGCCCGCTGCCCACCCAGTACGGCGCGCTGGTGGCGTTTCGTGCCCTCGGACCAGCCGCTTGGACCACATACGTCGCCCCGCTGGCCGACACACTGCGCCAGCGCTGGGAAGAACACGACGAGCCGTCGCGCTCCCCGTCGGCCTATCAGCGCACTCTTGAGGCACTGAATCAGACCAACTGCGGCGAATAAAGTATCCGCTTGCCGGTGCGCTCTTCAAACGTCTCCATCACCCGCTGTACCGGGTGCGTCGCCTCCTCCCCCGCTTCCTCCCCGAACCCGCTCTCCAGCGCCTCACACAGTTGCAACACCAGCGGACCGCTCTCGGCCGCGTCGGCGTGCGTATCGCGCACCTCCAAGTTCATCACGTGCACCGGCGTCAACTCCACCGCGTCCCGCGCCTGCAAGTCCTCCAGAACCGCCTCAAACACCCGCTCCTCAAACGCCAGCACCACGTCAAAGTGCTTCCGCGGCTCGGCGCGCTCTTGCCACCGCTCCGGCGCCACCTTCACCGCCATGTTGCGCTCCAGCATGCGCAGCACCGCATTGCCGCTGTACAAATCCTCGTCTTGCGCGCGGAGCTGCTCGTAGATCTGGCGGTACGGCGTGGCAAACTCGTACACGTTCGGCTGATCCGCCGTCGGGCCCGGCAGTTTCACGTTGGTGCCCGTCCCGTACGACCACACGTTGAACCCGCGTTTCTGCAACAGCGCGTGCGCCTCCATAGACCGGTTCATGTTCGACGCACACACCATGGCGAATCGCATCTTTACTCCGGTTCAGAAGAGGGCCCGGTCGTCCGCCCGCACAAACGCCAACGTCGGCTCCACCAGGTGCAGCGCGCGGTTGCCCGCCTGTTCCCACAGACATCGACTCCCGTCCGGTGCCACCAACACATACTTGTACTCGATCGTGTCCGTGTGCGGCAGACGCAACTCCGCCGCCCAGGTGTGCTGCTCTACCGAGCACAGCTCCAGGCGCAGCGCCCGCTTCCAGTCCCAGTCGCCCAGCGCAGCGATACTGCCCACCACACCCAACTCGTACGCCATCAGCATTCGATCCAGCGGCATGTGCGATACCACCGTTAACCGGAACTGTACCTCTACTCCATCCTCCACCGCGGTCATGTCTTGAGGGGAGCGGCGGCGGCCTTCGCTTCGGCGCATCCGGCTCGCGGCAGAAATGCGCGCCGCGCCCACCGCTTCCGCAGACCGGTTGCGGGCACGTTGCCTCTCACACGCATGACCGCCTCTCCCGCTCCCTCTTTTTCAGAGTTGGGCGTGTGCTCGGCTCTATGTGAGGCGTGCGAGCGACTGCACTACCGCCAACCGACGCCCATTCAGTGCGCGGCGATACCGGCGGCGCTGGAGGGCCAGGACATCATCGGCCTGGCGCAGACCGGCTCGGGCAAGACCGCCGCTTTCGCGCTGCCCATACTGCAGTCGCTGCTGGAGGCGCCGCGGCCTTTCATGGCGTTGGTGTTGTCGCCGACGCGGGAGCTGGCGTTCCAGATTGCTGAGCAGTTTCAGGCGCTGGGCGAGGGCGTGGGCGTGCGGGTGGCCACGTTGGTGGGCGGTATGGACATGATGGCGCAGGCGGTGGCGCTGGCCAAGCGGCCGCACGTGCTGGTGGGCACACCGGGTCGGGTGGTGGATCACCTCACCACCACCAAGGGCTTCTCGCTGAGGAACGTGCAGGTGCTGGTGCTGGACGAGGCCGACCGCCTGCTGAACATGGACTTCGAGGCCGAGCTGGACAAGATCCTCTCGCTGCTGCCATCGCAAGACCGCCGACGCACCTACTTGTACTCCGCCACCATGACCTCGCAGGTGGCCAAACTGCAGCGTGCGTCGCTGCGGCCCAAGCACACTGTCAAGGTGGAGGTGTCGCCCAAGTACGCCACGGTGGACACGCTGGCGCAGCACTACCTGTTCGTGCCGGACAAGTACAAAGACTGCTACCTGACGTATTTGATCGAGGAGTTTGTGCGCCAGAGCAGTTGCTTGGTGTTTGTAGACACGCAGCACAATGCGCAGCGGCTGACGCTGCTGCTGCGCAACCTCGGTTACCCGGCGGTGTGCATTCACGGCGGTATGTCGCAGCCGAAGCGGCTGGGCGCGCTGGCCAAGTTCAGAAGCGGCGAAAGGCGGGTGCTGGTGGCGACGGATGTGGCCTCGCGCGGTCTGGACATCCCGCTGGTGGACGTGGTGATCAACTACGACATCCCGGCGCACGGCAAGGACTATATCCACCGCGTGGGGCGCACTGCACGCGCCGGCCGCACCGGGCGCGCGGTGAATCTGGTGTCGCAGTACGACGTGGAGGTGTTTCAGCGGGTAGAGCAGTTGATCGGCCAGCGGCTGGAGCGCTTTCCGGGCGCAGAACCGGACGCGGTGTTGACGTTGATGGAGCGGGTGAGCGAGGCGGCGCGGCTGGCGGCGCAGGAGATGCGCGAAGAGCATCGGCAAAAGCGCGGGAAGAGCGGCGGCGGCGATGCAGGGCGACCGCGTCATCGACGTCGAAAAGGCGCATAAAAGGAAAAGTAAACTTCACTGCGGCGGTTGTGAAAAGTGCTCCACCAACTGGCCGCGTCGGGCGTCTAGGGCGTTCAGCGCAGCGTCGCGATAGATGTCGCCGGTGTTGGAACTTCGTGGCGGGGTGTACCACTCGCCGTTCACCCCGACCCGCTTTTTCTCCGCCTCCTCCGCCCCCGGTATCACCTGGTACTCGAACAGCACCGACCCCCATTCCATCTTGCAGGCCTCGATCACCTCTTTGCGGTCGCGCACCACCACGCGCTTGCCGGCGCGAGCCACCAGCGCCGCCACCACCAGCTTCTGACTCTCCTCAATGATGGGCACATCGCAGGGCACCTTGTAGGTGACGCCCTCAAACACATACAGGTCGCGATCCTGTGCTAACAGTTGCGCGGCCATATGCTGCGCATGGCGCTCGTTGTAGGCGTCGGTGGCGCGGCTCAATAGCGGCTCGATGCCCACCGACTCGGCGTAACCGCCAAACGCACGGTTGTCGCGGGGGAAGCACGGCCCGCCGAAGCCGTAACCCGGCAGCAGACACTTGGCGCCTACGCGCGTATCCGCCCCGATGCTCTGCAGGATGGCGTGCTTGTCGGCGTGCGGGGTGCGGTCGGCCACGTCGGCGATGGTGTTGGCGAAACTGATCTTCATGGTGATGTAGCAGTTGAGCGCCAGTTTGGCGATCTCGGCCGACTCGGCCGACATGCGGTGCACGCTCACCTCTCCCGGATTGCGCACAAAGGCGCGCCACATCTGCTCCACCAAATCGCCACCGTGACCACTGCCCTCCCCGATAAGCACCGTGTCCGGGCACTCCAGCCCGCGGACGATATTGCCCTGCTGAATAAACTCCGGGTTGTACTGCAAAACCACCCCATCGCAGTCGGCCAGCAGCCCGCGCCCGATATTGGCGATATAGCCCGGCAGCACCGTGCAACAGATGGTGACCACCTTGTGGCGCGGCCGGCGCGCGTTGATGCGCATCAACACCCGCGACAGCTGCGTGACGTCGTAGTGCCGCTGCCCGCCCGTGCTCGGCGTGGCCACCAGAATCATCAAATGGTCACTAAACTCGATCGCCTCATCCATGTCCGTCGTGGCGCGCAACCGCTTCGCCGACCGCAAGTACTCGTTCACGTGCGGCTCCGCCGAGTGCAGCGTGCGCCGGTTGATGGACTCGACATACTGCGGCAACACGTCCACGCCCAGCACATCATAACCAGCACGCTCTGCCACCAGCGCCAGACACAGCCCCAGCCGCCCCACTCCAATCAGCGACAACCGCCGGTCGCGAGCCGATTCGGGAACGGTTTCGGCCATGGCGCCAGGCACGGCAGGTCTCTCTCTCTCTCCGGGCGTCTCTGCGCGGAGCGACGCTCTCGGAGGGGCCACGACACGCGCACCGGCCGCGCGCCCGATCGATTCGGTTCCGCCGGCCGCGCGGCTCTCGGGTTTGCTGCCTCCTCCCGCATCCGTCATGCCGTCGCTTTTCGTGGGCTCGATAGGGCCCCACGTGTCTGAGGAGAGCGTTCAACAGGCGTTCACCCGTTACGGGCCGTGTGTGGTGAACTTTCGTGGCGCTTACGCGTTTGTGGACTTTGAGCGCGAAAGGGACGCTGAGGAGGCGCACCGGCAGATGGGTGCGGGCAAGCCGGCGAGCATGGTGGACGGGACGGCGTTGCGCGTGGAATGGAGTCATCGCTCGGCGCCGGGTGGGCATGCGAGCCGTTCGGCGCCGGCGATGAACACTGCGGGGTATGGGGCGTCGGGGGGCGGCGGCGGCGGCGGCCCGGGGGCGTGTTTCGAGTGCGGCGCTACCGAACACATCGCCCGCAACTGCCCGGCGCGGACGGAGCGTCTGCGTATGGGCGGCGGTGGTAGCCGCGGTCAGTCGGCGGAGGGGCGTGCGTGCTACAACTGCGGTCAGGCGGGTCACTTGGCGCGAAACTGTACTGGGCCGAGAGTGAAGAGCGACGCAGCCCCCGACTCGTCGTCGTATCACGCGGCGCGTGGGCCGCGGCAGCCGGATACGCGCACGTGCTACGAATGCGGGCAGCCGGGACACTTGGCGCGCGACTGCTCATCGAAAGCGGGGGGGAGTGCGCGCCGGAACACTCGGGAGGAACAGGCGCACGAGGAGGAGGAGGAGGAGGAGGAGCAGAATGGCGAACAGTACGACGAGTATGAGGCGTCCGCTTCGGGCAGCTCTGCCGAATACTCTCGCTCACCGTCGCAGAGTGGGTCGGAGGGCGCTTCCACGCCCGACGTGGGCCACAAGCGCCACCCCAAAAAGTCGGACGGCGAGGCGAAGCATTCGGTGAAGAGAGCGCGGCCTGTGGGAGAGAAGGAAGAGGAGCAGCATTCGGCATCGGTGGATTTCGAGTCGATGACGTTGAAGCAACTCAAGGCGGAGATGGAGAAGCGCGGGTTGGATAACGCCGGGTTGAAAGTGAAGAAGGACTTTGTCGAGGCGCTGGAGAAGGCGGTGAATGCGGATGCGTGAAGGTGGCGGGCGGTGGGTGGTGGTAAGGGGTCGTGAATTCCAAAGTTTGTTACATCGAACGTCGTTGTCGTTCTCGTCAGCGTGTTTTCAGGGTGAAGTGGCGTCTGCCGAAGCGCCGTGGTGATCGAATCGAGCGGTAACGTGTTGCGCAGCACTTGAGCGTTGTTCATGCGAGGTGTGTGTGTGGGTGGGTGTGTTTCATCGCGAGCGAAACGCACGGTATCGACTGGTTCATTCACACTCGTCCTTGACCTGCAACCCCAGCTCTTCCACTTGCCGCGGGTCGGCCGGCCCCGGTGCCCCGCACATCAGGTCGGTGGCGCTGGTGCTCTTGGGGAAGGCGATCACGTCGCGAATGCTGTCGGCTTGCTGCATCATCATTACACAGCGATCGAAACCGAAGGCGAACCCGCCGTGCGGCGGTGCACCACAGTCCAGTGCGTCCAACAGAAAGCCGAACTGCTGGCGCTGTTGTCGCTCGTCCAGACCGAGCAGCCGCAGCACCCGTCGCTGCATCTCGGCGTTGTGAATACGGATGCTGCCGCCGCCAATCTCCGTCCCGTTGCACACCAGATCGTACGCGTCGCTGACCAGCGTGGTGAGGGAATGCACGTCCGCCTCCACTGCTTGCATCAGTCGTTCGTAGTCCTCGGCGCGCGGCGCGGTGAACGGATGGTGCACCGCCTGCAGCCGTCGCTGCTCGGCATCCCACTCGAACAGCGGAAACCCGACCACCCAGCAAAAGCACAGCCGCTCCCGATCCAACAGGCCGTGCTCGCCGGCGATGCGCACGCGCAGTCGCCCCAAGCCCGTCTGCACGGCGCGCGCCTCGCCCGCACCGATCAGTACCAGGCTGCCGGGCGGAGCGCCCAGCCGCGCCAGCAGCCGCGCCGCCGCCTCCGGCGCCAGCTTGCTCAACGGCCCCGCCCCGATGCCCCGCCGCTGCTCTCCGTCGCCGGTCACTTTGCCCCACAGCAGACCGCCCAATCCGTAGGTTTTGACTGCGGCGATGTACTCGTCGATTTTCTTGCGCGACACCCCGTCGGCCGCTCCCTCCACCACCAGCGCTCGCACGTAGTCGGCTTGCGCCAGCGGCGGCAGCGCTTGGAGTGCTCGTCGGTCTTCGGCGGCCGACGTCGACGACGACGACGGCATGACCGTCTGCAACTCCATGCCGAACCGCAAATCAGGCGCATCCACCCCGAACCGCTCCAGACACTCCGCATACGTCAACACCGGAAAGGCAGTGCGCGCACCGCAAGCCGCCCCGGTGGCGGCGCGCTCCACACTGGCCGAGGCGCCGCGGAACAGCGCCCGCGCCACCGCCTCCACCACCGGCATCACATCGGCCGCGCCCACAAAACTCATCTCCATATCGATCTGGGTGAACTCCGGCTGGCGGTCTTGCCGCAAATCCTCATCGCGGAAACAGCGGGTGATCTGGAAGTATCGGTCGACGCCGCCGATCATCAACAGCTGCTTGTACAGTTGCGGCGACTGCGGCAGGGCGTACCACGATCCGCGGTGCACGCGGCTGGGCACCAGGTAGTCGCGAGCGCCTTCGGGTGTGGCCCGGGTCAGCACCGGTGTCTCCACCTCCACAAACTGCAGCGCGTCCAGCGTCTGGCGCACGCGCATGGCTGCCTGATGCCGCGCTATCAGGGCGTCGTGCAGCAGCGGCCGCCGCAGATCCAAATACCGATATCGCAGGCGCGTCTCCTCGGACACGGTCGTGTCGTGCGCGCCCTGGGCAAACAGATCGTCGAAAGCGAGCGGCAGTGGCCGTGCCCGGCTGCAGATGCGCACCTGCGCCGCCAGAATCTCTATCTCGCCGGTGGGCATGGCGGCGTTGATGGCGGCGGCATCACGCGCGGCCACCCGCCCGCTGGCCCACACCACAAACTCCTTGCGCACTTGCTTCAGTTCGTGGCGAGCGTCCTCGGGCGCATCGTCCCGAAAGGTCACCTGCACGATGCCGTAGCGGTCGCGCAGCAGCAAGAACGACACCCCGCCGCGGTCGCGAATAGCGTGCGCCCAACCGCACACCGACACTTGCTGGCCAATATGCATTGGTCGCAGTGTGCCGCAGCCGTGGGTGCGCAGACTGGTGGCTAACACGGTGGCCGGTTCGGCGCCACCGGCGGGAGCGTCGTTGGCGGCGGCGTTGGTGCTTGCGGTCGGCCGGGCGGTGGTCATGCTAGCCGTTCGGACACAGACGCCCCAACGCCATCGCGCCGCGCGCGTTGGCGGTCGCCAACCGGATGGAATGAAATAAAAGTCGCGTTTGCGGCTGAGGCGCTGCCCGGAAGCAGCGGCGGCAGTGGTCGCCCGCGCGGCTCCATGACCCACAGCAGTGGCGATAAAAGCACCGCGAAGAGCACGGCGAGTGCCGCAACAAGACGCGAATGTATGGGAAACGATCTTGGTGCCATTCCATTCACCGTGCGTGGACATGATCGCCCGCAGCATAAGCAAACTTTGTCAGAGGCACGTCTCCTCGGGCAGCGACGCGGGGATCGCCTCGTGGGAGGCCAGCGCGCCAGCGAGAATGAGCCCGCTCGGCGTCAAAGGCCCTCCCCAGAACTACCCATTCAGCGACAATGCTGTACACTGTCGCCGACGCGGCGTCCGTCACCGGTCGCGGAATTCGACCGCGGTGAATCGTTTTTCGGGAGGCGGTCCGCCCACCGCATCACCGCACGCCTCGAGGCGGGACGTCGCCGGAGGGCCGGCCGACCACTTCTCCAGGCATGCGCTCTCCATTGGCTTTTGCATGGGCCCCTTGCGTAGGACGGGTGACGGGTGCCAGGCACCGCCGACCGCCGTCTCGGTGCGGGCGTCCGCCGGCTCGACACCGTGCCGCCGGCCGCCGCGAGGCGCAATGGCGACAGCGATGGAGTTGGCTGGCGGCCGACGCCAACGGGAACCATGAGAATGAGGCACCACCTCAGCGAAACGAAGCGGACGAGATCGACGCGCGATCGTTGCAGCAAGCGGAGGTGGAAGCGCTGGAGTTTTTCAAGAACAACCCCAACAAGTTCGCCTACGACGACCTGTCCGAGCGGACGCGTCCGTTTGATGAGTCGGTGGTGGACCCGTCGTGGTACGTCAATATGCGACCGGGGAATCTGTGTGTGGTGTGTCAGGGCGAGGGCAGCACCGTCTGTTTCCACTGCAGCGGGCGCGGTTATGTGGTGCTCGGGCCCGAGCCGGAGAAATGCCCCGAGACGGATCAGGAGCCGTGCCCGGTATGCGAGGGTGCGCAACGACAAACCTGTTTACGATGTGAGGGCAGCGGCAAGCGGCCGCTGTGGGTGTACGACCGCACCACGCGCCGTCGCCGGATCCGCGATGTTAAGCGCGAGCTGTGGTGGAAGCGAGAGATCTACACCGACGAGGGAGAGAACCGTGGCACGCAAGCCGACGGGAATGCCTCGCCGTGAGCCGCTGGCTGCCGTTCGAGAGGGTGGCGTCTGCGAGCATGCAGCGACGAGATTATGGAAGTCGCTCGCCGGCCAGTGCATTCAAGCGTGCTTCTTCGCGGCAACGCGGGCGGGACGATGGGCGCCGCGGGCCCACCGCGCGCGCCGTCGAGCGCGCTGCGCCAGGCGCCGCGTCAACGCCTGCACGATCAACAGCGAGAAGGCGACAGCGTAGAAGCGATACACGTTCACGCCGATGAGTGTCCGAAATGCAGCACTGGCTGCACCCAACACCACCAACAGCGCCGTCAGCACACCGCAGCCCAGCCAGTACGTCTCGCCGCCCAAGCAAGTGACCACGGCCATGAACACTTGGGTGAGGGCAACGTTCAACCGCACCTGTAAAGGAGATACGCGTAGCGGAATGCGCGTCGTCAGCGCCGGCAGCCACGTGGACCGCCACCACGGGTAGGTCGCCAGGACGTCCGCCAACAGCAGGCGCTGTTGCTGGGCGGTTTTCAGCGGCTCGCGTGGAAACCGATACGGCGAGGCGTACAGGACGGCATCAACGAGCAGAAGCAGCGAGAGCGATCCAAGGGCGATGCGGTGCAGTTGGGAAAGCGGACGCCGCAGCGTGGCCATAGTGATGGATGGGAGCGGTGTGTCGAGGTGCCCCGATGGCCAGGCTGGAGAACGGAGGGAGGTCGCCGAACGGTGCGGGCCTTGCTTGCATGAGACTATACATTTTGCGACACAATTGCCCAGATCCGAGTGCGCGGGCGTTCAAACCGTCGAGATGCTACTCGCATCTGTGGGTTCCCTCGACTTGCAACCGCGTGGGAGGCAACACACCGTCACCTCACTCCATCCACCGCACCCACGCGCGCCTCTCGCCACTCGCCTTCATCCCGTTGCCATCCGTTGTCGGATATCTTGCCTCCCCACTCCTTCACACCTGATGCCACAGACGTTCATCGGGGTACAGTGTTGTACGTGTGCGCAGTTTCAAGTGCAGCAAGAGCGACGGGACGGTCGGTTTCAGTGTCGATGCTGTGCACAGCTGCAGAGCGTACAACGTGTGGTGGCGCGGTCTGGCCTGGCGCGCGACGTGCGCCAGGTAGTACAACGACGCAACCGACAACGGGGCGAGCAGGCCGCTTCAGGGGCATTTCAGACACCGAGCTGTGAAGATATGCTGACGCCGCGCAGAGACAGCGATCATTCCAACGTCGAGGACACTGATCTGGATGACGCTATTCAACTCGCCCTGAACGGTTCGCCCGCTCCAGTGTTTATGGCAGACGCGGGCGACGACGAGGACGAGCGCATCCTGCGCGCCCTCGCGGAGAACCCCGCGGACACTGTCCTCACGGCTCCTTCTCCTTCTCGGGTGTTGGTGGCCGGTGGCGGCGGCTCCCGTAGGCCAGTTCGTTGAACGACTGCCCTACCCGCCGGTACCGCAGCCGCCCCGTGTCGCAGCGGTAACACGGCCGGTACGCTTTCATCGGCCACCACCCGAAGCCCGGCAGAGTGGCGAGGCCACCTTGAATGCGACCCGTGCCGCCGCAGACGGAACAGGGTGCGGGATCGGATGCCGCCTCGGGAGCGGTGCCGGGCGGGGAAGAGGCGCGCGTTGACTCTTCACCGGCTCGGGCGTGCACGGAGAGCAGGCCACGGCGTCTCGGGAGGCTTTGTCGAGAGCGCTCTAGAGTGCAGCGTCTTGTAAAGTACGGAGTGACTGAAACGAACATGTAGGTGAGATCTGCGGGCTTTGCGGTACCCGTGACACGTTTCTGATGGGGGCGACTCTGCGGCAACGCGCAGAGCTCGTCAGGACGCGCCCTGACTTGGCGGTTCTCGCGGGCGCGCGCTCGAGAAAACCTGCAGAGTTCGCAGAGCCGCTGGCCTCTCCAGGCGGTATTGCGCTTCTTCTCGAAGACGATCAGGAAAGCACGCGGACCGGGATATTTAGGACGTCCTGCCGACCTTCGTCTCGGCTACCGTCGTAAGGACGAGGCGATCAACGCCACCGTTCCACGGCGCCTGTTCCCCTCCACCGCCCTACTTGACCCGACGCTCTCCTTTTTTTCAAAAATTCCACCATTATTTAAGATCACCCACGGATGACTGCAAGCCCCACCGACGCTTTCGCGCCTCCCACTCTCAACGCTCCCGGTGAGTCGGCAGCGTACCGTCAGGCGCGCCGACAGCTGGTGGAGGCGCTGCGCGAAGCCACCACCGCCTCGGTGCACCATGTGGTAGTGTTCCAACGCAATATCGAAATGCTGCTGGAGACCAGCGCCTCTATCGAACAGGCCGCGGCTACCGCGCATCGATTGGTGGAGCCGGAGAACGGGCCGACCGCCCCAGCATCGTAGGCGCTCCTCTACCGTCTGGTCTCACGGCTCCCGCTCGGCCTCTTGACGCATCATGTCCAACGACATCTCCAGGTTTTGAAGCATGTCCGCGCGCTTCATACCAAAGCGGGACAGCCACGCATCCAGCTGCTTGAGGTAGAGTTGCGCTTGGAAGTCATCGCTCAGCTCAAACCGTTTCAGAAACACCTTCCACCGGTCGAAGATGGACTCCATCTGCGACACGTACGCCAGCTTACCCTCTCTGTCAAACGACTTGTACTTTTGACCTAGCCGTAACATCTCGGCGTGGTCGCGCATCAGCCGCTGGCCTTCGTCGACCACCACCGGCGAGCTGAAAAAGCCACCGCTGTCGCTGCCTCGCAGAAAGTCATCGTCACCACGGGCACGGTAGTGAGGATACTCATCGCTCAAAGCTCGTAGCGTATGTAAAGCGGCTCGTGCCCGTCTCCGAGTCGGCAGGTCGACGTTGTGGTTCCCGCGCCACGCTGACGACCGATGGGAACGTGTTCGCAACCTCACGCCCTCAGACACCCCACCGTGATGACCGCTCAGCCCCGGTGCCACCCAGGCGCATTCTCCGCGTGCACCCTCGCGCGTCCACCACACCGCGTGAACTGTCGCCGCTCGGGACCGCATGGTTCCGGTGACACCGGTCACCTCCCTCAACACCACAAGGCCACCCGAAACCGTCTGCCGAAGACGCCACAAACCTCGTGGGCTCACTGCCCCAACGGCCTGCAGCCAGCCACTACAACTCTCGCGATATCCTTCGCCGCGGTCACTCGAGCTGCGCAACGCTTCCGGAAGCGCTCTCAGACGTGGTTGCAAACCTCGGCGCGCCGAACGCAGCTCGACAAACACCGCCGGGCGTCGGCGCGGAGACCTGGCCAGCCGAGCACACCACTCGGCGAACCCGATTCGAACAATATTGTACACTCTTGTACAGGATTTTCACCAAGACCCTTCTCGATCGCGCGCGCACCCGCGACATCCTCGTGTGGTCGCGATCGACGCGGAGGTTCCGCCGGACATCCGGTCTGCGATGCCTGCGGAACAGACCACCCGTCACGTTCAGGGGGTGACTGAACGCGTAGGGGTTTCCCAGACGTTTGGCGCATCGAACACTCTCCAGCGGCCTATCACTACGTCTCCTCATCCTTTTCGGAATACCACTTGCGGATCGGCGTTCGTCGCACCGAGCGGGAGGAGACTGCGCCGCGCTCGCCATCGGGCGCCGCAAGACCATCTTCCCGTGTCGACTGTAGCGCCGCATCGCGTCGCACGCCACGGCTTTCGCAGATCAATTTCTCTATTTCGTTTCTCGTCCAACACTCGCGTATTCACCATGAGCAACGCTGGCGCTAAAGAGGGCGGCTGCTGTCCGCCGGGAAGCTGGCCGGCGCTGCAGGTCGACTACAAGCCGCGCGGCACTATGAAGGATATTGGCAAAGGCTTGCAGGCCTACGTGGTCGGATCGGGCTCGCGCGGCATTATTGTGCTGCCCGACGTGTTCGGCGTGGAGAGTGGCCACTCCAAGGCTATCTGTGACGCCTTTGCGGACGCTGGCTTTGTGGCGGTGCTGCCGGACATGTTTCGCGGCGGCGCACTGCAGCCGCGTGACCCGAACAATCCGCTGGCCGATATCGGTGCGTGGGGCCCCAAGTTCGATTACCAGTCGGTGCTGCAGAAGGACGTGAAAGAGGTGCTTCTGCCGTACTTGCACGACCAGTGCAAGCTGAAGAGCAACGCCTCGATCGCGTTGGCCGGCTTTTGCTGGGGCTCCTGGATGCTCTTCCACATGTGTGCGGACAGCTCATTGCCCGGCGGACCGTTCGCCTGCGGAATTTCGTTCCACCCGTCCGTGCAGGTGGAGGCGTTCTTCTTCAAGCGCGATCCGCTGGCGCTGATCGATCGGGCCACCTGCCCGCAACTGCTGCTGCCGTCGGCCGGCGAGGACGCCTCGCTGAAAGAGGAGGGCGACGCGATTAAACGGCTGCGTGCCAAGCCGTTCGGTGCCAGCTGTGGCGTGCGCACCTTTCCGGAGATGCAGCACGGCTGGGTGAACCGCGGCGACCTGAACGATCCCAAGGTGGCGCGCGATTCACAGCAGGCACTTGAGCTGGGCATCGACTTTGCCAAGCGCCACACCAAACCGGCCGCCTAAGCGCTGCTGGAGATACGGCGAGACCGACTACCAAGGACGGTATATCAGACGAGGAATGGGCAGCGCATGCCAGTAGTAAAGATCAGTGGTAGAGAGCGGAGGGGTCACGGGGTGCCTATCGGATTCCACCATGGCATCCGCCTCCAAAGACAACACGCATGTGACGATGCTGTTGTCGAAATGCCGTCGCGACGAATGGATGCGGTGTTGGCGCGTTGCGTTCCGAGACGCGACCTACTCGAGCACAAGCCGAAGAACCTCCAGCCCGACAGGTCATCGCCATGTGCTGAGGATAACGCGCTAGACTAGACACACACACTCTCTCTCTCTGGTAAAGTATGCGGTGGGCGAGAGTTCTCGGGCTGGCGGTGGCCATCACCGCCGCGCTTCTCACCGTTCGCGTTGAACTGGACAAAGCGGGGGCTCTGATTCTAGACAAAGCAAGCTGGGTGTTGGTGGCGTTCAGTTGTTGGGGGATCGTCGGCGCTTGTTGGCGTTTATGGCGACGGCGGCTGTGCGCATACTACGAGGCGCAGGCGGAGCGGGAACTCGCCGCCGCAAGAGCGACGGACAGTGTATCGTCTGTAGCCTCGGCACCACCTGCCTCCCCGAATTCGGTGCGAGTGCGACTACTCTCCTATAACGTGTTCATACGCCCGCCGGGCGTGACCTCTCATGGCAACGATTACAAAGACGAGCGGCTGGGCAGGATCCTGGCACAACTCATCCTCCGCGACGCCGACGTGGTGGCGCTGCAGGAGCTGTTCGCGCTGGGTGCACCGCGGCGAGCTGCCTTTCTGGCCACGGCCGCGAAACTCGGCGGCTACCGATACTCCACCTCGCTGCCGTATCCGCCGCCCCTGCTCTGCTGGCCGCCCAAAGTGGTGGACGGCGGTGTGACCATTCTGTCGCGACACCCCATCGTTGCCTCGCATCACACTACGTATCGCAGCGCCCACTGGCGCTACATCGATGTATTGACCGCCAAGGGGGTGCTGCACGCCCGCATTGCCCTGCCGGCCCCATTGAATACGGCGCAATCGAGCGGCCGCCTCGAGGTGGACATGTTCGCCACCCACGCGCAAGCCGGCGACATTCGTCATCGTGGCATCGCTGGCGTGCGCCGCCGCCAAATACACCAACTGGCGACCTTCCTTCACCGACACGGTTCCGCCACTCGACCGCTCATCGTCTGTGGCGATCTGAACGTGAACGGCCGGCGCAGCGCCACTGACAGCTCGGATTCGGAGGAGTATCGGGAGATGATGCAGATATTGCAGCAGTCACCTCGGAAGGGATCAGCGGATGCCATCCGACCGTCATTCAGAGATCTGCTGCGCGAGGAACACCACGGAACGCACCCAATCACCGTGGGTGACGTGGACGCCGACGGCCGCCCGGTGGAGCATTCCCTGGCCGGCGCCAAAGACCGCGCCTGCCGCAAGCGCCTCGATTACGTGCTGGTGCGCGAGACGGCATCGATGCCTCTGGACGCCATCCGCACCCGTGTGGTGACTTTCCGAGTGCAACCACCCGAGAAGACACCTTTTGAACAGCTGTCTGACCATTATGCGCTGGAGAGCATCCTCGACTGGAAGATGAACGGATAAACGAGAATCCTTTTGCGAGGTCGCTTCCTGGCCGCAGGGTGTGTGTGTGTGTGCCCGACTGCCGCACCGATTGGCGCGGGCACCGCAGCCGCGAGATTCGCCGGTGTGTCGCTCGGGACGTTTTCGCGTGGAGGGTGCTCACTCAACGCTGGCAGCTGTGAGACGACCGTGTGAGAAAGGTGTTGGTGTTGGAGACAGCTTCGAGTGTGTGTGTGTGTGTGTGCCTGTGTGTACTGGCGCTGTGTTTGTCTTCCGATTGGACGCTATCAAGGTGAAGGCGAAGGAGGAGGAGCAGGGGGATCTTCCAGAAAGACGCGACGCGAACAAACCGCCAACGACGGCTTCGTCTCGAAGTTCACCACGATGACTGCGGCGCCGACAGCAGCGGTGCACTGCACCCGCGACACCCCCGTCGACCAGGAGCACTCGCTGCCCAACTCGACCGTCATGCCACCCAAGCTAGCGGTTTCTGCCGCACCCTTCACGGTGAACCAGTCGCGGTTGCGGGCGCTGTTGGACGGGCACGACGTGCCGATGCGCGACCGCATGTACCGCCTGTTCGAGACGCGCGCCGAGTTGTTCGCGCCGCGGTACGGTCTGACGGTGCCAGAGGAGCGCGAGTTGGTCATGGCGCGTTGGGCAGTCGTTCGCGAGGAGCGTCTGCTGGAGGGCACGCTAACCGCCTACTCGCCGGCGTCGCGCGGGCGTTACGACGCGGTGATGGAGTCGTGTGGCTATGTGGACCATTCGTTCGAAGTGAAAATGGGCGTGCACTACGGACTGTTCGGCAGCAGCGTGGCACTGTTGGGCAGCGAGGAGCAGCGGCGGCGGTGGCTGCCCGATATCGAGACCGCCCGCATGCTCGGCTGCTTTGCGCTCACCGAACTGGGTCACGGCTCGAACGTGCGCGGCATCGAGACGATGGCCACGTATGACCCGCACACGCGTCACTTCACGCTGCACACGCCCACCGAGACCGCACAGAAGTATTGGATTGGCGGGGCTGCGCAGAGTGCCCGCTGGGCAGTGGTGTTCGCCAAGCTCACCACGCCCGACGGGGTGCGCCGCGGCATACACCCGTTCGTGGTGCGGTTGCGCGAGGATGATGGACGCGTCTGTCCGAACATCACACTGGCGGATGTGGGCGTGAAGCAGGGACTCAATGGAGTGGACAATGGACGCATCTGGTTTGACCACGTGCGCGTGCCGCTGTCGCAGATGCTGAGCGGTTTCTCGCAAGTGCTGCCCGACGGCACGTATCGGTCGGCGTACAAGACTGGCGACGAGCAGTTTGCCGCGCAGTTGGCGGCACTGACCGGCGGCCGGGTGAGCATCAGTGTGGGTGCGGTGAATCGCATGAAGACCGGACTGAGCATCGCCATTCGGTACGCGTTGTCGCGGCGGGCGTTTGCTCCCAGCGGCGATGCCGACGGCGGCGATGACGACGACGATGAGGCGAACGGCGAGGAGGTCAGTGCATCACCGCGACAGGAGATGTTGTTGATGGATTTCCAATCGCATCAGGTGCGTCTGCTGCCGCGCCTGGCGTCGACTTACGTGTTCGCGCTGGCCGCCAACCGCCTCAAGCAACGCTGGCATCACCGCACGACCGACCCGAACGTGAAAGAGATCCACCTGTGGAGTTCGGGGCTGAAAGCGGTCACCACGTGGATGATGTCGGAGACGCTGCAGGAGTGTCGCGAGTCGTGCGGCGGGATGGGGTATCTGGCAGAGAACCGCATCGGAGTGTTGAAGAGCGATTTCGACGTGTACTTGACGTACGAGGGCACCAATATCGTGTTGGTGCAGCAGGTGGCACGCGCGCTACTCAACGCGTACGTTCGCGGGCAGTATCCGGAACCGCCGCCGGAACCGCCGTCGGAGATGCAGCAGGTGCGCGAGGCGGCGTTTGCGCAACACGCGCTGGAGCGTTTGGAGCACGCGCTGGTGCGGGAGCTGGCGCGCCAGATGGCCCCGGCTAAGGCCATGAGCGCGGCCGACGCCTTCTATTGGTGGAATGGTGCGTGTCTGGACACGGCGGTGGATGTGGGGCGCGTGTCTGCCTATCTCCTGGCATACCGCGTCGCCTCCGAGGGGATCGCTCGGGAGCGCGACCCCGACGTGCGCCGCCCACTGGAGTTGTGTCGGGCGCTCTACGGCTTGTACGTGTTGGATGTGCATGGATCGCTGTGCACGCGCATGGGCGTGTGGCGCGATCCGGCCACGGTGCTCCAGCGCGTGCACCAGCAGATGATAGCGCTCTGTCGCGAGATGCGCCCGCACGCACAAGCGCTGGTGGACAGTTTCGCCATTCCGCGCATGTTGCTGGCGCCGATCGCTTTCGACTGGGTGTCGCGTAACGCCCGCGAGAATATCGGCGCGGTGGCGGCTCGGGAGCGCGTCGCCTTTCGCGATGCGCCGTCAGCGAACGGGACGGGTATGCCCTGCAGTCGAATGTGAAGATGGGAAGAGTTGTGTGTGTTTGTACTCGGGTGTGCTGTTTCGTGTGGTGAAGAACTGGGTTGGCGACACTTCGTCCGTGCGACATACGTCAGTGAAGCAACGGTGCTCGGTGGCGACTCGCCTAGCTCCTCTCCGGTGGCTCCTCGGGCTGCTCCATTCCTTTTTCTTGATTGAATTTCATTTTGATTGACTGCGCGCTCGAGGCCGCCGAACGCCGAGGAGCGCATCCGCCGTCCGCTCGTTCGACGTCGGGCACGGCTGTCGGTGCGCGACGCAGCGCTCACAGCACGTCGGCTGCGCGCGCTCGGTACACTTTCCTGTCCGTGTCGCGGTGCGATCGGTGGCTAGCCGTACACAATGCTGCTCGCCATGGGCGCGCGAGGAGAGTGGGTGGGGTTCGCGCAGGCGCCGACGCGGTGGCCGACGACGGCTGGCGCCCGCGGACGTGCACGGGTCGCTCGCCACCCGACGCATCGCCGCCTCACCGCTCTTCATCCGAGCCGGTTCTCGACGATTAGCGGACACTTCACGACCGAACGTTTTCTCGGTCTGAGAACGTCCTCTCCGAGGTCGTCGGGGCGATCGGCGTGGCGTATGGGTCTGGCGTCGGACGAGTCCACTCCGGCGGTGCGCTCGGCAGACTACACGTCGTCGCCGTCCGCCTCCGATTCGCTGACGCCATCACCGTCCACCTCGGACGAGTCGGAGTGGATGCATCGCCTCAAGGTCGGCTCGTATTTTCTGCTGTGGTACGTGTTCAACGTCGTCTACAACATCGCCAACAAGACGGTCCTGAATGCCATGGGCGGCGGCGGCGGCTGGATTATGGCCTGGCTGCAGCTGGTGCTCGGCCTGCCGTACATCTTCTTCATATGGGCTAGCGGCATTCGCAAGGCGCCGGTGCTCACCGTGGACAACGTGCGCGCTCTGATGCCCATTGCGGCCGCGCACGCCGTCGGCCACCTGTGCACGGTGCTGTCTTTCGGCGCAGTGGCCATCAGTTTCACGCACGTGGTCAAGGCGCTGGAGCCGTTTATCAACGTGGTCGGCTCGGCCGTGTTCCTCAAGAGCACCTTCGCGGCGCCGGTGTACGCCTCGCTGGTGCCCATTGTGGCGGGTGTGATCATGGCGTCGCTGTCGGAGGTGAGCTTCAATTGGCTCGGCTTTCTCACCGCCATGGGCTCCAATTTCGCCTTCACCACCCGCAACCTCCTCAGCAAGGTGAGCATGAGCCAGCCCAAGGGTAAGAACATGTCGGCCATGAACCTGTACGCGGTGCTGACCCTTATGTGCACGGTGCTGCTGTTCCCGTTTGCGCTGGCGGCCGAGTGGCGGGTGTTTCCCACCGCCTGGCGCACCGCGGCGGCCGTCCTGACGTTGCCCAAGTTGATGATGTGGGTGGCCATCAGCGGGCTCTTCTTCTACCTCTACAACGAGACCGCCTTTTTGGCGCTCGACAATGTGCACCCGGTGACGCATGCCGTGGGCAACACGGTGAAGCGGGTGGTGATCATCGTGGCCAGCGTGATCGTGTTTAAGAATCCCATCGACTGGCGCGGATGGCTCGGCAGCGCGATTGCACTAGGCGGCGTGCTGTTGTACTCGTTGGTGAAGCAGCATTTCGACGCGCGAGCGGCCGCTCAGAGACGATTGCAGCAACAGTCAGCAGGAGATGGCAAGAGAGACGCGTGAGTGGCAGGTACGCAGGCGCGGGCCGGAGCGGGTTGCGGAGAGGTGTGTGTATGTGCGTGCGTGCGTGCGTGCGTGCGTGCATCTCACGCTTCCCGAAAGGCACCATGGTCACTTTCGAGCGGCAGCGCGGCGGGTGTCGCTCGTCTCTGTCAGCGGCGGCGGGTGCAGCGCCGACTCGGTCGCCAACGCCAGCACCCACAGGTGTGCCAGGTGTAGCGCGACGGACGCCAGTGGCCGTGGCGGGTAGATTTGAAACACCACCTCGATGATGCCGAGAGGCGTGACGCGTAAAAGCACAATGCGTGCGAGCTGTCGCCATCGATGTCGGGGGCGGAGACGCGCTGGCGCTCCGCTCAGACACAGAAACGGCAACAGCCACCAGCTCCACGCCAGAAACTGGTAGTGCAGGGTGCGCGCGAAGAGGATGCCCACGTGATGACACCAGCCGAGGGTGAGCAGCGCGCCCGATGCCGTGTGCAACAGGCGATGTCGTTGACGGGTCCGCGCCCGCCGCAACACCCAATACGCCGCCAACGCCAACACGGCCACATGCGCCGACAACAACGCCATCGCCAGCGCGCGACTGGTGAATAGCCGGGCAGGCAAGAAGGCGTAATTCACGCTCCAGCGATGTTCAAACACGCGGCTCAGCTCGAACGCTTTGCGCAGATAAGATATCGGATGGCGCGAGAGAAATGGCCAGCCCAGCGCCAACTGCACCGCCCCGCACACGACGATCAGGAGGATGAGAGCGCGTCCCAGGCCATGTGCGGCGGCCACCAGGAGCAGCACTGCCGGCGTGTACAGCAACGCGTTCATCTTGATGCTCACTGCGAGCGAGAACACCAGCGCGGCCAGTGCATCGACGATCAGAGAGGCATGCGGTGCGGTACGACGGCGAGCAACAGGTGATGGAGTCGCGGGAGACGCACGCTGCGATCGCCGGTTGTACACCAGCAACAAGAGCGCCAACTGCATGGTCACCGATTCCACCGCGTCATTGAACAGTCGCAGCACGTAGATGGACATGACGCGGCGCGAGGCCATGCCCAGCGCCGTGCACCAGCACAACTTCCACGACAACGGGAATGCCGTCGGCGTCTGGTCATGCAACGCTACGGCCAGAGTGGCATAGTGCAGAGTGGCGTGCAGCGCGTGCAATGCCGCAAATATCCGCTGTGCCATCGCAATGTGCTCACCGCCCCGGCTGCACTGTTGCAGCCAGCGGTACGCTCGCAGAAAACCGCCAGGGTATACCAGCGGCCCGGTCTGTCCGCGCACTCGGGCGTAATCGCGCTCGCCGCCGACGTACACCTGGTGCACCTGCTGCATGTAAGCGCGCCAGTCGATCTCAGTGTAGCGCACTCGATAAGCCACCAGCACGGCCACACTCAGATCGAGACCGAACACGAGCAGCCAGAGGTGCCGCACGCGCCAGCGCTGGGCGGTCTTGGTAAGAGAACGACCCGAGGGCATCTTGCGTGATCGCTATCCGATTGATGTCATGCGTTGCAGGAGAGTCGAATGAAAGCAGGTAATACGACCGAATAGCGGTCCGCCAGTTGTGTCGTGGGCGCTGTGCACCATCGTCGGCGGTCCGCCAGAGTGTGCGGAGCGCGCGCCACGGTCTGAACGCGATGCGCGCGTCGGTGCTCGCGCCGCTGGACTCGCGGACGTGTCGGATGAGGATGAGCACTGCGGGGAGGGGAAAGCCTTCGGAGAGCCATTCGTACAGAGAGGAATGTCGCACGCATACAGAGGAGTAGGGTGATGCGTTTGGCGCCTGGGGTTGAGCGGTGAGAGTGACGACTTTGCTACTAACTGTTGCGAGCGTCTCCGCGCGGGTCCACCGTTCCTGCCCTCAGGATGGATAGCGACTCGGACGCCGACTCCTCGTACGGGAAGGACCCGTGGGGCACCGACTCGAAGGACAGCGACATGGCGTGGGGCCTGCACCCTCCTCCAGAGTGGGAATATGAGGGTATGGGTGGTGAAGACGAATTCGACGACGACGACGAGGAGGAGGAGGAGGTAGTGGTGGTGGACACCTCCCGTGAGGCGGAGAAAGACGCTTCTCACACCTCGAAGACACCTCCGCCAGCACCGGTAATCCACGCCCCCAAAACTCCATTGGTGACACCGAATCGCGCTGCCCGCCAAGCTCTCACAACCGACGCTCGCCCGCAATGGACCATCGACGAGCGCTACGCCCGCAGCGCGCAAGAGACACACGCCGAGTCGGCTGCCAGTCGCATGCAGCAGATGCTGCGAGAGGCGCGGACGGCCCGCACCGAACGCCCTGCCCATAACGGCGGGCCGATATTACCGGACGAGGTCGACGGCAGTGACGATAGGGCGCAACCACCGCAGCGGTCATCGCGACCCGCGCTAGGCCGCTCCGACTTTATTCGGATTGGGCGACGGGAACGTGGCCGACATCCGATGGCCAACGCGCGCTCGGCACTGCGGGGTAGACTGGGCGTGTATCGGGGTGTGGACCGGCGGCCTCGTGGCGGCGCGGGTATCCGCAAACCGTCGCGAGGCGGGTGGGCAACCATCAAACCGCCTGCGCAGCGTCCACCTCCATCCCGCACCACGTTGTCTCCTCATCACGAGCATCGACGCGGCGGTGCCGTCCGAAGAGGCCGAGGCGGCGCTCGCGGGAGAGGCTCTGGCCGGCACCGACCGAACGCTCCCCACAGAGCGCGATAAACACCCCCGCTACGCCTCCGACTCGCTTGCATTCCCGCTGCCGAGGCGCAGCTCCTCCCATCGCACGTCGGTCTCGGGCGCGTCCAGGTACCACCCGGTGAGGTACCACCGATTGAACACGCCCAGGTACAAGTACACGTAGTCGGCAAAGTCGCGCAGTCGCACCATGCTGCACATGCCGAAATCAAAGTACTCCCAGTCTTGAAAGCGCAGCAGGTACGGCGCCAGGCGAGTGCGCAGCGCATCCAGTCCCTGTTTCTGAGCAGCCACGTGTGGTGCCTGCCGCCGGCTCCACTCCAGAAAACTGGTCTCAGAGGGATTGGTGGCAAACGCCACCATCACGGCAGTGCTGGTGAACGTGAGCGCGTACGGGTTCACCGCGATCCAGTACAAGATGGCCGCTAGTGCCACCTGCACCAGGCATACGGCGGCCGCCTTCATGGCCAGCGTCGATATCCAGCCGATGCCGATGTTGTGCGGGCCGCGCCTGGAGGCCACGCGCCGTCCCGCCTTTTCCACCACCCGGGCGGTGACCGGCGGCGGCGCAGCGGGTAGAGCCGGGGAGCGATGGACGTCGGCGGATGGGGAATCCGCACCGTGAGCGGAGGGGGTAGCGGTGGCGGACGATGTCGTCGTCATTTCCCACATGGAGGGTGCGCCATATAGCCCGGCCGCTGCTGTCGCTGCCGCCGCATTCTGCAATAGATAACGCGGGGATAACAAGGAGGCGTCCGCGTCGATAACCGCATCCATCAGCGACGGCGCTGGCGGCGCCTCCGACGAGAAGCGGCAGGCGCGAGTCGGTACCGACCGGATATTGTGAGTGAGCGGCACCGGCCGTCGCCAGCCGCGCGTTTTTGCCATTCCCTCAAAGTGCACCTGCTTCAGGTGCGTCCGCGGGATCGATCGACTCGGTGGCGGTATTCTCGGCGCCCACCCGGCTCCCCATTCGCCTCCCAGCACGCTCCTCCGCCACCCTCTCCAAACACCGAACCACCTCCACTTGCTCATGGAGAACTATGACACCATTCCCCCAGTGACCGATCACTATGCAACACTCGCGC
Organism: Cyanidium caldarium; assembly: GCA_026184775.1. Lineage (NCBI taxonomy): Eukaryota > Rhodophyta > Bangiophyceae > Cyanidiales > Cyanidiaceae > Cyanidium > Cyanidium caldarium. Next base: position 391,675 of record JANCYW010000004.1, on the reverse strand, counting down.
TTCTGCACGTCCTTGCCGCACCGAGACTCCGGCCTGCCCACGTTACGCACCTCCGACGCGTGCGGCGTGCAACGCGCCTGCGTCGTGTGTGATGCCGCGGCGCCGGATTCGCCGTTTCCCGTATCGGTCTGTCGGTGTCGCCCAGCCGGTGTCGCGCCCGTCACCCCCATCGAATGGAGGAATATGAGCGACTTTATTGGAATATGGTCAGTAAGAACAAAGCGGCCATGGCCGCCAAGCACTCACTGCCAGCGACGGCGTTCTGCGGTGCTTGTACTGAGTGCGGCGGCATGCCGCTGTGGGCGCCCGAGTTTGGCGAGCGACTCCAAGGGGAGGCGCGCGTGCGCTGGGACGCCTGGCTGGCGGCGTTTGTGAGACAAGTGGAGGCGAATGTCCCGAAGGAAAAGGAGGAGGAGGAGGAGGAGGAGGCGAACGTCTCGAAAGAAGAGGAGAAAGAGAAAGAGGAGGTGGTGGCACCTGATGAAGCGAAAGAGGAGCGTGGAGGGCGAGAGGATGATCTGGACGCGTCGCACGCTTCCGATGAGGTGTTATCGACCAGTGACGAGGCGCACACAACTGCCGAGGAGGCGTTCAGTGGCCGGGAGACTTTTGTGGACTGGAGCGCCGATGGCGACGAGGCCGACGAGAGCGGCACCATGGCATCGCCCGCCGCGGACGCCTGGTGGGAGGGAAGTATGGAGGCGGATGGGAGTGTGGTTCATCGAGTGCTCGAGGGGGAGGCGGAGGAGGACGGGTATGACCGAGATGCAGAGGATTTGCAGCGGCAAGTCGTCGGGAAATCACCGCCAGCAGCGGAACCGACACCCCATGCAGATGCCAGCGAGGTGGGAGAGGACGGCGCACCGGACACCGACTCTCCGGCCACGCCGCCTCCCGCCCCCAATAGCCCCGCCTCCGCTTCCCGCCTGGTGCTCGCACCCTGTCCACAGTGCCCGACGTGGGGGGCGGAATTGGGTCGACTGGTGCAACAGCGCGCCGAACTGGAGGAGCAGGTGCACCGACGAGGTGCCGAGGTGGAACACTGGCGTGCCCGCCTCGGCGAGGTGCTCAGCGAACGCCGCGCGCTATTGGTCACCCAGATGGAGGCCACGCGTGCCACCTGTGAATATCTGTCGCGACCGCAGCTCCGCATCGCTGCGGCAGCGACGTTCGCTCGGTCGCCCCAGGACGCGGCACCATCGACGGTTCGGCACACCGATCACGATCGCGGCACCTGCGACAAGTGCGCGGTGCTGGCGCAGCGCGTCATCGAACTGCAGACGCGGGTCGACATGCTGGCGTTCCACGCGCAAGTCAACGAAGCGGCGCTTCTGCGACTCCGTTCGGGCACCTACGTGTCGGCCACCCGATCCGAACTGCGCAAAGAGTTGCAAGCGCTGCGACAGACGTTGCGCTTCCTCACCGAGTCCACCGCCAGCAGCGGATAACACCCGCGTTTTACCCTAGTCGCTACAGCACGCGAAAGCGTCGGCAGCACTATGTACTGGATGCGCTGTCGTCGCTATACTCCTCCTCCTCCTCCTCCTCCTCCTCTTCAGACTCGGATTCGACGGGCGGTGTGCGCGCCTCTTGCGTCCACAGCCCGCTCACCTCTTCCCTCGCCAACAGCAAATACTCGCGCAGCGACAGAGCACCGCGCCCGTAATACTCCATCAGACGGTCCGCCTCGGGCACGACGTACTCGTTCTGCCAGGCGTGGTCCTCACATTCGTCCAGCAGCTGGTGGTAGCGTGCGCGAACGCCGGTGGCATCCGCCGCCGGACACCGGTCATACGCCCAGTCGATCCACCCGGTGGCGTAGCCGTAATTGCCCAGCTGCACGTTCTTCTCGATGCTCACATTCACGGCGGCGCTGCGATGTGGTGGCAGTAGCGGCAAGTACGCCAGCAGCGTGCACATGTGCGCTAGGGCGCGCTCGTCCTCTGGCGAGCGATTGCCGGTGGCCGCAGTCCGGTCGATGGTGGTAATCTGTTCCAGCAGGTGCAACGCCAGCTTGTACCAGCAGGCGAGCAAGTAGAGGCGTTTGTGTTCCTCGGGCGGTTCGGCCACGGCCGCATCCAGCTCCTCCTCCGAACGCGCTCTGTGGTCGTCTTCGGCGGGCGCATCGGTTGACTTGCGGTCAGCACTGGTCGGTCCGGCGGCTCGCGATGCCAGTGCGGCATTCGGCCCGCGTTCCCCCGCCTCTTGAATCGCCAGCTGATGCAATGCCTCCGCAGCGGTGTCACTGGCGTCGTCGGCGCTCGTCGGCTCGCGTATCGCCGAGGGAGCACTCTCCGTCAATGCCTCATCGGTGGTGGTGGTGGGCACCAGCGCGCCGCCCGGCTCGTCTCCGGTCGCTACCACTTCTTGTGCGGCGACCGGAACAATATACCCAGCCTCCACTCCTGACTCGCCGCGAACGTTCGCCGCCGCCCCCTTCTCCTCATCTTCTAGCGTCTCCACGCGCGTCACTGCATGCGCATCCACCACGTACACATCCAGCGCCGTCTCCGGTGAAGACGGCCGCTCCTCGGTCAGCAACTCGACCATAGGACCGCCGTGTCTGGCCAACTCGTGCGCGCTGCCCGCCACCAGGGCCGCGCTCGTCGCCCCCTCCTCATCCATTTCCTCCACTTGCGGCTGCGGCTGCGTCGACGTCGCCTCGTCCCCCGCGGGCCGTTTGGCTGCCGTCCCTTCCTCCTCGCCTGCCAACTCAGCGTCGGACCATTCTCCCGCGATGCACTCCGCATCGTTGTCGTCCGCGACAGCATCCGCTGCAGCAGCAGCAGCAGCCGGCGTGCCTCCCGGAGACGCCGACGCCTCCGACGCCGGCTTGGGCGCTTTGGTACGCGGCATCTGCGACGTCCGCCGCACCTTGCGCACCATACCATCCATAATGTTCTGCTGCAGCACCGTGTACGCCTCCTTAAAGTGACCATGCTCCAACAGATAGAACACCGCTTTGAAATAGGAGGTAGCGCGCTCGCAAAACGCTGCATCGTAGATGCGGCCCAACAGGCGCTGGGCGTCAAAGTATGGCGCGCGCTCAAACAACTCCGCCGCCAGCTCCGGTCGCTCGTTCAGATAGGCGTCATCGATGAGCCATAAGTTGACGTGTCGCGCCTCCGACTCGCTGCCCTCGGAGCGCGCCTCGGGCAGATCTTGCAGCTCCAGATCCAGCGACTCTTGATCGCTTTCGCCCACGGCATCCAGCGGCTCCAACGGCACGAAGGCGTCATCCCAGTCGGCGGCGGCGGCGGCGGCAACACCCGAGTCGGTCTCGCCGAACATGGTGGTGCGCAACGCGTGCCACGCCTTGCGCATAAACTCCGAGTTCATGTAGGGAACGGGAATGATGGGCAGTTGCGACGATGGATCGGCGCGCTTCTCGGCGGCCAGCGCAACGTCCGCCGATTCCTCCGCGGTGGCCTTGGCCTTTTTCTTCGTCTTCTTCTTTCTCCTCTCGCCACGCTCACCCTTGGCGCTCTTGCGCGTCTTCTTTCTCTTCTTGTCGCCACCCTCCGTAGCTTTCCCTCCCTCCTTCTCCGGTGCCGAGGGTGTGTTGAGCAGGCGCGGCTCGCGGCGAGTCACCGGCGGCACCATAGGGTCGTCCCGGAACACCACGCTGCCGTTGAAGATCTGCTCCCGCCGCTGCTGATGTTCCTGCCAGCGCTCGCGCCAGGCGGCCATCGCCGATCGATCATACGCCCGCGACAATGGCGCATCCTGCAGTTGCCTCTCCAGTTGGAACGGATCGGTGCCGAACAGCAAGTGAAACAGGTGCATATTGAGGCGACACCGTTGCACGATTTGCTCCAACGACAATTCACCCTCTGCCGGCGCCGACTCGTCCTCCTCCAGCTCCAACGCGATGCCGCCGAGGCTCTTGTCGTAACGCCGTGCGGCCTCGGCCACGCGCGACAGCATCGCTTGCGCCTGTGACGACGCCGCCGCCTCGTCGTCGCCGTCGTCTGCCGTCCACAGCACCGCCGCCCGCAGCCCCGAGGTACCCGAGCTTGTCTTTCCGCCGATGGTCACCACCAGACCCAGATTCTCCAACACGAAAAGATGCGGCGGTGCTTGCCAATAACACGCCCACGCGCCCGCCAAGCGCCGCGCGCCCAGGTGATGATATCCGCCGCTGGACCACGGCGTCACCGCACCACCGCCAGCAGTCACGTCGACCGCGGCGCCGCGCTGGAACGCCTCGGCGTCGCGTCGCCGCCAGTCGTCCGCCTCGCCCGCACCGCCTCCGCCCTCCTCATCGTCCAGTCGCAGTCCGTTGCAGGCGTGTACGTTCCGCGGGTCCATATAATTGGCCACACGCCACACCAAGTGCCGCGCGTCATGTTCCGAAACGTCCGGATGCACGCAGTGCGCCACCGGATGCCCGTCCACCTTGCGCTGCACCAACAACAAGCGCACCGTCATGGCTGCTGCCGGGGCACCCACGCCCGAAGCGGAGAACGGTTGTCTTCTCGGTTCAGCCGCACATGAACCACCGCGACACACACCTCCTGAAAAGATAGACGCCCTGGACACTCTCTCTTCAGAGCGTGCCCAGCCTCGGTGGCCTGGTGCAGCACCCTCGCGATGGGTTGCACCCGTGTCGTGCACCAGAGCACCCCCCGGAAACGACCTCTCGACGGCCAAACGGTGGCGCGTGCCGGAGGAGGCACACTCGAGAGGACGCGCAGAGACGAACAGGAGGGTTACCAGACAAGTTGCCAGTTACGGAGTGCGGTGAAAGTACACCTCCTTTCTGCATTTACACCGAATCGTTATGCACACGTCCCGCAAGTTGCTCTAGGCCTGGAATGCGGCAGCGGCAGGCGACACCGATGCTCCGGCGACCGGCGGTTGTGCTTTCAGGGACTGGCGCTGCGCCTCGACTTCTCGTCGCTGCGCCTGCTGTTGGCACCAGGTAGTGTCCAAGTGCACCGGTTCAAACACCTGTTCGGCGATGCGAACCAGCTCGCGCCGCCATTCAAAGTCACCGGTCGGAGCGGAAGGCGACGACGCCGACGATTTGCACTGTTGGACGGCCGCGTCGAGGTATCGATGCCACGTCTTGACTCGCGGCACGCCCCAGAAGAGTCCGTGCAGCGGCCGAGTGAGCAGGTGGAGACTCGGCGGGACGGTGGTGTTTGGTGCCGTGGCCACGGCATCGCCTCGAATCGTAACCGACGACGGCTGCAACAGCCGGTCCATGTAAGCGCCGTACTGCTCCAGTGCTTGGCGGCGGATGAGCTGGACGCGCGACCGATCGCCGTACACCACCTCGTCCACACCGGCCAGCAAATCCCACGGCCGATACATCACCGCACGGCCCAGCATTACTCCGTGCAATCGCTCCGCATCCAGATAGTGCAGCACGTCGTTCAGCTCTTGCAGTCCGCCGTTGAGGCTGAACTGCAGGTGCGGAAAGTCGTCGCGCAGGGCCAACACCCGCTCGTACATCAGCGGCGGCACGATGCGGTTTTGGGCAGGGCTCAGCCCGCCCAACACCGCCTTGCGCGCGTGAATGATAAAGTGGCGCACCTCCGACTGCCGCGACACCGTGTCCACAAACTGATGCACAAACTCGTACGAGTCGCTATCGTTCACGCCCAAGCGGCACTTGACGGTGACCGGCACCTGCGGCGGCGAGTGGCCGCGGATGGCATTGCACAGCGCGGCCACCCGCGACGCATCCCGCATGAGTGCCGCGCCGAAACAGCCACTGCCGGCCACCTTGTCGGACGGGCAGCCGCAGTTGATGTTGATGGCGCTGTACGGATACTGCGCGGCGATGGCCGCAGCGGCGGCCATGGTGTCCGGATCGCTGCCTCCCAGTTGCAGCACCAGCGGCGACTGGGTGGCGTCAAACGCCAGCCACCGCTCTGCCCCGTGTGGATTGTATTTGAGCGTGGCGTCGACCACCATTTCCGTGTACAACAGTGCGCGGCCGGAGAGGATGCGCGCCATAGTGCGAAAGTGGTGATCCGTCACGTCCATCATAGGCGCCACCGCGAACGCATCCATCGAGCGTGACGGCATGCTGTCGTCACTCGTTTCTGAATGGGTGGAGCGAAGGTCACAGTGTTGCGCGGCGACGTGGAAGGGTCGCGACGCCGGCCGCCGTTGTCGGCGGGCGCGTCCCTGGAAGAACCGCACACAGCCTGAACGGCCGCTGGCCCACCGCGTGAGGGAACGCGACCACTTTCCTTCCGTAGACCAATGAATGTGCGCTGCCACAAATCCAGTGCCTGCCCTCGGCGCTCGCAGTGCCCGCATGAACCCGAGGCCGTATGCAGTCGCGGAGAGGAGCCCACCGATGGAAACCCGCTCGCGCGCGCCGCGGAGCACGGCTTGCGTCGACAGCGTCCCGGCAAGACGTCCGTTGCGTTCATGACCGACACTGCTGCTGCTGTTGCTACTGCTGCAACTGCCTCAACAGCAGGCAATCAACCCATACCCATCACCGCGCTGCCGGCGCAGTCGTTGCAGCAGGTGGCCGAGGCGCTGGCGCGCGAAGTGGAGCGGTTGAGCCAGGCGTTGCAGCAGCTGTCGCAGGCGTCGCAGCGGTGGTCGCTGTGTCGCGCGACGGTAGAGAAATGGGAACGGCAAGTGCGAGCCGTCCAAGACAGTAGTGAGGAAGCGGACGGCAGTGTGCCGCGGCTGGCCGATGGCGATGAGGTGTTGCTACCGCTGACCGGTTCGGTGTTTGTGAGCGGACAGGTGTGCGAGCCAGAGACGTGCCTGGTGGATATCGGCACCGGGTATTCGGTGCAAAAGACGCCGGCCGAGGCGCGCGCCTACTTTGACGGCAAACTGAAGGTGGTGAATGAGCACGCGCGACAAGCCAGTGCGGCCCTGGAAGAGAAGCGCAAACAGTGGGAGGTGGTGAAGCAGGTGCTGGCGGCCAAGTTGCAAGGGTCAGGCGCCGCGCGAGACCGTTGAGACGGAAGCGTGAGATGGAAGGCGGCGCGGTGTGGAGAATGTGTGAAGTCAGTGACTGCCCCTGGAACTCGTATCGCGTTGAGCGGGAGGGCGTGGGCGGCGCGCGCGTTGCGGCCGGGGCGAGCTGAGGCGCGCGTCTGCGGCTGCCACTTGCGCGTATTGGCTGGACGTCTGCTGCCCCGGTGACTCCGTATGAATGTTGTGAGCGAGAGAGGACCTGCCTTGCTCGACAATGCACAAATTTGTCTGATTTCCCTCGCTTTCAACATTCCCGCCACGGGCGCTGCGCACTCGCGCGTTGATCCGCTGCGCTTCGCTGGACTTGTAGGGGCCCCCGGGTCGTCGCCCGTCCTCCCGAGTGTCGCCGGGATGGACCACTTGTCGCGCTCGCCACATCGCTCACATCGGCACATCTCACCACCGCCTCCGCTCTCGGCCAGAACGGTCTGGTGTCGTGCCCTTTGCACCGCCCTGTTCCTCTTCGCACTGCTCGGCGCCGTCTTGTCTTCTGCACCCGTCGCTGCAGCCGCGGAGGGGCGATCGGGCGCCTCGCGATGTGACGGCTCTCCTATACGAGACGGATGGTCGTTTTCGCGACACATCTCCACTCGTGGCACACCGCCAGTGGGTCGGCGGGTGCTGGTCATCGTGGACGACGCGCAGCCGTACTCGCGCCTGTTCCAACTGCTGCAGGAGGCTGCCTACCAGCTGGAGGTGCGTTCGCCGTCGGATCGCTCGGTGCGACTGCGCAACGCCGTCGGCACCGAATACCTCTACGATGCGCTCCTGCTGATGGAGCCGGGCATGCACACGTTCGGCGATTCGCTGCGGGTGCAAGATGTAGTGGATTTTGTGGACGCCAACCGCTCGGTGGTGTTGGCGGCGGCCGCTCCGCTCGGACCGCTTATGGAAGGGGTGGCGGAGGCGACCGGTTTGGAGGTGGACGAGGCGGGCACCGTGCTGTTGGATTATGTGCATGCGGTGCGACCGCTGCATTCTGGGAGAACGAACGCCTGGGGTGAGACGTTCGCGGTCCGCCCCGAGGCGTGCGGCATCGCCGGTCGCATGACCGCATCGCGCATCCTCCCTCGCGGCATGCCTGAACGGCCGGTGGTGTTTTCGCGGGCGATCGGCGCGGCCGCCAAAGCGGGCAAGGAACTGGTGCGGCCGGTGTTGTGCGCTCCGGCCACGGCGCACTCGTACGAGCCGCACGAGGTGATCACCAGCGATGAAGATGCTGCGCCATTCGTGGCCGGTCGGGAGGCGCTGTTGGTGAGCGCGCTGCATGCCCGGTTCGGGGCGCGGGTGACCTTTGTCGCCTCGGTGGATGCGCTGCGCGACGAGTACCTCAGTAGCGGCGAATACGGCAATGCGGATTTTTTCCTGCCGCTGCTAACCTGGACGCTGGGCGAGCGCGGCTTGCTGCGCATCGCGGCAGCCGAGCATTACCGGGTGCTGCCTGACGGTGGCCGACAGCATGCCGACCGCTACCGCGTTGGCGACACGGTGCGGTTGGAGATGCGCATCGAGGAATGGGACGGCGCCAAGGATGCGCAGCACTGGCAGCCGTGGAACGAGGCGCCGGACTTGCAGCTCGAATGGGTGATGCTGGATCCATACGTTCGTCACGACATGCGACGCGTGGACGACCGCGGCACGTACGTCGCCGAGTTCGCCACCCCCATGAAGCACGGTCTGTTCAAGTTTCGCGTCGAGCACTTTCGCGACGGCTACACCCCGCTGCTGTACGCGCGCGTGGTGCCCATGCAGCCATTCTGGCACAATGAATACCAGCGTTTTCTGGTGAAAGCGTACCCGTATTACGCAGCGGTGTTCGCGGTCATGGCAGCGTTCTGGTTGTTGGCGTACGCACTGCTGTGGGGCAAGAGCTTTATGCACCTGCGTCCGCCCGCGTCTGAGCGTCGCCCATCGCTCACCTTGCACGTGAAACGCGAATGAGGAGGGGAGAGTGAGAAGCAGGGGAGTGGCGCGATGCTGTGCGTCGTCTAAAACGAGGTGGTGTCTATTCGTCGACCCTTTCGCACCCTCAGAGCGTGTCGCGTGTCGCGTGCGCTGTTCCCGTTCACGACGAAACGTTCGGCGTTCCGATCGAGGACGTTGCCCTTTGTGGCCCCTCCACGTTCAACGACCGGTCCGAGAAAATGGCCCGCGGGAAACGACACTGTCACCGGCACAACGAGGTAGAAGATCAACGAGAGGTAGCCGACGAGAGCGTCGCTGGTGCGTCGTTCCGAAAGGCGCCTGAAAACACACAAACTTCCGAGCGGGGAGGCGCAGAGGGCGCCACCCTGGCAGAACGGGTGCGGCGAATGCGGGAGGAGCGACGACGGCAGTTGCGCCGAACGGCCGCCACGGCAAAAGATGCCCCAACAGCCCTGAAACGACCCAACAAAAACTGCCCGCAAGTGCTGCCGGTGTCGGACGGACGACGACCGACGACGGCTCCGGAGGTGGTGTCGCGGGCGGGTCAGAAACCGATCGACCCGCGGTTCGAGACGGTGAGTGGACGCTTTGAAGAGGCCACCTTTCGCAAGCGGTACGGCTTTGTGCGCGAGTTGCAACGAGAGGCCCTGGAGCGATCGCGGACGCGCCTCTCGGAGGTGGAACGGGCGATACGGCGGGCGCCGGCGACCGCACAAGCCACCCTCGCCGCAGAGCGCGCGTCGATAGCTTCGGAGATCGCCCGTCGGGAGCAGGCGCTCCGGCGCGCGGAGGAGATGGATCGGTCACGACAGATCGTGGCTGAGCACCAACGCGCCGAACGGGAGAAACTGCAAAGCGGCCAGAAGCAACGGCCGTTCTTCCTGAAGCGGCGACAGGTCAAGGAGCAGTTGCTGCGGGAAAAGTACGACCGACTGCGCCAGGAGGGCAAGCTGCAACGCACCATCCAGCGGTCGCGAAAGCGGCGTGCGGCCAAGGATCGCAAGTTGCTGGAGTATCGTTCTGGATCCATCGAGCGCACTTTATGAGGCGACGGCTCACGACCGGCACGCCGGCCATGTGGATGCGCGGTCCGTCGCAGATGCCAGCCGCCAAGCGCCGACCGATTCCAGGGCCGCGCGTTTGGCGGCGTATCCGTTGCGGTAATTGGCGTGCACGGCGACCACGCCATCGGGTTGATGCAGGGCATGGCGTGCGGACGCATGCGGGCGATGCTGCCGGTATCCGAACAGGACGCAACCGTTGGGGAACCAACGCCAGGGAAAGTAACTCAGCGTGAGCGCCTGCGGGTGGGTTCGGTAAGTGAGCCGCATCGGAGGGTCGGGACCCAGCGGCACGATGCGGCCGCGAGCGATCCACCGTCTCACCACCGCGTCGAAGATCTGCTGGTCGTGCATCACGGGCATGGAGGGATGCATGCGCCGCTGGTGGTGGTATGTTTCGGAGGCGGTCACCACCTCGGCAACGAGCGCCTGCAGCGCCTGCCGTTTGCTGCGGGCCGCGGCACCGCCGAGCGGCACGCGCATGTACACAATGCCGGTGTTGTACTGAAAGGGACATTGCGGTTGCTGCGGACCGTATCGCGTCGCCGCACACGAGTCGCACTGCAGCGTGAGGTCGGCGAGCGTGTTGCGCAACGTGGGCGCGAAGGGATCGCGCAACCACGCCACATCGATGTCGCTGAGCAGCACATAGAGTGAGGCGTGGGCGGAAGTGGATATGGATGTCGGCAGGGGAAGCGAGTGCAGCACATCGCGCAGCGCCCGGAACTTTTCCCGTTCCACCGCATAAAAGCCGGCGTTGTGGGCTTTCATGTTCTGGTAAGTGCCCATAGACGGCAGGTAGCGTGAGCGCAGCGGACACAGCCGCAGGTGGCGCCAGCGATAGGAAAGGGCGGCCAGGCGCGATTGCAAGGCGTCGTCGAGGGTGCGTATCAAGACGAGGCGTCGGTCGATGGAGACGTTCATGGCGTGTTGCAGGCTGCAGAGCAGATTGGCCAGCAAATCCTGGGCGCCCGAATTGGCCACGGTGAGCATCACGGTGAGCGGAGTATCCGATGAGGGGGAGAGGTGCTGGCGGCGTTCGTGATCGTCCCAGGTGCCCTGTAGTGCCGCGTGCACCGCCGCATCCAAGTACGGTCGTCGGCTCTCGGGATACCGAGTGATGCGGCGTTGGAGGCGCGTGCGCCACGCACTGAGGGCGGCCGCCGCGGCACACAACAGCAGCACCAGTATTCGAACGTTGACGGAGCGATGCGCTTTGCGGCGATCACGCCCCAGCGACGACCGCGACATATGCGCATGCGTGCTGCTTATCGCAAAGCTCGCACGCCGGGTAATATCGATGGCGATGGGCACCGCACCGTCGATTGACCGACGGGGCGCACCACGTCCAGCTGTCCGATGGTGCTAGCACCTGTTATGATGAAGTCTCCAGCACAGCTGACGGCTCGCGTCCAGCCGTCATCTGTGCTGTCGACCTATCCGTGCTCCCGTCCGAAGAGACACGCCGGGCAGCCTCTCCACGGGCACTCGAAGCGAGCACCGTCACATACTCCCGGCAGCACCCCGCTATGCAACGAGGTGCCCAACTGTAGCCAGAGTCACCATATCGTGCTTCTTTCGCACGATCCAAGTGAATTAAGACACCCATCCCCTCATCCTCCTTGCTCCACCACTCCATCTCCTCCCACCTCCTCTCGCCTTTCCACTCACCGCGCCCCCCTCCTAACTCTTCATCGTCCGTTGCCCCCCATCCCCATCCCGTCCAAGCTCCTCTTTACTCCCTGCTTCTCTCTCCGTTCCTGTTTTTCTCGTGTTGTCTGCATCTCCGGCGCTCGCACGCGCCGTGCCTCGCGCTGTCGCCTGCAGCGCTGCTGGAACGCTCGGTCAGGGGCGCGGCGGTTGACGCTGGCACGTATCGGCACACACCCGTGGAGGCGCTCATCACCGCAGCGCCGGTGTGCTGAGACGCGCATTGTTCCGTCGGCCAGCTCGAAATTCATGTACGCGGGCAGAGAGTCGGTAGCGCAGGGTCTGTTATTCGTTACGCCCCTCGTGCGGACCGGCTGGACCGCACGAGGAGGCTCAGCGGACGGGCGGAGGCGGGACTACCGCAGCCGACGAAGTGTGGTGACTTGGCGACCAGGCGGGCCTCTACGGCGGGCAGGGCTTTCCTGCTGCCCGCTTCATCCACCGTTTCGAGGGCGCGGGCGACTGTCGGACGGGCCGCGGCTGGGCGTGATGGCCACCGACGGCGCTCCCAGCACCACGTCGGCGGCGGTGGGCAACGAAGTAGAGCTGGCTGCGGCCGGCCGAACTACTCAGGGCGTGCCGCCGTCAGACACTTATTTGAAAGAGTCCGGTCACTGGATCGCCGACTTTGCAGAGTACGCGGACATGTATCGACGCTCGGTGCGTGAGCCGGAACGCTTTTGGACGGAGCTAGCAGCGCGCGAGTTTGTGTGGCACCCGTCGGCGGCGCCTACCGTCGGCGATGCGCTGCAGGCCAATTTCGACGTGCGCCACGGTCGGATAGAGGTGCAGTGGTTTCGGAATGCGCGCACCAACATCTGCTACAACGCGGTAGATCGGCACGTGCATGCTGGGCGCGGCGATCAGGTGGCGTTCCACTACGAGGCCAACGATGTGGATGACGCGCGGGCGCATCGGGCCATCACCTACGCGCAACTGTTGGAGATGGTGCGGCGCATGGCACAGGTGTTGCGCGATGCCGGCGTGCAACGCGGCGAGCCAGTGGCGATCTACATGCCGATGGTGCCCGAGCTGCCCGCGGCCATGCTGGCGTGTGCGCGCATCGGCGCGGTGCACAGCGTGGTGTTTGGCGGCTTTTCGGCGGAGTCGTTGGCGGGCCGCATTGCCGACGCGCAGTGCCGCGTGGTGATCACCTGCGACGGCGTGATGCGCGGCTCCAAGCTGGTGCTCCTGAAACAGGTGGCCGACGAGGCCATCGCGTTGTGCGAGAGTCGGCAGCCGGGATTTCGGGTGCATACGCAGCTGGTGCTGCGTCGGGTGCCGGAGCGCCTGCCCCATGTGACGATGATGCCGGGGCGGGATCGAGATCTGCACCAGGCGATGGCGGCAGTGGACTTGTCGGCAGCGGCGGCGCCTGCCACCGCCACCACCAACGGCGCCGAAGCGGTGGCCACGGACGGGCCGCTGCTGGCGGCGGACGTCGAGTGGGTCCATGCCGAGGAGCCGCTGTTTATTCTGTACACCTCGGGGAGCACCGGCAAGCCCAAAGGCGTGCTGCATACCGTCGGCGGGTACATGGTAGGCGCTGCCAGCACCTTCAAGTACGCTTTCAACGTTCGTCCGGACGACGTGTACTTTTGCACCGCCGACTGCGGCTGGATCACCGGCCACTCGTATGGCGTGTACGGGCCGATGCTGAACGGCGCCACGCAGGTGCTATTCGAGGGCGTGCCCACGTGGCCGGACGCCGGCCGCCTCTGGGCCATCGTGGACAAGTACCGGGTGACGCATCTGTACACGGCGCCGACGGCCATTCGGGCGCTGAAAAAGGCCGGCGACGCGTTCGTGAAGCGGTACTCGCGGCGCTCGCTCAAGTTGCTTGCCACGGTGGGAGAGCCTATCAACCCTCAGGTGTGGGGGTGGTATCACCAGGTGGTCGGCGACGGTCGCTGCAATGTGGTGGACACCTACTGGCAGACCGAAACCGGTGCGCACATGATTGTGTCGCCGCCGGTGCGCGGCTTTCAACAGAAGCCGGGCTCGGCGGGCGTGCCCTTCTTCGGCGTGCAGTTGGCGGTGCTGGATGCCAGCGGCCGGGAGATTCCCTTCCAGCCGGGCGTGGAATCCGAGGGGCTGCTGTGCATTCGGGCGCCGTGGCCGTCGTGCATCCGGTCGATTTACGGCGATCACGAGCGCATGGAGAGCGTCTACTTCAAACCGTTCCCGGGCTATTACCTGACCGGCGATGGGTGTCGGCGCGATGGCGAGGGCTACTTTTGGCTGACCGGTCGCGTGGACGATGTCATCAACGTGAGCGGGCACCGCATGGGCACCGCCGAGGTGGAGAGCGCGCTGTTGCGGCATCCGGCCGTGGCCGAAGCCGCCGTTGTGGGCATGCCGCACGAGATCAAGGGCGAGGGCATCTGCTGCTTCGTGACCCTCAACGACGGTTACGATGGTAGCGGTGCGCTGCGTGACGAGCTGGTGCAGATGTGTCGGCGCGAAATCGGCCCGATCGCCTCGCCGGACCGCGTGCAGTGGGCGGCCGGCCTGCCCAAGACGCGCAGCGGCAAGATCATGCGACGTATCCTGCGCAAGCTGGCCGAGCAGGGCAAACACCTGGACGTTGCCAGCCTGGGTGATTTGTCCACCCTGGCCGACCCCAGTGTGGTCGATGCACTGGTGCGTGATTATGTGGAGGAGTAGGTGGTAGAGGAGGAGGAGGAGGAGGAAAGGTCGGGCACTGTGAGTGCTGCGGGTAAAAAGTTAACTCGGAAAAAGGCATGAGCGAGAGATAGAGAGGGAGTGAACCGTCCGAGCGCTAACGAATGGGCGCAGGGGGTGCCCGTTGCCTGGCTCGCCATCCTCTGCATCTGCCACTGACGTATCCAGGACCGCACGGAGGAAAGGACGCGATGGACTGACAAGCCGGCGCGTCCGTCCACTGGAGTGGACCTTTGCGGTCGGTGGACGAGGTACACTTGCAGTCGCGGTGTTGCAACGACGAGAACTGTTCGCCACACCACCGTGCCAGGCTCCCAGCTTATCGTTCTAATCAACTCATAGGCGCCGGGTTGCATGCGCTCCAAGAGTTGGGGACGACCGGTGCAACCGGTACGAACAACAACGGCGGCCACGCGTCCGTCCGATCCCACGGCGTTCGTGTCGGCCGTCAGCATGGTCCGCACCGCCCGCCGGAGCACGTTTCGGACAGTGATGGCCGTTGTGCGGCAAGTGCGACAGGGATTGGCTTGGAAAGTGGCTTCTGCGCACCAGGCGAGCACTCGAGGGGCGCCGGCGAGTCCGCTCAGCGGCAACGCAACTTTCTGCTCCTCCGGACCGCGTTGTTTTCACCCTGCACTTTGGCGCCCGCCTCTGCTTTCCTCTCATTATTTCCCTGGATACCGAAGAGCATCCACCGACGCTCCGGCCACCCTCCGGTGTTCCCTGTTGCCGCCGCCGGTGGATCTCAAGTATGTGCGCGATCAACTGCCCGAGGTGGAGCGCAACATCGCCCAGCGCGGCGTGACTGCCAATGCCGCCCGGGTCGCCGCCCTGTACGACCGCTTCTGTGAGCTGAAAGCGGACACGGATGCGGTGCGCCAGGAACGCAACGAGGTGGCCGCCAAGATGAAGAACGTGAAGGAGCTGCCGCAGGCGGAACGCGAGCGCTGCATCGCCCGCGGCAAGCACCTCAAAGATGCACTGGCACGGATGGAGGCGGAGCTGGTGGCGGTGGAGGAGGAGATGCACACCGAGGCCGGCAAGATTCCCAACCGAACGCATCCGGATGTGCCGACGGGCGGCGAGGAGCGGGCGCGACTGCTGCGCATGGCCGGTGAGAAGCGCCGCTTTGATGGCTTTGCGCCCAAGTCGCACTTGGAACTGGCGCTGGAACTGGATTTGGTGAATTTCGAGGCAGCCGCACGGGTGTCGGGCGCTCGTTTCTACTACCTGCGCAACGCGGGAGCCATGCTGGAACTGGCGCTGGTGAATTGGGCCATGCAACGACTGGTGCTGGAGCACGGTTTCACACCGATGCTCACACCTGACCTGGTGCGGGAAGAGATGGTGGCCGGGTGCGGGTTTCAGCCACGTGGCGAGGCATCCCAGACGTATCTGGTGCCTGACGGCGCGCTGTGCTTGGTGGGCACCGCCGAAATCCCCCTTGGCGGCTACTACGCCGGCCAGATCCTGAGCGAGGAGCAGCTGCCGATCCGCCTGGCCGGTTTCAGCCATTGCTTTCGGCGCGAGGTGGGCGCGGCCGGCACCGAGACGCGCGGTCTGTACCGCGTGCACCAGTTCAGCAAGGTGGAGATGTTCGCCATCACCACGCCCGAGCAAAGCGAGGTGATGCACGAGGAGCTGCGGCGCATTGAGGAGAGCCTGTTCGACGCGCTCGGTCTGTGTTATCGGGTGCTGGACATGCCCGTCGAGGATCTGGGCAATCCGGCGTACCGCAAATACGACATCGAGGCGTGGATGCCGGGCCGGGGTGCCTTTGGAGAGATAAGCAGCGCCAGCAATTGCACCGACTATCAGGCGCGTCGACTGGCCATCCGATATCGTGATGCGCAGCACGGGCAGGTGCGCCATGTGCATACGCTGAATGCCACCGCCTGTGCCACGCCGCGGCTGCTGATCAGTATTCTGGAGAACTATCAGCAGTGCGACGGGTCGGTGCTGGTGCCGCCGGTGTTGCGACCCTATCTGGGCGGCCTGGAAAAGATTGCGCGACCGCGCGCAAGCGAAGGAGTGGCCGCGAGGAGTGCATAAAAGGAGGGGAGGGTTAGCCTGCTTGGTGGCGCCTTCATGGCGGGCGCCGTGGAAGAGGCGACGGACGGGTAGGTGTGCACCACCAGGGAAGTTTGTGGTGTTGAGGGTGCCGTTGGAAAAAATGTCAGAAGTATGACATTCTGCGACGTTCGGAAAGTCGTCACGTGCGTGACATCCACCGCTGCCAAGATCTGTCGCGCCAGCGCTGGCTCCCCTTGGTCGCGGGCCTCGCGACCCACGCACTGACCCTGCTGGCCAACTGAAAAGCGTTGGAGCCGTTGCGACGACACTGGTTGGAGTGCCTTGCCTGCTCCTCAGGCGCGACCGCCTAAAACAGCACCTAGGACAGTAGTGCCGTCTCACGAGAGCCCGAATCGAGTGAATCCCTGTCAAATCTGCAGCACCGACGTCGGACAACCGAGAAGTACCGCTGAAAGGGAATTCGAACCCGCGCCGTGCGCAACCTGAACCGACATCCATTCGAGCGGTGGCGGAGCGCGTGCGTCCGAGGTGAAGACGAGAGTAGATAGTCGTAACGTCAAGGCACCACTCGACTCGGAAGCGTGCTGAGGAGTTTTTATGGAGCGAGTCGATGAGGGCAAGACGCTGACCTCTGCTGGGAACGCCACTGCGAGTGACCCGTTGAAGGCGTCTCTGCAACGGCTGTCGCTTTCGGCGGTTTCGTCGGATTCGCTGGCGACGCCCAGCTGCACGTCGGCCAGCGGGGAGGAGGCAGAAACGCCCAGGGCACAGCGAGCCGCCTCGGCTGCACCCGGCGGTATGGCGCCAGAATCGCCCTCCATCTCCTCCTCGTCCAACGCCAGCTCGCCGGACACGAGCGGCTCGGCACATGCCCTCACCGAGGCATCATCATCGAGCCCATCGTTTCGAGCGTCGCTGCGCAAAGTGGCCTCTCGCTTGATGCAACCGCTGCGGCGCAGCGACTCGATGTCGTCGGGTATTCGCATTGGCGGGCTGTTGCGGTCATCGTCGCCGTTCAACTCGAAGCACTCCCGCGAGGGCAGTCCATTCTCCGCCGACTGCAAATGTTACCAGCACGGTGTGGTGGAGGAGCAGGGTCGTCGGCCCACCATGGAAGACCACACTTGTGCGCTGGTGCTGGGCGATGACACCGATGCCGTGGGCATCTTCGGCGTCTTCGATGGCCACGGCGGCAAGCTGGCCAGCACCTACTGCAAAGCGCACTTCGCGGAGCGACTGCTATCGCACGAGCGTTTCACCAGCGATACCGCGCGCGCCCTCACCGAGACCTGCCTCCGTCTGGACGAGGAAATCTTGGTCGAGTCGTTACGCAAACGCACCTATTCGGGCACGACGGTGGCGTTGGTGGTGCTGCGCAACCGCCACATCTACTGCTGCAACGTGGGCGATTCGCGCACCGTGCTGTGCGCCGCGGGCGGCGACGCGGTGCCGCTCAGCCAAGACCACAGTCCGATGGTGCCGAGCGAAGTGCGCCGTATCAAGGCCGCCGGCGGGTTTGTCAATTCGCGCGGCGTCAACGGCTACATATCGTTGACGCGGGCGCTCGGCGACATGGACCTCAAAGCGCATGCGTCGCGCCTCTTCCCGCATCTGAACATTACCGGCAATTTGCTGATCGCCGACCCGGACGTGGTGGTGCGACCAATATCGCCGCACGACGAGTTCCTGATCGTGGCATGTGATGGATTGTGGTGCCGGCTGTCCAATCAGGAGGCGGTGCGTGTGGCGCGCACGGCACTGCGACGGTACGGCGGTGACCCGAAGGCGGCGTCGCTGGCGCTGGTGCATGCGGCGCTGGCGGCCGGCTCCAGTGACAATGTGAGCGTGATCGTGGTGATCCTGTCGCGGCCGGATCTGATGCGCGATGTAACCGTGCACGGCGGCAAGATATTCCAGTCGTGGGCTTTACGCGAGGACGGGTTTGGCAAGGATGCGCCGCAACGCCTCTGCGGGCCGACGCCGGGCGTTCTGGGTGACGAGACACGGTCTGCACGGTTGTCGTCGTCGTCATCGACCGGTAACGGCTCGCCCAAAGTGTCCATGGAGTCGGAATCGGCGGTGACCGTGCCTTCGCGTCTGTCCGGCACAGTGCTACGCCCGAATGCCACTTCCCGGTTGTCCGCCGCGCCGGTGAACGCGCAGCCGGTGCCCGAGGCGTCACCGCAGCCCCCGTCGGACCATCTGTACCTCGGCGATCCGCCAGCCGACCCCCCTGTATCACCACCACCACCACCACCACCGAAAACAACAACATCGACCGCCAAGGAGAAGAGCAAACGTTGCGCTGGCGGCTTTTTCCGACGATTCCGCCGCTCCTCAAAGTAAACGATCCGCGCGCGCGCGCGCGCCCACGGACATTCCCCCTCCCTCACGCCTGCTCCTTCAGGTAGTCCTCCAAAAAGGTGAGGCCTTTGCTGGGCTCACCGAAATCCTTCACCACCACACACGTGCACGCCACCACTTTGCGCGCGTTGCCCTCGGCGTCGATCTTGCACAGACCGGACCACTCGCCCAACTGCTTCGCCGCCGGAACGCGCACCATGTTGATGCCGTGCTCCGCACACAACGCCTCGATCAGCCGCGGATACGCCGGCTCCTCACAATCCGACGCCAGCACACACAGACGCGCCTTGCGGCTGTCTAGCGCGCGCACCGCTTCGCGCAGACCGCGCGCCAGCCCGTCGTGGATGAGCGCCTTGCGCAACACCACGCGCAACGCCGCGTTGATGTCGGCCACCTCCTCGTCCTGTTCGCCCGCTGCCAAGATGGGCGCCTCTGCGACCGGCGCCTCCGCCCCTGTCCCTGCGGCCTCCGGTTCAATACTGGTCATCGGCGCACAGGGAGAGTGAAGCGGGAAAGGAGATGAAGATGAGCACGAGGTTCAACGCAGAGCACAGGCTACGCGGCGAGTGCACGATGGGAGGGCGGCGACCGGCGGGAAGGGGTGAGGATTAGATGAGACACAGTAGGTCAATATATGACAAGCGCGATGCATGCGGCCAGGCGCCCGCAGCGAATGCCCAAGTACAACCCTGGGGCATCGAGTGCCGCTGTGGAAACGGAGAAAGAGCTGCAGAGGAACGGGTGGATGTCATATCCAATCGTCTAACTTTTCACGCATGCACGTCATTTCCGTCTCCTCTTTCTCTCTCTTCTATGAGCCAGGCATCCGATGCTCGCACGCAGTGGCAACAACGCGTGCGCTGTGGTCACGCCGCGATAGCCCAACAGGCGACTTGCCGCTGGGTGCGTTGGATGGTGGCCGCCGCAGAATTAACCGATCGAGATGAGATCATCTGGGAGCGCGATGTCGCTGAAGGCCTGGAAGTGATCCTCAGCGACACTACCAGTGGTGTTGCGGTGGCTCAAGCGGCAGTGCGCGAGTGGGTGCGCTGTGCTCGCGAGCGCCCGCTGTCCGCTCCGGCGTTGCGTCGCTGGGCCCGCGCGGTGCAAAAAGTGATCGGACACGCGAAAAGCGCTGACGTGATCGCGGCGGCGGTCCACTGGGCGGCGGCGCTGGCAGCCATCGGCGGCACTGATGCGGATGGCCTGCTGTTGGCGCTGGCGCTCGCCGACCGTCAAGAGGTGGCCGTGCCGACGGCGCTCGCAGCGATCACCCTAGGTGGCGCGAGAGAGGCTGTGGCCGCCGATGCATCCACCATAGCTGTCGGCTGGTCGTCGGCGGTGTGGCAGCGGTACATGCGGGCGGTGTTGACGCCTTCGGCCAACGCCACCGCCCGTCGCCTCTTCCTTCAGGCCGGCTTGCGTTTTTGTGACCACGAATCAGCGTTACAGCTGATGTTGCAGCAGCCGATCGAGGCATATGCTGCCGATGAGTGGATGCAAGTGTTGCGGCAGCATTCGCAGGCCGACGAGGCACGCACCATCGGCCTTGCGCTGCAACTGGAGCAGTTGTTGCAGGGCCGCATCACCGGATGGTCGGCGCTGCCGCTGTGGGAAGGGGCGCTGGATGGCACTTCGAGCCATGCTGGAGAGACGAGCGCCCGGATGCGTGCTCTACACACGCTGCTGGTGTATCTGCTGGAGCGACACGGCTTGGCGTTGTTGTCGCCACCTCCCACGGCTCCTCCTCCTCCTCCTCCTCGTCCTCCAAATCGCTCGGCTGGCCGAAGCGCGACCACCACGGACATTTTGGACGATCGTCTACGACAGACGGTGCGCCTGCTGTATCCTCATCTGGCAACCGCCTGGCCGTCTCCGCAGGCGATGGCCGAACTGGAATCGTTGCCGCACCTGGCCGAGGTGTGTCCACGCACCTACACCCTGTACGACTCTCTGGCGTGTTGGGCGGCGCTCGAGACCGACTCGGACGCGCAGATACGCGCCCTGCTGCAAGCACACCCTCCAGCGTTGCAGGAACCGCTGCTGTTGTCGTATCTATTGGAGGTGGCTCGACCCGGTGTGCAAGCGGCCGCCGCGGCCGCCATGGTCCTGTACAACGCGAACGCCTCACCAAGCGCCGCGCTCACCCTCGGCGGCATGCGGGTGGTTTTGGCGGCGATGCAACGCACGGCGGCTCGCGATAGCACCGCCAACCCGCAGCTGCTGCGACTGCTGCTGCAGTGCCTGGCGTCGTTTGCCCGCGACCGCACCGCATTGGTGCAGGCAGTGCTGCCGGCGTTGTCGTCGATACTGCAGTGGTCGACGCTGACCGAAAACGGTGCAGCAACTGCTGCGGCGGGGACGCCTTCGGAGACGCCCTTTGCTGTCACTGTGGCGGTTCTGAGCCAGTTGACGTTGCAAGTGCCCGCGGCTCAGGTGTTCCTGGAGGCGCTCTGTGCCCGCTGCCTCCAACAGGCGCCTGCGATATCATCAACTCAGTTGGAGGCGCTGGCGCGAGCATGTCTGGCGGTTTGTCGGGAGCGACCGGCCCGCAGTGCGTCTCTGCTGCCGCTGCTGCAGTACGTACTCCGAGAGGCCCGGCACCAGGCACCGGATGCGGCCTTGCCGGCGACGCTCGCTCTGCAACACTTGGTGGAGGCGGAGGTGTTGGACGCCGCCAAGCTGTTGCGTTTTCTGCTGAAGTGGATGCCGCCGCAGGCGTACCAGAGCGAACACTGGCCGCTGGCACTGCGAGCGGCCTGGATGCAGCTATTGAGTACCTGTGTGCAGGCGGGCATCGACGTTAGCAGGCCGCAGCAGTTTGTGACGGTTTTGCGGCTAGTGCAGTGGATGACACACGAGCGCGAGGCGGATGTGTGCGCGGCACGGGCGCTGGCCCAGCTGCCGTATCGGTGGTGGCACGCGGCGCAATGGGCGGACGAGCAGTGGAGGCAGACGCAGCGAGCCGACGGTGCAACCGCCGCATCATCGCCGACGACGGAGGCGGAGGTGCTGGCGGCGGCGCGCACCGTACTGCCCACCGACATGCTGAGTGCACGCTCGTTAGCGCAATGGGAGCGGCACCTGCAGCGCGCTGCGGTGGGGTTGCAGAGCGCGGACGCGGCCGAGCGCCACGCCTCCGACGCCTTTTACGGCCTATGTCGGATGGTGCTGCACGGTGCCTGGCGTTATCGAACCCGCACGGCGTATGTGGCCGGACGCAGCCGTTGGGGAGGTGCATCCGGTGGGAGCGGTATGGTCAGCGCCACCCGGGAGTACCTGGAGGCGTACGCGCGCGCGCTGCCCGAAGCCACACCCATCAAGCAGGCCATGCTGCAGGTGCTGGGCAACGCGACGGCGACAACGCAGCCGGAAGCGATCGCCATGGACGGCCGCTCGATCGAAGCCGTGCCGACAAGTTACCGCGCGCTGACGGCCGCCATGCTGATGGCCACGTGCGGCGCCACGCTGCATTCTGGCCTGCCGTATCATGCGTTGCGGACATCGGCAGCACCGGAGTCGGCGGCGACGCGATTGGCGGACGCGCTGGTGTTTGTGGTGCTGGCGCCGGCGTCGCCGTCGCCGCTATCGCCAGGAGAAGAGTGCTGGCGCATGGCCGATGTCGAGTTTATGGCGCACGCCGCCGTCATGAGCGAGGCGGAGGCGCGCGTGTTGGACGGATTCGGGCGCCGGCTGTGGGCTCGGGATTTCAATCGGACCGCAGTGGCGCCTGGCGATGTCAACGGCCAGCCGAGTGAGGCCGCCGCTCCAGCGGACGACTGGGCACAGGTCGTCCGCAGCTCTTGGCACGCATTTCACCGGCACGCCTGGCCGACGCTGTTGCAGCACGCCTTGCGACAACAACTCGGGGTCGTATCGGAGCTGGGCGGTGATGGCGACCACGCGGAATCGACAGCTCGAATGCCGTACTTGTCGGTGCCCGTGCCGGAGATGGTGCCGCTGTTGCTGCGGTGGGATTACGTGGCCGTCTTTGATGCGCAGTCTCTCGCCCACGCCATTCGACAGGGCGATGGCGGTCTGCGCGCCTTGGCGCCCGACGCGCGTCGTCGCCTGTCGGGCGCGGTATGGAGTGCACTAGCCAATGCCCTCCGTAGCACCGACGAGGCTGTCGCCAGTGGCCCTGGCGCGTTGTTGGAAGAGCGGCAGGCGTTTCTGTTGGCGTTCCTGGATGCTGCCTGGCAGTTCGATTGCCCGGCCGATGATACGATGGCATGGAGACATGGCGATATCGACCCGCTGAATCATTTCACGCTGGCAGCAGTGCTGCACGCCTGTCCGCAGCGCTCCCAACGTCTGCTCTGCTTGCAACAGGTCATCGAGGACGCTCGGCAGCAGGGCGAGTTGCTGACGCATCCGCAACGGCGTGCGCGCCTCGTGGCTGTGCTCAGCGCCGCTGTCGGTTTCCTGCAATGGGCACCGCTCCTACCGCCGTCAACCGCTCCGGAAGTGCTGCTCTCCCGATTGCACTTTCTGCAGCGGTGGTGCGTACGCGACGCGCGCCATCGTGTGGTAGAGGCGGCGGAGGAATCCGAAGCCACCCTCGATGCCATCGTTCACCGCATCCAGACCGGCTGCTAGAACCGCGCTGCACCTACTCCACCTCGCCCTCCGATTCATACACCGCCCAGGCGCGATACGACTCGCGCAGCGTCACCTGCACTCGGCCACGAAACCGCCGCCCGCGCAACAGCTGCTTCAGCCGTCGCTGCACCTGGCGGGCCATAAACTCGGTGGTGGTGTTCTCACCGGCCAGCTCGGGCAGCTCGTCCAGATTCTTCAAGTGATACGGGGCGATCGCTTCGGCCAGCACCGCCGACGCCTGTCCGATATCCATCACCCAGTTGCACGGTGGCTGCAGTTCGGAGGCGATGAACTCGGCCTCCACCGTGTACGTAGCGCCGTGCAACGCCTGCGCCGGCCCAAACTCCTCTCCGCGGAACGAGTGCGCTATCATGAAGGAATCGCTAACGCCAAGCCTGTACGGCATCGACAGGTGATGAAGGAGAGAGGAGGAAGCTTGCCTACGGACGCGAGAGGCAGGGACGACCGCGTCGCCAACGGATAGGTGACGGAGGGCGCGGACGACGCGTCCGCTGCCACTTTCGATACGAGCCGTGCTCGTTGAGGAAAACGCGAGTGTTTTATGGACAATTGGTCGGTGCCGTCGGCGACCGAAGCATATCGGGCAGAAGCTCACATAGCCGGCGCTGCTCCACCCTTCACCAGGGCGTCTTACAAGAAAGTGCGCTCGGCGTCGCTTCGTCGCCGCGATGGCGCCGGCCGGGCAGTGTCGCCCTGCTCTTCATCCCGCACGTGAATCTCATCGTCATCATCCTCCACGTCCTCCAGCGCCTGATCAGCACTGGGCCCTGCCTCCGCGTTCGCCTCGGCGGCTGGCGACGGTGCCAGCCCGAGCGCCTTCAGCAACCAGGCTACCGGGGAGAATCGACCGATGAGCGGGCTGAGCGCCACCAGCAGCGCCACTCGCCACACGCCCAGTATCTTGCGCAGCAGCTGCATCAGCCACGACTTGGGTTGCACCCCGGTGAACACGCTGCGCAGCTCTTCACGCAGAAAGCCCAAGTTGTACACCAGGCCGAACACGCTGTCGAAGATGATGTGCACGTTGCGCATGTTCTCCTCCATGATGCCGGTGAATCGGGCGATGGTATGCATGAGTTGTTGCAGACTGGCCATGGCCGACTGACCTGGTGCCATCACCGACTGCAACACGCCGGCGGCGCCGGCGCCAGTGCCGTCCAGAGTCGGCGCGCCGTTGCCGTAACCGCCCATGCCGTTGTACGCCCCAAATCGCGACATGAGACCCGTGTAGCCTCCGTACAAGCCAGAGCCAAGCCCGCCGTATCCCCCCGGTCCGTAGAATGAACCGTGACCGTAGCCGTATCCCATACCGCCGGGCATGTACGCGCCAGGCGCCACGGCGTTGGCTGCCGCATTCGCCGCAGACGAGTCGGCCGGGGTGGAGGTAGCCGCACCCGGCTGCGTGCCTGGAACGCTCATTCTGTTAAGTGGCCGTCCGTTTGGTGCAGGGAAGATGTCCCTCGCGTCGGCGCCCAGTGGCGCGTGCTTTTCGTGGAGCGCGCCACCGAGGATGGAGAAGCGGCGGTCGCGCACCGATTCACTGCCGGTCACTGCACTCCGGAAAAACAGTCTTTTCACACCCTTTGCCGCCGCTTGCCTGCTTCCCACTCCACCCCGACATGCTCGTCCACAGCTCCGACGCGCAATCGGCACCCTCGAGTTGTTGCTGAGTGAGACGTGACCGGGGCGACGCGGGGAGCACCGACAAGAGGCCGCTGGGCGAGTGCTTCGCGGCGCTGCGATCGACCGAATCGAAACGTGCGAGGCAGCCGCACACTCCCGCACGGACGCGTTTCGCTACTCGAATGTGCCTCGGAGAGAGCGAGGAGCTAGTCATACAAGCCGTCTGGTGGCATTCGCAGCGTCAACCCGACACTGCACACACTTCACGCCGTTTTACGCGCCTCGCTCTGCCCACTCTAACCACCTCTCAGGCGCCCACCGCGGCGGCAATCGCGTTCAGATTGCCCTCGTCGACATTCTCGGTGAGCGCCAGCAGGTCCATACGGTTCATGGCGATGCAGGCGGTACGCAGATAGCTCCAAATATGCACCGCGCGCGGGTTGCGACGTAGCGCCCGCACGTAATACTTAGCGGCCTGTTCATAGGCGCCCTGGTTGGCGTACGAGGTGCCCACATTCACCCAAGCGCGCACAAAGTTCTCCCGCAGATCGATGGCGCTGCGGTAGGCGCTGAGCGCCTCGCGTCCCTGGTAATGGTTGGCCAGCGTGGCCCCGAGTCGATTCCACAGGCGGTAATCGTCGGGACGCCTCTGTACTGCGCTACGAAACGAGGCCACCGCCGCATCGTAATCGTGGGCCAGGTTGTGTAGCACGCCCAGCACCGAATGCAGATCAGCGTCATCCGCGGCGCCCGGCAACGATTGCAACGCCGACGATACGCGCTTCATCAGGCGACGCTGCTGTTGGTAGGCGGCGGCCGTGGCCGAAGCGGCCGTCTGCGCGTTCCAGGCGGTCTCTGCGGGGGCCACCTCGGTCAGCGCCTCTATTCCGGCGTCTTGTTCCGGCGCCTGCACTTGTCGATATGTCGGATGCAGGTCCAGCCAGCGCTGCAGGTAGTTCAACGCTTCGCGCTGGTTCAGCTCGTTGGTATACGAGACCGCCAGACACAACAACGCATCCGCCAGCATGTCGTTTGAAGAGGCGTCCTCCTGATGACACTCCAGCACCCGTTTCAGGCTGGCGATGGCCTGCGGGTCCTGATCGGATTCCGCGTGCGACACGCCCAAAAAGTACCACGCGCGCGACAGGGTGGAGTCGAGTTTGACGGCCGCCTCAAAGGCCATGATAGCCTCGGCCAACTGTCCCTCGGCATACAAGCGTTCACCCTCCGCCAGCGCCTCCAGCGCTGCCGCCCTGTTGTCCAACGACGGCTGTTGATGCGCCTGCTGCAGGTACCGATTATCCGCCGTGCTGTGCTCGAAGCGGTACGGCGTGTCGGTGATGCGCCGCCCAGCGAACGCGTAAAAGTCGTCGTCGAAGGTGTCTTGCCACTCCTGCTGCGTGTCCCGTAACACCGCCTCAAAGCTGGCGGGGGCGTGGGTGGCCTCTGGCGGCGCCTCCGCGGCGGTCGTCGGATGAGAAACGGGCAGCGTCTGAGAAAACTCTGACACCCACTCGTTGCGGGCGTCCACAGTAGCAGCGCTCGTGCTGGCAGACGCCTGCGATTCTTGCTGAGGCAGGACGGTCGCTCTGCCGGCCCACGGGCTGCCCATCATCGCTGGTGCCATCATCGCCGTGTATCGCGGCCAGTACCCGCTGGTGTATGGTCGCGCGTACTGCATGGCCATCTGCGGCGGCGGCATCGCCGGCGCCGTCTTGGCGTTGCCCACAGCTGCCTGATTCCACGCGGCTTCATACGCTCCCGGAAAATGTGCCGACGACGCCATCGCCGCGGCTGGTGGCAGAGGCGGCGGCATCCACGGCGCCTTGCCCGGTGCCAACCCGAATCGCTGAAATTCCGCCACCAGACCGCCATCTCGGGGCGCATAGGATGGCGCCGCTGCTCGCGGCGCGGTCATCCCCGGCGGCAACGGCATCTCCACAAACTCCTCCCCCGGCCGCGGCGCCACCACGCCGCCCGCATGGACCCCCGGCGGCGCCTGTAAGAACCGTTCCCGTTCGCTGGGCCGTGTCAGCACTTGACCCGCAAAACGCGACGCCGCATTGGACGGTCCCGGCGGTCGCCGCAACGCTCCCGACACATCGTCCGGCAAGCACGCCCCGCCGTCGTTGGTGCCTCGCGTGCCGAATTCACGCAACGACGCCATGAGAGAGGGGATAAGAAGGAAAGCGTGCAACGCGACCAAGCGTTAGCACCACGTGAGCACCGTTGCCATCGAATTCCCTCCTAACCGCCTCAGAGGAATCGAGACGCCCTCTCGGACGGTCAATGCTCCGCACCGAGTCCGGAGAGACGGCTGCGCGATCGGTGATCGCGCCGTCCCACAACACCGCCATGAAACGTCACGATCGGTTTGCGTGACCGGAGAGAGAGCGTCTGCGACGCGTACGCCCGGTCAGGTCGGCACACCCAACCGACCATGTCCGACGCATCGGAGGCGGCTGGGGATGGGATGGAGGGGATGGAAGATTGGAGTGCTTTGGAAGATTTGCGGGAGACGGTGCTGTTTCGGTGGGATGAGGTGGGGAAATTTGAGGTGTGGGAGCTGGAGAGCGCGGGAGTCGATCGTGGCGGGAGCGGGCCAGGGCCAGTGCAGCGGGTGCGCGACGCCCTGTTGGTGACCCGGGAGTGTGTGCGAGAGCGCGACAAACTGGATAGTAGCTTGCACGGTGGCGTGACGAGTGTCGGTGGAGATGCCTCAGGCGATGTGGAGGTCATCATGTGGCGAACGGTGTTTTACACCAGGGCGAGATCGTCGGAGCCGTCGAAAACATCAGCTACACCGCAACCGTGTGTGGAGGTGGTGCGGAAGCGCTTCGTGGACGCAGTGGTACCAGCGCCAGTCGAGGTGGCGTCAGAGTGGGTGTGGCAAGTGTTGTCGCGGCGGCCACGATGTGCTCAAGTGGAGATCGGCTGGCGACTACTCTTGCCGGCGCCGCTGGCGCTGCCCGTGCAGTTCAGTGCCTCCAAACGAGCGCTGTATGTGGTGTTAGTGGGAGGTCTGGTGTTCCGCTGGGAGCGGAGTGTATCGGAAGGGGCGATGGCGGTGGCCGGAATGGCAGGATCAGCGGGTGGCCCACCGATCCGTCAACACCTACCCGGCACGCCCCAGATGGACATGGACATCGGCCCCGAGGCATCGTTCGGAAACATGCAGTGGGCGCACCTGCACGATGAGGCCGCCTGTGCGGTTAGCGTGGGCGAACACGGACTTGTGGTGGGCATGGCGGACGGCAGCCTGTCGCGGGTGCATTTTACGAGCGCCTCGATGCAATCATCGCCGCACGCGCGCATGCCACCAGTGACGCAGGTTTGGCGAGCACCGTTGCGAGCCTCCCCGGAGCCGCCGCGGCGCACTCGATCACGTTGGCGAGCCGCACTCAACGCAACCGCGGAGGGGCGCGAGAGCGCCCAACGTCGCTCGCCTGCCATAGCTGCGGTCACTGCCTCGCCGGGTCGCCCGGACCGTATCGTGAGCCTGACATTCGGCGGCGAGTGGACGGTGTGGGATGCGGATGCCGGGACGGTGCTGGCATGCTCAGAGACAGTTTTCATGCCGTTGCATCAGGGTAGACAACATTTCGTGGTGCCGTTACCGCCCCCGGTGACGGGAACATCGACACCTGGCGAGCTGCTCTGGATCACGATCGCCTTCGTCAACGAGGAACCCAAACCGCCCGTCATGCGCATCACGCTCAGCGCCACAGACTCCAGTGATATGGCTAGTGCGGAGACCGGCATCCGGCCGATCACCAGCACGGTCCTCCACCAGAACGCCTGCCCCCTGGATCCAGTGCACGATGTGGCGCTCACACCCGACGGTCGCTATCTGTTCATCGCCTGGTCCGGTGGACGCGTCTCGTACGCCTCCACGACGGCGCTGCGCGACTTGGTGACGCAGCCGACATCCACCGGGGAGACCAATCCGCTGTGCGCGGTCCATGCGCAAACCCTGCGCGAGGCGGACGAGAGCAACGAGGCGTGGAGCACACAAGCGGTGCTGGACGCCGAGACGCCAAATGCCGTAGAACGGCTGTTGGTGCCGGGTCGCTTCTCTCGACGCACAGTGTGGTTGGCGTCCGCGGCCGACTTGCGCGCCGAGCGCCGGGAAGACTCGCACGGCGATATCGACGACTCGGTATACGGCGTACCGATGACGGAATGGGATGAATGGCAGGCGGTGGAGGAGTCGCTGCGCCGGCTGGCTGAGCGCGAGCCCGAGCGGGCGCATCGCTGGTTGTCCCGGGCGCGAGCGCTTTATCGCGACGACGGGGCAAGTCTGCTGGCGGTCGGCATCGAGGCGTCCACCGGTTGGCCGCTGTTGCTGCACAACTGGGGCGCGGCGCTGCTGCGGCCATGCGACGCTTTTGAATCGGTGGTGTTGAGCCGCGGCGCCGTGGTGCCGGCGACGCTGGCACCGCTCCAGCCCGATTGGTTGGCGGATTTGTTCTCGCCGGGCACCGAGGAAGATGGGGCATCACTGCCTTCCTGGCCCGCATCGATCACGCAGCGTCTCTGGGAGCGGTTGCGGCAACCGATTGGCACGGTCGATGATGTGCGCAGCCGTCCGACGGGCAATCGCGGTGTGTGGCTGACGATGGCGGCGCACGCCTTGCCGCAAGTGGCCGTGGCCCGATACCTCATCGCTCGTCTGGCAGGACGCCGAGTGCGCGACGAGCACCAGCGAACCGAATGGCACGCGTGCGCCATCCAGTATCGCGATCTGGCCCGGATGGCGTGCACACCGGTCGACGGTTGTCCGCGCATCACTCTGGCCGAGTACGTGCTCTGTGCCGACGCGTCGACAGAGGCGCTGGCGGCCGTCATCAGCGCTTTTGCCGAACGTTTTCGCGCTGCAGTGCCAGAGCCTCCCGGTGATGGTTTCGCTTGGATGGCGTTTCTGTCGCGGCTGTTCACCGAGCCACCTCCGCAAGCCGTCCTGGCGGCGGTGCTGTTGGCACTAGCCGGGGATGGGCGACGCGCACTGCCGCTGCTGAATCCAGAGCAGATGCCGGTGACGCTCTTACATTTGCAGGGCCTGGTACATTTGCAATTCGCGGCGGCCGCGTCCGAGGCGTTGGCGTGCTGGGAAGCCGCAGCGCGCCTGCTGGATGCCGCTGATGCCGCCGTATCCGCCGACGATCACCGCGCGGTGCACCTGCTCACCGGGAATGTCGCTGCCGCTGACGCCCTCGAGTACCGCGAGTGGACGGTGCGCCGGCTGGACGATGAGCGGGCGGGACCGGAGACGCTGCGTGCGGCGCAGCTGGCCATTCACGCCATCGAACAACGACAGCAATTAGGACAAGACGCTCCCGGCAACACCGACGAGCGCTTGGTGCGGTTGCGCACGCTGGCGTTTACCCGAGCGCTCGAGGCCGGCGACATGACGGAGGCGTTGGCGCAGCTGGTGGCCGATAGCGATGCGGATGCGCGACGGGCACGCGACTCACTGTATGTGTTGGTGTGTCGGGCGCTGGACACGGGTCGACTAGATTGGCTGTTGCAGCAACCGCTGCCGCCGTTGTTGCGTTTTCGGGTGGTGGAGGTGTTGGCGCGAATGGCCACCGCGGCCGAGGTGTCGACGTGCCGCCGCGCCTACGAACGCGCCTACGCCGCCGCACTCCGCACGGGCGACGCGTGGACCGCAGCGCGCCTGGCCGCCGAGTGGGCAGTGCGAGCGCGCGGACAAGTGGAAGCGCGCCGGAGACTGCGATCGGGCGTGTGGGACGAGCTGGTGGCTTTGCAGGCGGATCGGTACCGGGCGCTACATTTGGCGGTGTTTGCGTTGCACCAAAGCGGTGAGCGGTGGGTCAGTGTGCCGCTGGCGCCCATCGGTGCCATCACTGCATTGGAGCTGGAGCGCCAGTTGCTGTTGGTGCGCTGTCAGCTGCGGCTGCTACACGGTTGTGACGGCCGTGACGTTCGGCCGCCGCGGCCGGTGGCGGATTTCGATGGGCACTACTTCGACACCGGAGAGGCGGCGGTGCGGGCGACCGCTCGCAAGTTGGTGGATATGGCCGACGACGATTCATATGGTCAGCCGGCCATGCTGACCGCCGTCTCCCTCTTGCAGTGTTGGTATGGGGCGGGTCGCGGAGGGCAAGCGCGCCCCACAGCTGCCACGGACGATGTATTGCGACACGAGCTGCAGCGACTCGCCCGCCATATGACCGAGAGCGTGATGATGCAGGTAGCTGCATCGGGCGCCGAGCACCTGGTGCGGTTGCTGCGTCGCGCGTTGCGGCGTGCTAGCCGCACAGCTGCCGCCGGCGTGCATTTGGCCGCGCTGGAGGCGTGGTTGGCGCTGTGGCAGCCATCATCGGCCGCCGTGACCCCCAGAGCGTCGCCGCAACCCCTGCCCCAGCCACGCGATCGAACCACGCTTACCCCGCCTCCGCCGCCGCAGTGGTTGATGGAGGCGGCGGCATGGCACGAACACCGCCTGGCCGCCGTGCTGGATCGTCTGCTACGCCACGGCCGCGTCGCCGATGCCGCCCGCCTCGCCACCTGCTGCCTGCAGCAGGCCACTGCTGCGGCGGTGGACGCGTCATCCACACAGCCGATCTACGTTCCCGTCGGCCAAGTGCAGTCGATATTGCAGATTGTCCGCCGCAGCGGTTCGGCTGCCGATCCCTGCACCGAGCTGCAGCAGGCGTGGCACGTTTTCGTCAAAGCCGCAGCCACATCGACACCCGCCGTCTCCACCACCTAAAGCGTTTTCACTGTGATTCAAGCGTGCCCCTTTCGCTTGCGCGCCTCCTGCTGTTCCAGCACCTTTTGCTGTTCGGCGGTCCAAATTCCCAGCCGGTGGCCCGCCCAGGCGCCGCCGCCCATCCACAGCAGATGCTCCCACGGACGCCGCATCAGTGGCAGCTTCTGAAGCGAGTTGGACATGAATTGCACGGCCAAACCAAATAGCGCGCCCGATAAAGCGTTGACCATAGTCAGAGAGGATGAGAGGCGGGAGGAGGATGCCGCAACGGAGCGCGAAGCGTGGAGGGAACCGCTGGTGCGATGCGTCAGGGGACGTTTCCTCCATATTCTCCAAACGCGCATTTTCGGGATCTCCCTCCGCGATTCCCCTATTTTTCCGAATGCCCCTACGGATGGCTCGCGCACCGTCCCTCCTCACGGGCGATGACCGCGCACGAATCTCTCCAGTGGTGAACGCATGGACCGCCGCCGGGGCCACCACTTCATCGGCGCCATGGAGCCAATGTTTGCCGCGCCTCTGGGGCGACAGCTCAACCGACGCCCGCCAGGTTACTTGGTCAGCCGCAGCACCGACGGACGACGGCTGGGAGGCGCTTTGACGCGGCCGGCGCGCTTGCACACCGCTTGCCCGTGGGCCAGCTTGGCCTCGTTCCGCTCGTCATCGTCTTCATCGCCGTCCTCGCCTACGCGCATACCTGCCGCGGGAGCAGAGGACGGTGTTGGCGCTGATCAGAACGCCCCGGTGGCGGAATTGATACGCGCCACTTACTGCATCAAGGAGGGCATCCCGGTAGTGCAAAACGTCTCCCTGGCGTTGCGCAACGATGAAATCGTGAGCTTGGTGGGCCAGTCGGGCAGCGGCAAATCCACCATCCTCCGCCTGTTCGCCGGCTTGATACGTCCCACCTCCGGCGAGGTATTCTTCTGCGGGCAGCAGTTGGAGGGGGTGAACCCGCGGGCGGCCATTGTGTTTCAGAACTTTGCGCTCTTCCCGTGGCTCACCGTCGTGGAGAACGTGATGATGGGACTGGACACGCGCACGTCGGTGGAGGAGCGTCGACGTATGGCCACCCAGATGGTGGACTTGATCGGTCTGGACGGCTACGAGAACGCTTTCCCCAAGGAGCTGTCTGGCGGGCAACGGCAGCGGGTGGGGTTCGCGCGCGCGCTGGTCACCCATCCCACGTTGCTACTGCTCGACGAACCGTTCAGTGCGCTGGACGTGTTGACCACCGAGAACCTGCGCTCCGAGCTGTTGAGTCTGTGGATGTCGGGCTCGATGCCCACGCGCAGCATTCTGATGGTGACGCACGGCATCGAGGAGGCGGTGTCGTTGGCGGATCGCATCGTGGTGCTGGGCAAGGCACCCGGACATATTCGCGCCGAGATACCGGTGATGTTGCAGCATCCGCGAGATCGCAAGTCGGATGCGTTTCAGGGGCTGGTGGATCGGGTGTACCAGATTATCAGCGATGACGAGATGCCAGCCGATGGGAACGCGATCGGCGCGATGACCTCGGCGCGACGAGCTGGCCGGACGGAACGTTTCGATGCATCGCAGCGAGCACCACCGCCAACAGCGGCCCCTACGCGTGCCGCGGCCCGAGGGAGCGCCGCGCCCGCTGCGACCGCCCCGCCGCGACGAGGTGACGGCCACCTAGCCAACACCGCCCGCGGCAGTATCTCCTCGGCGGAGGCAGCGCGGGCATCGTATGCCGAGGACGGCTTTCCGATGCTACCACCCGTGCGTATCGGGTCGGTGGCTGGTCTGCTGCTGTTGCTGGCGTCGGAGAGCACGCCGGTGATCGACCTGTACCGACTGGGCCAATCGCTGCAGCTGGATGTGGACGGCCTGTACCCGATCGTGGAGGCGAGCGAGATACTCGGCCTGTTGCAAGTGTCCGCAGGCGACGTGTCGCTCACCGACAAGGGCCACGCCTTTGTCGCCGGCAGCGTCGACGAACGCAAACGCATCGTGCGGGAGACGCTGCTGGTGGCGCCCGACGCGCGCCTCATTCAGATCATCTACCGACTGCTGCAGCAGGCCAAGCAGCGACGCATCCCGGAGAGCCTGATTCTGGACACGGTGTTGGACCGGCGCTTCTCGCCATCCGAATCGCGTCGCCAGCTGGACACCGCCATCGAATGGGGTCGTTACGCCGAGCTGTTCGCGTATGACAGCGTCAGCGGGGATTTGTTTCTGGAGGAGGAGGCGCTGCCGCCGCCGCCGCCGCTGTCGTCGTCGTCGTCGACCGAGGAGGGCGCCTACACCGACGATGGGCCATCCTATCCATAAGGTAAAAGACGCGTTACGAGTCGGAGACCACTTTATCGGCTTCTTCAGCATTCCTCCCAGCCAATTGCGCGCATACACCACCGTCTCGCTTTCCCCCGCGCGCTCTGCACCCGATCAGGCCTTCCAGGGCGTGCGAAAGTTGGCGCCCGCGTACACGGCGGCACTGCCCAGTTCCTCCTCAATGCGCAACAACTGATTGTATTTGGCCAGACGCTCCGAGCGACACGGCGCGCCGCTCTTGAGCTGGCCGGTGGCCAGGCCCACCGTCAGGTCGGCGATGAAACTGTCCTCGGTCTCGCCACTGCGATGGCTCACCATCACGCCCCAGCCGTTCTGCCGACAGTGCTGATACGCTTGGATGGATTCGGTGACCGTGCCAATCTGATTCACTTTCAGTAGCAACGCGTTGCACGCCCGCTTCTCCATGGCGATGCGGATGCGGTCCATGTTGGTGACCAGCAGATCGTCGCCGACCACTTGGAAGCGCTCGCCGATTTGTGCGGTCAGCGCTGCGTACGCCTCGAAATCCTCCTCGTGGAATGGGTCTTCCAACGACACCAACGGGTACTGGCTGCAAAAGTGGCGGTACATCTCCACCAGCTCCTGCTTGCTCTTATCGGCGGCGCCGCCGCTGTTGGGGTTCTTGAAGTCCAGGTCGTACGCGTTGCGGTTTTCATTCCAAAACTCGCTCGCCGCCGAGTCCATGGCGATCTTCACCTTGCCCGTATAGCCGGCCGCTTCGATGGCCGCCTGCAACAGGTCGAACGCCTCATCGGCGCCGCTGATATTCGGTGCGAAGCCGCCCTCGTCGCCCACCGCCGTCGAATCCAACCCGTACCGCTTCTTGATGATCAGCTTGAGGTGTTGATACGTCTCCGAGCCCATGCGCATCGCCTCTGTGAACGAACGCGCGCCCACCGGCATGATCATAAACTCCTGCATGGCCAGTTTGTTGCCCGCATGCGCCCCGCCGTTGATCACGTTGAAGCTGGGCACCGGCAGCAGCATCTTCGGGCTCCCCGCCAGATCGTTCAGGTGCTTGTACAACGGCACGCCCTTGGCCGCAGCACCCGCCCGACACACCGCCATAGACACGCCCAGGATGGCGTTGGCGCCCAGCCGCCGCTTGAACCCGCCCGGCGTCCCGTCCAGCTCGATCATGCGCGCATCGACCGCCCGCTGATCGGTCACCTCCATACCCGTCACCGCCTTGGCGATCTCACCCCTCACATTAGCAATCGCTTTCTGCACGCCCTTGCCCATATACTGTGCCGCATCCCCGTCGCGCAACTCGAGCGCCTCGTGCTTGCCGGTGGAGGCGCCCGAGGGCACCGCCGCCCGAAACAGCCCCTGAGAGGTCGTCACGTCCACCTCCACCGTCGGGTTACCCCGCGAGTCGAATATCTGCCGTGCAGTCACCGACTGGATCGTCACCGGTGCCATGGTAAGAGGAGGAGATCGAGTCGTCTGAAAAGAGGCGGAAGAAGCGTTCCGATGAGTCGTGCAACGTCCAGCGGTCGGGTGCAACCCGAATCGCTCATCGCGAGCGGCCACCGGTTCGCGACGGCTGGCCGCAGCGCGGACGCATTTCTCCCGTGCGGGGACCTGCACCGAGGCCACCGTCCGCCCTCCCGCTCCTCGTTCCCTCTCATCACCTCTCCCAACTCTTTGTCATGAGCGACCGAGGGCGGACACTGGAGGCGGCAGAGGTGGAGGAGTTTATCGCCACGCTGGACACGTACGAGACGGCCATACCGGATCACGTCGTGGAGCACTACCTGGCGCGGGCCGGGTTTCTGACGGACGACCGCCGGGTGGTGCGGTTGGTGGCGCTGGCGGCGCAAAAGTTCATCGCCGACGTTGCGCACGAAGCGATGGCGCAGCGACGCATTCAGCGCGATGCCCAATACCGCCAACTGCAGGGTATGGAGGACGAGAAGGTGCTGTTGACCACCGAGGAGCTGAAAATGGCGCTGCAGGAGCACGGCATCCATCTGAGCCGAGTGGACTACTTTGCGGATAGTGTGGACGGTGCGATTGTGGGGGGCAGTGCGGCGGCAGTAGCTGGAGATGCCTCCGCGGGTGGTGGTGGCGGTGGTGGTGCAAGCGCCGCCCCCAGAGGCACCGCCAGCAAGAAGGGCTGAGGGTCGATGGAGCGACCAGATGCTTCCCCCCTCCAGCTTTACTCGTAGTGGTCCTGCTCGGACAGGTCGATCACGCCCTGTTCATTGTGCACCCATTCGATCAATCGCGCCAAAAAGGGACTGGTGCGCAAGGTGGTACTCGACCCGATCAGGATCAATTTCTTGCGGGCGCGGGTGATGGCCACGTTGATGCGACGCCAGTCGCGCAACACCTCGCCAATGTGGGCGGCGGTATTGTGGCGCACCAGCGACACCAGCATCACATCCTTGTCGCGCCCCTGGAACTGGTCGATGGTGCGACACTCTGGCAATTCCGGCAGGGCGTCCGCCGCGTGCAGATGCCGCCCCAGCGTCGCCCGCAGCAGCAGCACTTGCGCCCGCAACGGGGCCGTAACGCCGATTTCGTCCACCGCAACACCGCGTGCCAACAGTGCCTGCACCATGCGCGCCACCGTCTCCGCCTCGAACCCGTTACACAACTGTTCGGGTCCGGTGCGGCACTCGGCGGCGGCCGACACCGCCGCGGTGTCCACCCACACCACCGAACGCGTCGGGCACAGCGCTCGCGTCAACCAGGACGGCTCGGCGCGTCGTCGACCCGCCTCCGTGTTCTCCTCCCGGTACCGCAACTGTTGTACCGCCACCCGTTCGTTCCCACACACCAACGCCCCGTCATACACCAGCGCGTTGCACAGCTGCATAATCGGGCGCGCCATGCGGTATTGCTGGCGCAACGGACACACCGCCTCGGGGTGGGCATCGCACAGCCGCCGAAACAGCGACTCGGAGGCGCCGCTCGCCCGCCCCTGAGCACTGCGCGCCAGCGGCGGCAGCTGCATCGGGTCGCCCACCAGCACAAACGCCCGCCGCGCCAACCGAATCGGCCCCAGCGACACCGGCTGCGATATCTGCGAGGCCTCGTCGACGATCACGAAATCGAACGCCGTGCGTCGATAGAACACCGGGCTGCTGATGCCCATGCAGGTGACCGCCACCAGCGGCACTCGATCCAGGCGATGGCTGAACGCCTCCAACGAAGCGCCGCGACCGTTGGCGCCGTCGGCCACCGCCGCGACGGTGTACGGATGCAGCGGCGGCGCGATGTTGGCGGCACTGTGACCCACGCGCACAAAATCATGAAATTGCAGTTGCTGCAGCAGGCGCAGCAGCACATTGTCCACCGCCGAGTGTGTATGGCTGGCCAGCAGCACGGTGTATCCGTTTTGCACCAGCGCCACAATGGTGCAGGCGATGGTGGCGGTCTTGCCCGTCCCGGGCATCCCCAGCATCAGTGCGTAGTCGCGCGCCGCCAACAACCGCCGCACCGCCTGTCGTTGTTCGGCATTGAGGTCGATACGGTGCGTCGGATCGGACCAACGGCAACCAGAGAGCACCATCTCATCCTCGGCGTCAGTATCGAAATGCGGCGGTGCGCAGTCCACCACCAACTGGCGCAACCGCTCCGCCTCCGGGTACAGCAGCGCCTCCAGATTGCCGTACTGCGTGCTAAACCCGGAGGACAATTCCTCACGGTCGATGCGCCACTGCACCGCAGCTTGCGCGGCAGTCGCCGCCGACGCCTTCGGATCGTGAGTGTCGGGCAGGCGCTGCTGCAACCACGCGCTGCAGTCGCGGTCCAGATCGACCACCAGCGCGGTGTCGGACTCGGACTCGATGGCGTGCACGAAACCGAACGCTATGGCGGTTTTCTGCGGCGGCAACGCCGTGCTGGCGCCAGTATCGTCCAGGACGTAGGGCGTGGCCGATACATACTCGCCCGGCGCCAGCACGGCCGTCAGCGTCGCCGCCTCCAGCATTCTCGACGACGATGAGGCGGCGGCCGCGCCGGACACATCACCGACGGAGACCGGTGTTGCCGGTGAGCACGCTCGTCGAAACCAATGCCGATAAACCGTATAGTACCGTCCGATGCCCTGGCAACCGACGTTTTGCACCCGCTCCACCTGTAGACTGGCCATGCAGCGACCGAGGCGCTCTCGCGCTTGCGGCGTCATCGTCCACAGCTCCTGCCGATAGGTCTGCGTGGCCAGCTCTTCCAGGCGCGTCAACGTCAGCCAACGGCGATAATACTGTATGTGCGCCTCCGACAGGCTGTGGGTCAGGCGGGCAAACTCGGCCGGCAGCACGCTGCCCTCAGCGGTGCCCTGTTCCACCACCCGATGCATCAGGGCGCAAGTGTGGCGCACGTAACAGTTGCCGCAGACGCGCGGCTGTCGCTGCAGTTGCGGCGGCAGCTGCATCCACGGCAACACCGCTCCGTCCACCGCGGATGCTGCAGTAGCCGTCGGCCTGGCAGGCACCGCATCGTCCGCCGCCAGGTAACGCGCCAGGCGGTTGCGCGACGACAGCAACCCGATTAGCTCGGCGCGCAACGTCGGGATTAGCAGCGCGTGGGCGACGAGCGCCGGCGCGTTGTCTCCCTCCGCCGTCGCATCGGCAGCGCCGGCGCTGGCGCTCCGTTGCGCCTGCAGATACAACAACATGCCGATGCGGGCGCTGACGTCGTATCGATCGCTCAGCAGCAGCGAGTACACAATCACCTGGGCGCGATGGGCCACGCCGGACGCACCGTCGCTGCGGCCGGTCTTCAGCTCCACACACGCGGTGCTCGCCGTCAAGCTATCGAGGGCGGTCGCTTCAGCATTCTCGTCATCCCTGCTGCTGCGCAATCGCAAGGCAGCGGTCACGTCCAGCGATCCTTTCAGACCGAACACCGGGCTCCACACGCTCTCCTCCACATCGGACACGCCCTCGATGCGGGCGTGCGCGTACTGAGCGTACGCCGAGGTGCCGCGCGATTGCGCCGGCAGACCGCGGGCATCGCGCACCGCCTGCAGCACCAACTGGTCCACTGTGTGCAGGCATCGCTGCAGAAAGTGGCGCAACGGTGCCTCCTCCTCGCCGACCGCATACAGTTCCACCATATGCGCGGCGATACCGCGCTCCACATCCCGCTCGTCCAGCAGGGCCGATGGCATCGCGTCGGACGCGCCGCGCATCTGCCGCTGGAGCGCCGTCTGGAACAGCTCGTGCAAAAGCGTGCCGCGCAGGGCTGCGGACGACGTGCGCGGGTTGGAGATGCTGTAGCGGTTGCGTTCACCCAGCACCACGCGCCGCTGACAGGAGAACGAGTTGGCCACTGCGGTGCCGCTGACCAGCACATCCGGCAGGACGATGAGCAGGTTGTGGTGCGCGTCGACGACAAATTCGGGCACGACATCGGGAGTGGTGATAGTGGCGGCGGCGGCGGCGGCGTGGCTCGTGGGGAAGGGATGAAAGTGGCCGTCGGCATCACAGACAATGACCCGCACCACGTCGTGCGGGCGCACGTCCGCCTCCAGCCATGCGTCCCGCAGCACGACGACCAGCGATGGCTCGATGGCAGTGGGTGGTGCTTCGGCCGGGACGACATAGAGTCGCTGCTCCCGAATAGAGTCGTCTTTGGCGTCTGCATCGTCGTTCACCGCTTGCACGCGCTGCACGAGCAGTCGCTCGGAGCTGGCAGTGCGCGGTCCGCTGGAGGAATACGACCACGGATGCACCGCGATACCGGATTGTGGACATTCGGCGCCCGCCTCGGTCGCGGCCGATTCCAGCGCGGTGAACAGCGACAGGAAATCCTCGTCGGCGATGTCGGACACGCGCCGACTCGAACGATGCGACGATGCTGGCGAGGTGAGTGGCCCATGCACAGCCGCCGCTGCCGCCCCAGCTCGGCAACTGCTGTCGGGTGCATTCACGGGCGGCGATGCCAGGCAGTGTAACTCGGTCACCGCCCTGGAGGCGCGGTCGCGCACGCGCCTTCGTTGCGCTGAGGAGCCCGGTGTCGATGGCGAGGATCGGTCGGACAGCGCACCAATTGGGTGCGCATGTCGATACGTGCTGGCGAGGCGCCACGCGTCCAGCACTCGGGTGCCTGGGGTGACGAATTCCGGCGAGCCATCGGGTTCTTTGGCGGTCCCAGCGCTGGCGACTGGCGTCGTTGTCGCGTCCGGCGGATTGCGCGGCACCAGCACCGTCGGTGGCTCATCCACCGCAACAGCGACGTCGCTGAGGCAGGAGCGTCGGTGACGTCGGGCATCGCGCGCTTTGCGCACCGACTGACACCACACCACCGCCTGACTGTCCACCTCGGTCCACACGTCGAGGTCGTCGTGAGAGCGTTGTACGGACAGTGGCGCGGTGCCGTCGGCATCGATCAGGTGAGCGTCTAGCGCTGGCGTGCGCAAGCGGTGGTCAGTGCGCCGCGTCTCGGCGCGCGTGGTCCGACGAGTTGCGTCTGCCGTGCGATCGGCAGTGGCGCCAACACCGTCGACGTCGCGAAAAGCCTGCACTCGCTTGCTCTTGGTCGCACCAGCGTTCTCGCCCGATTCGCCTAGGACAAGCGGACGGTCGGCGGAGGGGAGCTCGGGCAGTCGCTGACCTCCAGCGCGTTTGGTGCCCCGTGCCGCCCTCGCAGTGCTCTTCGACCGAGATACTGATTGCCTTCGCACCACATAGCGATCCATACTGGTAGAAGCGTGTAGGAGAATACCAGATCACCTCATGAGGGGTGTCTCTGCGCCATGCGCGGCGTCCGCACGGCTGCTGTACCGCCTCGGCGAGAAACCGATCGCATCGCGCGCCATTCAAAATCCCCCCACCGACCGGCGAATCCGGGCGAGACGTCGCGGAAGGGCGACATGGAGACGTACGACGCAGACAGTATCGTGGTGGCCGACGACAAAGCGGGACTCAGGATATAGAAGGCACTGAGAGCATGTCTTGAGGTCCACAGCACAGGCGGGAGGGTGCTTTGATGGCGCAAAGGACATGTGACGTCCTCTGCCGCCTGGCGCTGCTGCTTCGAAGAGAGGGCGCTCGGTTCCCCACTCTTCCAGTGAGGCCCGCTTCGTGCTCACCCTAAAGCGCCTGCCCTCCTGCCATACCCTGAAAGCAGCTCCTCGACAATGCACACCAGCCGTCTCCTCCGAGCTCACCCGAACGGCATGCGTCATCGTCAGCGCCTGTGCGATGCGCAGCGCAGCCCTCGACGGGACCGTATATCTCACAGACACCGCTGTTGCATGAACTCCGCCCTCAACGCCTCTGTACCGCCTATTCATGCAAGCGCCCAACTCGAAAAGTGATGCTCGGGCAGGCAATTGGCGCAGCGGTTCATCATCGGGTGACGAGACCCTTGCGATGGCACACGCACGCCCCGCTGGAAACGACGTGAACGATGGCGCCTCCAGCGACACCTCCTACCGAGACGTGGCGGACCGTGCGGAGGGCGTACACGAGACAGCGACGGACGCTGAAAGTGGCTATAGGATGCCTGGATTTTGGTGGGACGATGAAACCGCGGCACGTCGGCCGGCCGCTGCACCGCCAGCGGAGCCCGAGTCTACTCCGACACGGAGTCACACCCTGGAGGGCGTCGCCAAGGATTCACCCGCTCTCGCCGACGATATGTATTCTCCCATATTACCGGGGAGAGGTGAGCACGCACCGCGCCAAGACGCGCAGCGTCTGTTCTCGCCGGAGGCTGCACAGGTGCCCCGCGACCGCCCCACACCGTCTCCTTTGCAGCCGCGGTCGAGCCGGCGCAGTAGTGCCTTATCGGCCACGCTGTTAGCACTGGAGACGATGCGGCTGTCGCTGTTCTCGCCCGATGCCAACGAGCCGTTTGATGATGCTGGCCAGCCGGCAGACCCGCGCATACCCGCGGAGGACCGGTGGGCGTCGCCACAGATTTCGGCGACCGCCGCAACAGCTGCTGCCGTCTCCCCCGCCAGTGTCACGGAAAGCAGGGTTGCGCCACCGCATGCTGAAGCGCCCGCGTCCGCGTCCGCGAGCTCAGATGGTGCCGAGCAGGGCGAGGAGGCGTTCGATGTGTTGCGCGCAGCGTTGCGCAATGAGCGACAGCACTTTCGTGACGAGATCGTGTTGCTGCAAGGCAAAATCCGCAGCCTCGAAGCGCAGTACGAGGAGAACAAGCGACTCCAAGAACGACTGGCACACGCCGAGGCCACCGCACAATATTACGAGACTTGCACCGAGCGGCTGCGCCGGCATTTGGAGCGCGTGAGTGGCAGTGCAGCCGAGTGGGGTGATGCCCGACTGCCTGCGGCGGCATCGCCGTGGGTATCACCGCCACCGCCAGCATCTTCGGTGGCCTCATTCCGACGACCGCCGCCGCACACGGGAGACACTGGCGGCGGTGTTGGGGGTGATGCCGACGATGAAGTGCCGCATGCCGCTCGTTCGCTGCAGCGCGATGTGGAGGCGGCGGCGGTGGCGGATGGTACCCGACCCGCTGACCGAGGGGAGATGAGCCCTGTGGTGCTCGTCCACTCCACCCCTCCTCGCGTGGCCTCGGCTCCGCAAACGCCGGCGGTGACCGCGACGGAAACGCGGCGGTCACCGGCCGCCGGTGTGCGCAGCGCCCGACGCAGCCATCGATACTTGACGCATATTCGCGAACTGGAGCGGATGTTGCTGGAGACGCAAGCGGAGAATCACCGATGGCGACGGCAAGTGGAGTCGTTGCAGGCGGTGCCGATGGCGTCGCCGCACTCGGCAACCGAGGCCAGCGGAGAGGCGGATACTCGCGCGGCGCTGGCGTTGGCCGAACGACGCTTGCAAGATGCGCTGCAACAGGTGGCCAATTTGCAAGCCACCGTGGATCAGCAGTTTGACATGATCGCGGTGCTGGATGAGGAGCGGCACGCGCTGCTCGAACGTGTAGAATCGTTCGAGCGCCGATCGTCCCAGGTGAAGGATGCCGCCAGGAGTGACGATCATGCGGAGAGGTGGACGGCGCCCGAGACACCCGCATCAGCACCCGAACTGCTCGCGCAAGTGCAGCACTGGCGAGCGCTGGCGGAGAAACTGCAGCGCGATGCCCAAGACACCGATGCGGACTTGCAGGTGGCGCGACAGCGCGTGCGGGAGTTGCGCGCCGAGAACGACCGTCTGCGCCAACGACTGCTGCGGGTGTTCGAGTGGCGAGCGGACTCGTCAGACCAAGTGGAGCAGCAGCAGACGAATTCATAAAGGGTTCATAGCGTCGCGCAAACGGACGCCGCGCACCCTCCCACGACCATTCCCCTGTCAGTCCGCGCCCTGTGTTCAGAAAAACTTGGCGCGGAACTTGCGCATTCGCTGCTTCTCCGCATCGTTGGCCGCATCGATGCGCGCGTCCCGCTCGGCCATCAAGCGGTCGAATTCGTTCTCGGTGCGTCGGCCCATGATTTTCTCCAAGGGCTTGTCGGTGCCGCGCCCCAGCGCACCCATCGCGCTCAACGCCAGCATCACCATCAGCACGGCCGGAATGGACTCTTTCCAGGCCATTACGGAGAGAAAGGGAAGCGAAGGCAATTGCCGAAGCTGTGCAGCCAGAGCGATTCCGTCAGTTGACGTTGTAGCGAACCCGGCGTGAGTGTGCCCCTGAAAAGGATGGCGTCGGGCGGCACCGCCAAGACGCGAGAAGCGCGTTCATCGTTTCGTCACAGCGTTGCTCTGCGTGACGTTCTCGGTCCGGGTCGACTTGCAGGACCTCGGCACCGCAGCACCCACCTGTCCGAGTGTCCGTGAGGTGTTTCGTGACTTGCCGCCAGGACGTTGCGAGACCATGCAAGGTTATCTCCAGTAGACATGCCCGGTTTTGCGGTATACACCAAAGTTCCTGCGCATCTTTGGTCCTGTCCCAGAAGCGCTCACCACCATCTTGCCCTCCCCCATTCTTCACTCCTTCACACACACACACACACACACACACACACACCACAAATGTCCCTCTCGCGACCTCTGATATCGACACGTTCCCCCCGCCACGGCACGTTCTCGCGCGCACAGTCAACGTGGCGCCCGACCTCCACCACCGGGCGCGGGATCGATTGGCCGCCCTCGGCGCGACGCGCTGCTGTCTGGTTTCTCCAGGACGCGGTGGGTCACGCCACCGCCCTCCCAGTTCGGACAGGTGTACAAAAGCGGGACGCAGACAACGCAGCGACAGGAGGATATCGTTTGGTGGCGGACGCGACAGTGAGTTTTGTCGAGTTGGCTGACTCTCACGCCCGCGGCCAGTTGAGCGCGCCAGAAATTGGCACACGGACGTTCGCGCCACGACGGGGTGACGCGACGGGTCGTCCGCCCTACCCCAGCGCCCCTCGCTGGCCTCGGCGCGGCCGTCACTCCCATGCCATCCATGGTGACCACCGCGTCACCGCTGGTGACGCCGTCGCGTGGGGTGACGGTGCGGCAGTACGTGGCGTCGTTGTTGGAGAACACGCGCGGGTATGACAGCCGCTGCCGACAGCGCATCGTGCAGGACGTGGAGCACGTGCACCGACAGTGTCCCTCGATGGTGCCGCACGTGGGCGAGCTGACCTTCCCCAACGGAGAGCAGCATCGGTTGCTGGGGCTGCGGGGCACCCTGCCGATAGCGTACCGTGGGGTGCAGTACAACGTGCCGCTGGACGTGTGGATACCGCACGAGTATCCCAAGTCGCCGCCAATCGTGTACGTGACGCCGACGCGGCATATGTTTATTCGGCCCAATCACCGCAATGTGGACTTGTCCGG
Source organism: Cyanidium caldarium (assembly GCA_026184775.1). Classification (NCBI taxonomy): domain Eukaryota; phylum Rhodophyta; class Bangiophyceae; order Cyanidiales; family Cyanidiaceae; genus Cyanidium; species Cyanidium caldarium. The sequence continues at coordinate 346,922 of JANCYW010000004.1, read as the reverse complement.
CCTGGTGTATCTGCCCAGCCTCAGCAACTGGAGCGCCCGGAGCGACAACTTGCCGTTTCTGTTGGCGGACATGAGTTCGGTGTTCAGCACCGACCCGCCGGTGTACGCGCGGCCGACGCAGCTGCATGCGGCAGTGACCAGCAGAGCAGCGACGGCCGCAGTCGGCAACGGCCGGGCGGGACCGAGCGCAGCGGTCGGCAGCGGCGCCCGGCCGTCGCCGCCATCCGCCTCCGCAGCGCACAAGGAGCGCATTGTGGAACGAGCGCGCCGACGGTACCGCGAGCAGCTGGATGCGCAACGCGCCGAAGCCATGCGATTATTGCAAGGCGCCCACGGAGAGGAATCGCACCGGAAAGACGGAGATGCCGCGACGGACGTCGACGGTGACGCGGCACCAGACGTGGCCGCCGAACTGGCGCGCGAACGGCAGGACATCGACACCAACCTAGCCACCACCCAGCGACATATCCAGGCGGTGCAGGCGTGGATCGATTCGCATCGCGACCTGGAACAGGAGCTGGACGTGAGCGCCATTCTGGCGCTGGCAGATACCCGCTCCCGACAGCTCAGTGAGGCGAGCTCCCTCGACGGCGCCATTCACGACGCGCTGCTGCTGCTGGAGGATATGCTACGACGCGGACGCATCGATCTGGACCCGTTTTTGCGACTGGTGCGCGAACTCTCCTACCAACAGTTCATGGCGCGTCGCACGCTCAAGCTGTTGGACGGTCTCGTGTGAGTTGCTGGGCATAAGGAGGACGACTGCTGGCAGGCTTTTCGCCATGGAGGTGACTCTAGCTGGAGGACGTAACCAACGCCCGCCGCATCGGCTTTAAACTCGGTCGCTGTGTTGTTTTTGCACGTCATGGGGTGCTCCTCGCCGCGAGCCACGAAACACACCCGTCGCGAGTCGGTCTCTCGCGGCACCGTTGCGCGTCTCCCAGACGACCGCTTGTGCCGGGGAGTGGCGTCGCACACCCGACCCACTCCACTCTCTCCAATCGAGTCCTCTCTTGTCAGTGACTCGGAAGACGTGCAGTGCGCGGAGACGCGTCCGCATCGTATATGATCCCGTGTTTCGCACCTCATGGCGCCTGCAGGGCGGCGGTTGTGTTTGCATCGGTGGACGCAGTTTCTGGCGCGGCTGTCGACGCCGCGACGGCCGCGACGCGCGCTGCTCTCGGTCGTCGGCAGCGACACCATGCCGTTTATTCACGGGCTGTGCACGGCGGACGTGCAATCCCACGCTGCGCAGACGCCAAAGTGCCTCGCGTCGTGCTTTCTGGATCGGCGCGGCCGGGTGTTGTTCGACGCGCTGCTCTACTTGCGCTCGCCGGAAGAGATGTGGATCGAGGTGGATAACCGGGTGGCGGCGGTCGCTCGGGAACACCTACAACGATATCGACTGCGGGCGCGCGTCGCCTTGGGAGCTTTGGAACGCTCGCACGAATTGTACGTGCAGGTGCCCGGCAATATCCAGCATGCGGCTGAGTGGCAAGCGGATGCCCTGCCACAAGCCGTCCACACCATGGATCCTCGATGGCCACCGCTCGGTCGCCGTCTGTGGCTACCCGGCACCGCCACGATTTCACATCGGCCTCCGCACCATTCGCCGCTCGCCTCCTCCTCGGTATATCAGCTGTACCGCATTTTGCAGGCGGTGCCGGAGGGCGTCGAGGACGTGCCTGCGCACGAAGCCCTACCGCTGGAGTGCAACTTTGAGCGCCTGCAGGCGATCGCCTTCCACAAAGGCTGTTACCTTGGCCAGGAGCTGACGGCGCGCACGCATCACGTCGGGGTGGTGCGCAAACGCCTGGTGAGCGGCGTGCTGGCGCGGAGCGCCGCCGAGGCCATGCAACGCGCCGCCGCTGCCGAACAGTTTGTCGCCGCTGCGGAGGAAGAGGTCGAGGTCGGCTTGCCGCATGGGATGAAGTCGGTGTTTCCCGACGAGGCGGTGATCGATTACCGCGCCGAGCAGTGGCTGCAAGGATATGCACTGACGCAGGCCGACCTGCAGGACGTTGGAGCGTCGCACGAACCGGTGGATGCGACGGCAGCGGCATCCGCGGCGGACGGCAGCCGAATCGGAGTGCGCACCGCCTCCACCACTGCGGCTGCGCGATCTCGCCGTCCGGTTGGCTCCCTACGCTCCCGCGCCTGGAACGTGGCGCTGGCGCTGGTGCGACTGGCCGACGCCGACCTGCGCGCCGACCTGCCGCTGGAGGCGCGGCTGCTGCAAGTGGACACTCCGGCGGCGACATCGCCGTTGTATTTTTGCTGGTGGATTCCGCCCTATCTCCGCCAACCGAAGTGATGTTTAAGAGGACCGGTCGAGCACACCGGCGATATGCGTTTCCTCCCCACTGGACAGACGCCCTTCGGCAACGGGTGCATTCCGGAGTGACGCCTACATTCCACCAGGCCCTACTCTGGATCATCGCCGCCTGCCACCGAAGCCCCCTCTGTTTGATGCTGCTGGTGCGCATCCACATCCGCCCAGAACGACTCCATGGTGGACAGCAATGCGTCGCGCTCACCTTCCTCCCTCCGACCCAACGCCAACATCGCCGCCATCACCTCCTGCACGGCGTTGGCGTTCTGCTGCTGGCTGCCGCCGTCGCGCCCAGAGCGTCGTTCGTAGTTCTGCTGGTGGGTCAGTTCGGCCAGCACGTTGGTGAGCACCGTCTGGGCGCGCTCGCGTTCGCCGTGCGCCAGATGTATCTCCGCCATCAGCTTGAACAGCATCGCCTGCAACATGGGCACGGTGCGATGGCTGGTGTAGAAAAAGGCGTCGCGATGCCGCGCCTGCAGGATTCGGTTGGCCGCCTCCAGCAGCTTCATCGCCTCACCGTGTCGCTGCGGTTCTTGGCGACCGATCACTGCCAGCAGGTAGAGCGCTTCGGCGTGCGAGGCCATGGTCGGGCGTTGCACCGAGCGCACTCGCTCCGTCTCCATGATAGATATCGCCTCGTGGAGCGCGTGGCGCGCCCGGTCCGGTTCGCCGTTGCCGATAAGCGCCTCGCCGTACGTGACCAGGGTGATCGCGTACGGCACCGTCCGCTGTTGGCGCAGCTCGTGGCGTATGTGCAACGTACGCGACAGCAGCCGACAGGCGCGTTCATGCCGTCCCAGATTCACGTACACTTTGGCCAGATTCTCCAGCACACCCACGAGGATCGTGGGATGGATCGAGGCGCGCACCGCCATGCTCTTCATGACGCTACGGGACATGTCGGCCAGTGGCGGGCGTGTGCCGCAATCGTCCAGTAGTTGTTCGATGCGGCCTTGGCGCAGATGCAACAACGCGTCCGGTCGATCACACGGCAGCTGCGATAGTCGCTGCTCACACAACTCCAAAAGCGCCAACAACACCCGCTCGGCGTCCGTGTACGACAACGAGTCGACGTGAGCGCGCCCTAAACACAGACCGGTCACCACGCCAAACTCCTCCTCGTCTGCCTCGCTCAGCTGCAGCCGTTGCATGGGCGAGGTCAACTCGTCGTCATCGTCGTCCACTACCTCACCCTCTAGAAAGCCGTTGTATAAGCAACGCATGCGCTCCAGCTGTTGCGATGGCGACTGCCCGCCGTTGCGCTGCGCCGACTTCTCGGCCGGCGGCGCCGCTGCACCTGGCGCTCGGTCGGCATCGCGGCGGCACTGCCGTTGTCGTTCAAAGATGGGATGGAAATACTCAAACACCTGTTTCAACAGCCGCACCCGGTCTTCCGCACACACCATGTACCGCACGGCATAGGCGATACTGGAGAGCACATCGCACATACCCACCGCGCCGTACTCTCTGCCCGCCAGTTCGATGGCGTAGAAAAAGTCGTCCCGGAGTCGCTCAAACTCCATGTGTACTTGATACCACACCTCCGGCCGATCGGTGTGGCCGAGGCGCTCCAGCTCTGCAAGTCGCGCGCGCATGTCCTGTACGAAATTGTGCTGTACGCCGGCCACAATACGTCGCAGCAGTCGTCGCGCTTGCCGGCTCGTATCGCCGCGGTCACGGGCGCCAGCAGCGGCATCGCCCCTTTCGGAGTAGCTGTCTACGGTGTGCCCTACAATGGCCTCCACCGGAATGCGTCGCACATACTCGGGGATCATAAACAACGGATCGCCACCCCCCACGGTGTCTTTTCGCGTGCTCAACAACAGACCGCCGTTCACCAGCTCCCGCGTGTACTGCTCGAAGCGCTCCGGCGACAGCCCTAGCACCTGCGCCGCCCGCTCCATCGTGAACGAGCTGCGGAACACCCGCAGCGCCACCAAAGCGCGGGCTGCCGGCGCCGACGCTGCCCGCACCGCCGACATACCCGACGCCGACAGCAGGCCCAGATCCCAGCTGGAGCGTGCCGGTGCCTCGGCGCACAGGTCGGTGAGCACGTCGAACTTGATCTGCTCGGCCTGCAGCGACTCCGCGATGGGCGTCGGCGAGCGGCGCGACGACAACAACCCGCGCAGATCGGGTTCCAGCCACGCCAACATGTTGCCGCCATCGACACTGGGCGTCGCCGTCGCTGTGGCCGCCGCTCGGGTCACGATGGTGTCCAGCACATCGCCGTCCGCCAAGTCGCTTGATCCAAATCGTTCGTCCTCCTCCGCCTCCCCCATCGCCGCCCTGCCGGTCAGCCGTTCGCGCTTGTTCGGGCGCACGCCCGCGCTGCCCTCCTCGGCGGCACCGCTGCCATCCCCGCTCGACGCTCGTCCCGATGGCGGCAGCGCTCCGCGCTCCAGCAGCTCCGCCCGGAACGACGCGATGAAACCCTCCAACAGGGCGGCGCGTTCCATTCGATGTCTCTGAATGCGTTTCTTGCTCTCCCGCTTTTGCATGTTGCGGCGAATGCGCATCTCTTCGGCGCCGAGACCGCTGGTGCGGTCGCCGCACTGGTGCGTCGGTTGGTGGCGACGCGATAGCTCCTGCAAGGCCCGCGTCTCCGGCAGCGCGTTCACTGCCGTCGGTGTGATATTGCGGTGACCACGCGCCCGCAGCACCCGATCGCGGCACTCTTGATAGGTGCGTTCCAGGCTCTCCAGTGCCGCGGATTCGCGTCGCCTCGCCTGCCGTTTCAGTTCCCGGCGGCGTTCCAGCGCCCGCTCTTTGACCTCGGTCGGTGCCGCGCCCGAACGCGATGCGGCATCGTTCTTGCCAGAAGCGCCGCCGCCGCTGCTCGAGGTGTTCGATGTCCGCCGCGGCGTGGAATTCGCCTCCACCGACTGTCCCGAGGCCACCGACGAGCTGCCGGTGGGCGACACCGGCCGCGGCGGCAATACCCGCAGGTGGGCACCGGGCGGCTGCACCGAGGCAGTGTGCGGTTCCCCCGCAGAAGCTGACAGGCCGTTGTTGGTTCGGCCGTCGCGGCTCCCCAACCACTCCGTATCCCATCGCTCCACCGGGCCTGCGGCCACCGTAAACCAACCGTGGCCGTACGAGTGCGCCCCTTCGGCGGCAGCTGCGGCCTCATCGGCCACCCAACGCAGCACCGCGCTACCAGTGCGGCCGCTCGGAGTATCGCTGTGTGCTGGCGCCTCGCTTTCCCGCTTGGCGGGTCCGCCGTGAGCGTCCTCGTCAGCGGCAACGGCAGCAGCCGCAGTCGCGTGGCCCTCACCCGAAAAAAACAGTTCATTGGCCCAGTTCCAGTTCACTTTGGCTCCCGCCTCTACCGCGTTCGTAGCGTCACGCTCGCCGGCACCGAGGCGCTCGGCGTCATCACTGGCGCGTCGCGACGGCGGCGCCATGTTCGGAAGCGCTACCGCGGCGTCTGCGCTCACGCCGAACAGGCAATCGCTGGCACGTTACGGCAAACTTCGACAACGCACCCTCTGCCGCCCTAACCACGGACAACATGCACTCCTGCGGTGAACCGTTCACGTTGCCCGAACAGGCGTTCGAGCACGCGGCATCCAGCGAGCAAGTAGAGGCGCGCCCGAACATGCCGCTGCGAATCAGCACGCGCGCCCGCGCCGCTCGACGCCGTTGGATGCGCGGCTGCGATTCCCTCCGCAGCCCCCATTCATCGGGCACGCGCCCGAGACACGGAATGGGGAAGGGTGGTCGCGAATCGAGGACACTTCCCTCGAGAGATAAGGGACCGTGTTAGGGATGCCCCGGTGTACGGGACTCGGCACGGAAGCGCTTTGGCTTCAGAGCGTTGCCGTTCCACGAACAGACTCTGACGCGCCCACACCCTCATTCGCCTGCATGTCCACGCCTGCGCGTCGACGACTTATCCGGGACTTTAAAAAGCTGCAGCAGGACCCTCCAGCGGGCATCTCCGCGGCGCCGAGCGAGACCGACGTGCTCAAGTGGACAGGGGTCATCTTCGGCCCGGAAGACACGGTGTTCGAGGGGGGCGTGTTCAAGCTGACGCTGACGTTCACCGAGGAGTACCCCAACAAGCCACCGGTGGTCAAGTTTGTCACCAAGGTGTTTCACCCGAATTTCTATTACGGCGACGGCGGTGTGTGTCTGGACCTGCTGCAGAACAGCTGGAGTCCGATTTACGACGTGGCCGCCGTGCTGACCTCCATCCAGTCGCTGTTGTGCGATCCGAACCCCAACTCGCCGGCCAACAGCGAGGCGGCGCGCTTGTACATGGAAAATCGACGAGAGTACAACAAGCGGGTGCAGCAGTGCGTGGAAGAGTCGTGGGAGATTTGATCCAAAGCGAGGGTGGGAATACCCAGAATGCGAGTCGGGAGCGCGCCTGGGGGCTGGCGGGGCACTCCGCGGAATCCGGCGCGCTCCCGACTCCAGTCCCCGCAGAGTCATCGCTCCTCGCTCTCTTTCTCACTGTCCGAGGCGCTGCCGGCGGAGGAGGCAGAGCCCTCTTCCGAGACGGACACGCTGGTCTCGCTCTCACTGCCCATCGCCTCCTCACCCTCCCGTTCCTCCGCAACATCTATCTCGGCGTTCGCCTGCACAGCGGCGCCGGCTTGTAGCACCAGCGCCCGTTCGGCCAGCCAGTACTTGGACGGGTCGTCGGGCTTGGACAGCGGGCCCGCGCGGCTTACATCGAACACCGTCACCACGCTGCGGTCTACCGTTATGATTTTCGCCTGACTCGGCAGTGCCGCCTCTCTGAGCGCGCACAACGCGTCCACGGTGGGCACCGGCGCGTCAAACGGCACGACGACGGCGCGAAAGTATGGCAAGCCTGGCGCCGTCCGCTTGAAGTTGCCCGGCAGCCACACGTCGTACGTGAACGACACGCGCAGTGCATCTCCCTCAGAGCTGTCAGCGCCACCGGCTGTTCGTTCGGCGCGGCTGCTGCGGCGCACGTGATACCCCAACCGCCGCAGATGCCCGAAGGCATAGTACATCTCCGCCGACACGCCCTCGCTCAACAGCAGTGTCATACACCGCTCCATCGACGCCGGCACACCGTCTATGTAAAAGTCGGCAGCGCCCTTGTCCACCAGAAACACCGCCTCCTCTGGAAACAGGTGCTGCTCCGGCCCGTGCACCGTGCCCAGCGACTGGAACAGCTTCCCGCGCGGCTTCACCACCCGCGCCTGATGCAAGTGCGACACCCATTCCAGCACGCTCAGGTGTCGGGTGGACACCGTATTGGGCGCGGCCACGAAAGTGAACCACTCGTGCAGGCGGCGGTGCCATCGCCGTCGTTGCCCGGTCGACAGGTCGTCGGTCACCTTCGGTGCCAGTGCCTCGTCTTTGACACCACGATGCGGCAAGCCGCGATGGAACTGCCACCACGGCACGGTCTCGGTGTTGCTGCGGGCATCTTTGTGCGCTCGGCCGCCGCGGACTCGATCGGTGGGCATGAACCCGTGGTCAGAGGTGCCTGGTCGAGGAACGGGAATGCGGACGAGAACCAGCGGGGCAACAGCGGCAGTCGGCGGAGTCATCACAACTCGGGCGCTGGAGAGTGTGTGGCGAGTGCGAGAGACTATTTAGAGGTGGCAGCGGTGTCTGATTGGGAGGCAGATGCCACTTCTACCAGTCGATGCAGAAAAGTGGATGCCTCATCCAGCGCGGCGCCCAGAGCGCTGTGGTGCGGTGCTGAGCCGATGCTGCTCTCATCGATAGAGCTGCCGACTTGTCGCGAACACCTATCGCCATCTTTTGTAGCAGCTAGAGGTAACGGTGGCCAGCTCACGCCCACCCGATCGACCAACGCGTAGTCGAGGCGGTCTGCGGGCGCCGTCTTACCGAACGGCACAGCGACAGGCGGCAGACGGGCCTGGCCCGGCAGTCGCAACTGGCGACGACGCTCTTGTACGTAAGCGGAAGCGTGTAGCGGAGGCGCCACGTTGCTTCCGCCCGCGCCTGTCCACGCCTCCAAACTGTCGATGTGCAGGATCGGTTCGCCGCAGTGCGCCTGCGGCCCGCGAAACTCGTCCAGGCGCACACCGGTGCCACTATCCACAACGGCGACGGTGCCATCGTCAAAACCGCACAGCAGCCAGCGGCCGCCTTTGGCCAAACACAGTGCATTCACCCGCGACGGAAGAGAGGCGGCGGGTACCGACGCTCCGCCGTTCAGCCCGAAAAAGCGGTGGCTGTCCGCACTGGGCGACGTGGCGTCGATGGCCTGGCCCCAATCGGACGACGGCGCTGCACCGCCGTACGTACTGCGCAAGTCGATGCGCACCACTGCGCCATTCTCCAGACCCACGTACACATGGCGCTCCAGATGGCGATCCATCTCCACACAAGAGGGCACGTGTGGCAACGTGACCGTGGCCAACAACTGCGCATCTGCCACCGTCCATATCTTCAGCACTCGGTCTTGTCCGATGGAGCAGAGGCGCGCTCGCGCCCCGCCACATCCGACACTGAGCGCCACAACGGGGAGCGTGTGGGCGTTGTAGATGCGGCGATGCGGCTGCACGACGCCTCGATACGAAGGAGAGACGGCCGTGCCATCGCCGGCCGCCAGTGTGAACAGCTGGTGCACGTACCAGAATGCCAGGCTGCCGTCCTCGCCTCCGCTGATCAGCATATCGTCGTCGTCGGTGAACACGAGGTCGCGCACGGCGCGCAGATGCGCCGGCCAACCCGATGCATGACTGCCCTCAGCGGTGGAGGCAGCCGGCGAGAGCATCATACCCGAGCTCCAGTCCCATACATAGCAACGGCCGCCGGCGGTGCCCGCGGCCACATATCGCCCGTCGTGAGACGGCCGCAAGGCGGTGATGGTGTCGGCGGTGGTGGATCGGGCCACCGGGGTGTCCCGTTCCAACGTCAGCAACGACAGCACCGACGCGTTGCCGCTGGACGCCGACGGTGCCGCCGCCACGTATCGATCCCACGACACACAGCGGAAGAGGAATCGGGTGGCGGGCGCGGAAGTCGAGGCCGGCGACACCGTGGAGAAGGGTGTCAGTTGGCGAACGGGCACTCCGCCGGGTGCTCGCCAAAGCAGCACTCGCGAAGTGCATCCCGCAGCTGTGACCGATGCCGACGCCGACACCAGGAAGAGAGATTCATCCTCCGGAGGCGGTTTTTCTGAGGGGAAAGATTCAAGAGTGCCGCTCATGAGCGAGACGCCGAGGGAGGTCGATAAAAGACGAAGAGGGTGCGGAGGCGGTTGTTCGCTGGCACGTGTGGACGGTTGCGCCGTGAGAGGCGCCCAGGTAAAGTGGAGGCTGGTGCTGCTCGCTTGTGAGCAAGTCAGGCGAAGGAGTGATACACGAGGCTGCAATGGCACCGCAGTGCTCTATGCAGGTTTTGCACAAGAACGACAGAGACGCTCTCCTTGATGGCAGCCAAAGCCGAGCCAGAAGTACTCGGGAGACGATGCACATCGTGCCCGCACCTCCACACACAGTGCGGTGTCCGTCGTCAATGCTCTCAGCTTCTCCTTTCCAGGTATCGTAGTGTCCTAGGCCGAACCTTCCAGAAACATCTCTACATTTCTTTTTGCATCTGGAACGCTACAGAGTCCCGGCGAAAACCTTTTCCGACGCCGTGATCAGAGGGAGCGGTAGTCTCGCTGCGCAGCCACCACTGCGGCGACTCGGTTGCGGGCGGGAGCGTTTCCAGCAGTGCACCGGTGGCCGTCGTGAAAAGCTCTCGCCGCCGCGACGGTCGTCCCGCTGTTGCCGAGCGCCAGTGTTGGGTGGAGACTGCACGTGGCTGCCTCGCACCGGGGCACTTCTGGAAGCGGGGACTCGTCGGACGATTCCGCGGCCACGTTGTCGGCCGGGGGACGCGTGTTGTTCCGAGATCCGTGTTGGATCCACCACTGTGGGTTCTGGACGGCGCTGGAGAAAATGTCCGACACATCCGAAAGAAAACCGGCGCCAGGTGGTGCCGCGACACCGAATGCGTCACCAGACGCTGAGCAGGAAGAGCAGCTGCGTCGAAAGTATGGCGCGCTGCCGGACCGGAGGAATCTGCTGCAGCGGCGATTGCGGGCGAATCACCTGCACGAACGCAAGTTTTACGATAGCGCCGACGCCACCCTAGCCAAGGAGGGGCGAGAAAGCGTGGACGAGGTGGGCGAGGATCACCCCTACGTGCCGTCGATCGGTGAACACCAGGTGTACGCCCCGCCGCCGGTCTCCTCCGGGTGGACCATGCAGGCCCACCGTGGCGCCAGCGACAGGCCCACCGCCACCATCAGCGACACCAGCGGCGAACCGTCTGGAACCGACAAAACCGCGGCCGCTTCCACTCGCGGCGACGATCCCGGCTGCTCACGCATCGGTCTGGCGACGCCGAGCCGGCCCGCGGAGGCGGCCACCCCGCCGCGCCACCCCGGCATCCGCCGCGAGAACTCGCTGTCGTCGTCGTCGTCGTCTAGCTCCGGCTCGTTCATCCCGGTGCGCCGCAGCGATGAACTCGCCCGGCACGAGGCGCCACCGGTTGCCGAGCGCAGCAACTTTTTGCAACCGCAACGCGACCCCCTGAAGAGACCCTGACCCCCTGCAGAGGACGCCTACCTGCTTCGCCTGACACAGACTGACCTTGGACGGTCTGACGGACACTGAGCTACGTGTTTAAAGCTTAACTGGGGCGTGCGCAGACCACGCTGCCATCGACGATGTGTATGTGCGTGTCATACGATATGTGTGGTCCGACGCGGAGACACTCCACCGCGCCCGACAGAGACGCGCCAGACGCGACACGGTGGGTTGCTCTTTCGCAGGACAATGGAGCGGTCTCTCGGCACCGACGTCGACCGCAGTACCGCACGTCGGGAGGAAGCGGCGATCAGAGTGCACTAACTTGCGTGTTCTGCGCCTCTGCCCTACGGCCCAAACGCCTCATCCTTGATGAGCTCTGGTGAGCTGCCCGCCGATCCGGTCTACGAAGACGACCCGCCGATGGACGCTATCCTGTGCGAGCTGCTGCGCAGCGGGCGATTCGATGGACTTCGCAGCGGCATCGTGGACAAGCTGCGCGCCGACGGCGTGTTTGACCGACTGCGCGAGCACGCCCTAGCCGCCGCGCAGTCGGCGATGCGACGGCACGAGCTGGAGCTGCGGCGGTCGTTTCTGGCGCCGCTGGGGCACGTCGCGGACACCAAACGGCAGGAGGTGTTGTCGCGCGTGCGCACTGAGCTCTACCACAGCGATCTGCCGCGCTTGCTGGACACCGAGTTGCGACGAGTGATGAGCCGCGGCCAGGCTGCCCAGACGATGTGGACGTGCCTCAAAGAGGTATACACGGAGTTGTACGGCGACCGGGTGGATATCGCAGAGGACACGGCGGCGGGAGCGGAGTCCAATGCGCCGGTCGAGGACGACGCGGACGCAGCGCACGCCGAGCCGCACGAATAAGCGTCTGCCGGACAGCGGGGGATGTGTCGTGGGCGGCGGCATGGGGTGTGCCTGCCGCGCTCCATGATACGTCGAGTGTGTGGGGTGAATCGCACGCTCTTGCCATCGCTGAGCGCAGCGGTCCGCTTCACACGGTCGCATTACGCGCCTGGTGATGCTTCGCTGGAAGCACTCGTCGTGCGTGTCGCCCCACGTTGCTGCACCTCGTGGCCGCAGCGTCCGTGCTCGGATCCGCCCGACAGACCGTCGACGGGTTCACGCTCGCTCGGCTGAATGCAGATGTGCGACATGGAGCCGCCGGGGATGAATATGAGATTGGCAGCGTCGGCAGCTCGGCGCAGATCTAAGCCCGGGCGCGCCAACATACTGGCGAACACGTAGCCGGTGCAGAAGGCATCGTATCCGGCGGAATGTGCGGGACGCAGGGTGCGGTCGGAGGGATTGTCGGCATCGCCTTCCTCTGCGGGAGGCGTTCTGAGCGGTGGACCATTCGCGTCCGTGGTGGAGTGTGGGGCATTCTCTCTCCGCCGTGTCGTTTTGCGCCGGCCGGAAGCCGCCTCCTTGCTCGGCGACTGGGACGGGGAGCGCGGCACGGTTGCATCGGTTCCCGTACTCCATTCTACCTCGTGCACATCTAGAATGCGGTCGAGATCGTGAGAGTGCGGACAACGGGACTCGTCGGCGCAGTGCCCATATCGCGCGTACCGACCACAGATCTTCGTCGCTTGCAGGCGTCTAGCGCGCTTGCGTTTGTGCATAGCGGGCGGCGGCGCCTCGCCCCCGTCACACTCCTCATCCGTGTCGCTGCTTCCCAGCAGGCTCAAATCGGCTGTCTCGACGTGAACGCCGCCGCGGTGTCGAAACCAGTGGCGCTCGTGTTTGCGGAACAGATACTGCAGAAACGAGGGACCGCGCCGGCTGTTGTTGTGGTTGTTGTTGCCCAGGCGGTCGTGCAGCAACCGGGTGTCGTAACACTGTCCGAGCAGCTGCGTCGCCATGGTCCGCTCAAAATCGTACAACGTGGGCGGCAGCGTGGCCTCGAACGCCGCGTACATCAGTGTCAGATCGAATAGGCCATTGTGGAATACCACCGGCCGCTGGGTGCGGATAAGGCCGGCCAACACGTGTAGAGCAGAAGATGGTGCCGCCGAAACGGTCGCGTTGCCGTTGACAGACCGATGCGTGTCGTCCTCGCCTGGATCGTTGGCCCCGTCCGCCCGGCCATCGGGAGAGGCCCCGCCCGCACCCTCTCTTTCCAACGATGCCTCGGCAGCACCTTCCACATCGGTCGCACTTTCGGCAGACTGGTGCGCTCGCCGATATCGGACGCCGTAGCGAAAGAGGCGGTTAAAGTCCATGTCATGGCAGGCCAGAAACTCGGCGGTATCGGCATCCACGCGGAAACCGTCCTCACACAGGAACAGAAACTCAAACACCTGCACCTGAAACGCCACATTCTCTGGCGGCCCTGCCGGCCAGCTTACCCTCTCTTCACTGCGGGCACGTTCTCGCAGCACCGCCAAGCACTCGCGCACCTCCGGCTGTCGCGCGCGGAACAGCGCTACGCCCACCGAGAATATCGCCGACGTCGTCGCCAGCCGCCGCAGTGCCCGATATCGCGTCTCCGGACAGCAAGAGTGCACCCGCGCATCCGATCCGAACCCGGAAAACTCGGTGTCCACCGCGAGAAACGTTGCGTGCGGTAGCGCCCGGGACAAGTGCCTCAGGGCGTCGGCGTAGTTGCGGCGGTCCACCACCTGCACCGGCACCGAGAACGCCTCCAAACGAGGAGTGGGATGCCCCGGCTCGGACTCGTCGGACGCACTTGTCTTACCAGCTTCTCTCCTCTTCGTATCAGAAGTCATTTGGATGGACCGTTCAGCATTTCCAGCACCTCCAAAGGGTATCGACGGCAACTCCCGTCGTGCTCTGCAGGCACGCTCCCACCGCCGTGCGAGACGTGGCCGAGCGTCGTTCTCGCCGCTCGTGGCTTCCCGTCGACGGAGGGTGCCGCGCGGATACCATGCCGGAAACGGTCAAGCGCAAGGCGAGGTTCTCGCTGTTGGATCTGATCGTGCAGGTGCGATTATTAAAGTCGCGGCTGGGCACTGGCTCGCGGGTGGTGAACGTGTACGGGCTGGACGCGCGCACGTTCCTCCTCAAGCTGTCGGTGCCGCCGGCGAGCAGCGCGCCAGATGCCGACGCGACGGCCGCGGTGAGCTGGCAACGCGAGTACTTGTTGATAGAGTCGGGCGTGCGAATACACACCACGCGGTTTGCGCGACAGGCGGCGGTACTGGGTGAGGGAGCGCAGGTGCGGTTCGCCGACGCCATCGACTCGGCAGCGGGCAAGGTCGGCGGCCAGGAAGATGTTGACGACGATGAGGCGGTGCAGCGATCACTGCAGCGCCGCATGGTGCTGTCCAGCGAATGGGGCGTCACCGGCGCCTCCAAGAGATCGGCGCTGTCTGTCCAGTCGGGCTTGACGCTCAAGCTGCGCAAGCACCTGCGCACCCGGCGGCTGGCGGACATTCGGCAGCTGGGCACCGACCGGGTGATCGATATGCACTTTGTGGGCGGTTCGCAGGCGGCGGCGGTGTATCGTGGGAGCGACGGCCCCGATCGCTCCCAGGCGGCGTTGGAGTCGCACTTGATCGTGGAGTTTTACGCGGGCGGCAACGTCATCCTCACCGACGGCGAGTACAAGGTGTTGGCGGTGCAGCGAGTGTTCCGACCTATGGCCACCGCTGCCGCCGGCGCTCGCCACCGGCCGACGGACGCAACCACCAGTCGTCGTCCCGCGCAGGCGGCCGTGGTGGGCGAGGTGTACGACACCCACCGAGCGCGGCAGTTACGGGTGCTGGACGCCGCATGTCTGGACGAGTTGTTGCGCAAGAGCGCCCAACGGAAAGATGGACAGCCGATGACCTGGGAGCGCGCATCGCTAGTGCGTACCCTGACGCAAAATCTGGAGTACGGGCCAGAGTTGGTGGAGCATGCGGTCATCACGGCTGGCGCGCCCGGCAGCGATGTGGAGGCGTTCCGCGACCGACTGCTGGCGGCATTCGCCGGCGTGGATGAGGTGTTGCGCGAGACGCAACTGCACGGATACATTCTGTTGACGCCGGCAGCGTCTGAGGTGTCCAACGCCGAGAGTGCGCTTCGCATGGAGGACCGTTACGCGGAGGTGACACCGCTGCTGTTGGCTCAGAACGAGGCGCTGGAACATCAAGAGTACGCCACCTTCGACGAGGCGGTGGACGAGTACTTTGCGCGCCTGGAGGAGATGCGCTTCAAGTCCGAGACGGAGCAGCGCCAGAAACAGGCGCAGAATCGGCTGAACCGCACCCAGAATGACATTCAGTCGCGCGTGCAGACGCTGCAACAGCAGGCGGAAGAGCACGGCCACCACGCGCGACTGATCGAGTACCACTTGCAGCTGGTGGACGATGCGCTTCAGGTCATCCGGGCGGCGGTGGCGTCGGGCATTCCATGGAGCGACCTGCAGATCATGGTGGCGGAGGAGCGGCGCCGCGGCAACCCGGTTGCCGAGATGGTGCAGTCGTTGCGCCTGGAGCGCAATGAAGTCACGCTGCTGCTGCCCGACGAACTGGAGGCAGGCTCGGAAGACGAGGCGGTCCCGGCGCTCGTTCCGGTGACGCTCAACTTGGATGGGAACGCGCACGGCAACGCGCAGCGTTACTATGAGGCACGCCGCAAGGCCACCGAGAAAGAGCACAAGACCATCGACGCCAGCGACCGTGCTTTGAAAGCGGCGCAGTCCAAGGCGCTCAAAGTGCTCCGCGGCCAGTGGAATGCGCCGGCCAAAGGCAAACGGCCGGCAGGGCGCAACGCGGCGCTGAACACGGTCACCGAGATGCGCAAGCCGCTGTGGTTTGAAAAGTTCCGCTACTTTATCTCGTCGGAGAATTTCCTGGTCATCGCCGGCAGGGATGCCCAGCAGAACGAGATGCTGGTGAAGCGGTATCTGGAGGATCATGCCGGCGACGTGTACATGCATGCGGATGTGCACGGCGCCGCCAGTGTGGTGATCAAAGGGCGCCGCGGCATGACGCTGCCGCCGCCGCTCACGCTGCAAGAGGCGGCTGTGTTCTGCGTGGCTTGCAGCGCCGCCTGGAACGACAAGATCCCGGTGGACGCGTTCTGGGTGTTGCCGTCGCAGGTGAGCAAATCGGCCCCGAGTGGCACGTCGTTGGCCACCGGCAGTTTTGTGGTGCGCGGCCGCAAGAACATGATACCGGTCATGGCGGGCAGCGCGGGCAGCGCTGCCATGGTGATGGGTCTGGGGTTCTATTTCCGCCTGGCGCCCGCCTCGGTGGCGCAACATCTCGGCGAGCGGCCGGTGCGCAGCGAGCATGACGCGGCCGTGTTGGAGGCGGTGACGGCGATAGCGCAGTCGGCGAGGGAGAAAGACAGGGAAGAGACGGCGGCGGCGGCGGCGGCGGCGATCGAAGCGGATAGGGATGAGGAGCCGGCAGCCAGTGCAGGAGACACGGAGTCGCTGGGCGCGTTGGATGAGGTCGACGGGAATGTGGAGGCAGAGAAGGGAGAACACGTGAAGCCGACGGGTACGGGAGAGAGCATCGCCGCAGAAGACACCGGGGATTCCACCTTCGGCGCGGCGGCGCCCAACACCCTGGATCCGGAGTGGACGCAACGGCCGGCACCGGTGCGTGGCAAGAAAGGCAAGATTCGCAAGTGGAAGGCCAAGTATGCGGAGCAGTCGGAGGAGGAGCGCGCGGCGGCACTGGCGCTCTTGGGTGCCAAACCGATGAGGATGATGCAGCCGCAGGAGGCGGCCAGATGTTCCGATACCCCGACGGCGGTTACAACCACTGGCAGCGCGGAGGCATCGCGGCCTGTCCAACAAACGCCCGACGCGCGTACCGCCGCGACCCAGCCGGCTTCCTCAACTGTCCCGCGCAGCCGGCCGGGCGTGCTGCGCGACGCGGCGCGCTTCGCCTGGCATCAGCAGGAGCAGCGCGACATCGAGGCGGCCCTCCAGGCGGCCGGCGAGGCGGTCACCGCCACGCTCACCGCCGAGCAGCGTCGCGCCCTGAGCGAGCTGGATTTCTTCACCGGTCAGCCGGCGCCGACCGACACCCTCGAGTACGCCATCCCGGTGTGTGCGCCCTACCAGGCGCTGACACACTGCAAGTACAAGGTGAAGCTGCTGCCCGGCACTTTAAAAAAGGGCAAGGCGGTGAAACAGGCGATGGAGGCACTGAAGCAGCAGCATCAGGCACGGCGCGGCGGTCGGGCGGCGCCGACGACCGCTGCTGCCGCTGACGACGATGCTAAGGACGAGTTCGCCGCCGAGGACCGTGAGTGGCAACGCATCTGCGCGCTCGACGAGACGCTCATCATCCAGCAGGTGATCGGCAACGTGCGCGTGCAGGCGCCTGGTTTACACGATGCGCGCCAAGCCTCCAAGCAGCGCAGGAAACAGGCGTCAGCGCGCACCTAAAACCGAACCCGATGCGGTGACCGAACGCTTCACACGTCGCACTCATCGACCGAGCGCCTCACCCATGCGCACCGACTCCCCGGGCTGCACCACAAAACGAAATCCCGACGCGCCGCCCTCTCCATCGCCGTTGCCACCGACGGGTGCCTCGAACACCAACACGATGCACGAGCCGAGGTGAAACGCGCCCACGTCTTGACCGCGTCGCAGCACGACCGGCAAGTCGTGGCGGCGCTCGCGTCGGGCGCACACGCCCCGGCGATCATCCGGCCGGTTGGTGTGCAGCGTATCATCAAACTCCAGCGATATGTTGCCGATGCCGGTGCTGCCCACCGCTACCATGGCGAAGAATCCGTGCGGCCACTCGCCCAGCAGGCACACCCGCTCGTTCAGGCTCAACAGGTCGGGCACACGTCGAAGCGTGCGCGGGGCCACCGGGAACAGCTCGCCGACCATGTGCCGGCGGATGCGGACGCGCCAATCCACCGGCGAATGAAAGCGATGATACCCGCCGGCTGGCAGGTGCAGGATGGCGTAGTAGAGCCGGTGCGGTAACGCTGCCTCCGCATCGCCGTTCGCCGTGGTGGTGGTGGTGGTGGTGGTGGCGGTGGTGGTGGTGGACGTGCGGCGACCTTGTGACGAGGCCGCCGCCGTGCGTATCGCATGCACGTCCACCGGGGTGGCCAGCATGCGGTCCTGCTCGCCGGTCACGCCCAGCAGCTCTCGCAGCGACATGCGCTGTCCCTTGATAGGATACAGGGTGGCGGCGGCGCCGACGGTGCCCAGCGATAACACCCTCCCGTCACATGGCGCCAGCACCGCGCCGGAGCGGTCTATCTGCCGCGCAGACGGTTTCAACCGTCGGGCGTGAAACTCCGCCAGACACCTGAAGGTGTCCAGCGGATCGCGCACCTCCTCCAGCGCGCACGCGGGCATCAGCCAACAGTACGTCGTGTACGCCGGTTTGCGCGCAGCCGCCGGCAACGTCACCACACTCACATAGCCGACACCCTGGGACAGCAGTCGCAGCGGCAGCCAGCGCAACAGCGCCACCGCCCAGTCGGCCGCGGGGGTCTTGTCGGCAGCGCCCGCCGCCTCTCGCGGCTCGCCGGTGGGGCCATCGACTGTCACGCCGCCTTCACTCGGTGTGCTATAGAGCGTGGCGTCCGATTCGAACGATACCAGCTCGCGACCGATCAGCACTGTAGCCAACACAGCTGCCCCTACGCCCCACCACGCTCTCACTCGTTTCATGCATACCTACCACAGAGCGCGTGTGCCGCAGCGGGGAGCGGGAAACGGGTGCCGGAGGGGGGCGAGAGGCGTTCGTCACCGCCCGCGTTGGAGGAGTGGTAGCGCTTGCATACCCCGAAGAGGGAGCCAGGGAGCAACGAATGGAGGGCGTACAAGAGATAGAGTGAAGAGGAGTCTGTCGCCGGGTTTACCGGATGTTCGCCGACCGCCGGCCTTGTTCTCCACCATCTCCCACATTTCTATTCGGGCAGGTCGTCTTCGTCGGCGGAGATGCTCAGTTCGGCGCACAGACGGCGCCAACGCTCGGCGCTGCCGTCGAACACGAACGTGACCGGGAGAACGCAGACGCCGCGCCCACCGACCCGTCGCAGTTGTCGCATGGCCGGATAGAGGCGCGTCTTCTTGACCACCACGCCCACCGCGTACATGCCGTGGGCGACGCCTCGCGGCGGCACCACCGACGAGATGGTCGGGCCGTCCATGCCGACCAGGTCGGTGGACTCGCCCAGCCGCCGGGCGACATCGCCGGCGCTCTCGCCGCGGATATTGGCGATGACGTTGAAATGCTCGCGCGCGGCGAAATGCGCATCCAGGCGCTCCACCAGCTCGCGCACAAACGCCCGCAATCGCTTGGCGTCGGGCGCTTGAAGGCCGTCGGCCGACAGGCGCGCCCGGTTGCCGATGAGTTGCATCTCCGAGTGCAGTACGGTGCCGCCGTGCAACTCTTTCAAGTTGTTCTCGCGCAGCGTCACGCCGCTACTGATCAGGTCGATGATGCAATCGGCGCTGCCGAGTTGCACGGCGGCCTCCAACGCGCCATCCTGATAGAGCAGGGCGTAGCGGGTCAGGCCGGCCGCCTGCAGAAAGCGCTGCGACTGCGCGGGAAACTTGGTGACGATGCGCAGCGGCTGCGGCATCGTCTCCGAGCGTCGTCGCAGATCCTCCACGGTGCACACGTCGGTCCACAGAATGGGCACCCCGAGGCCGAGCCGACACACGCCGAAATCCAGTCGGTCATACAACGCTACCACATCGCGCGAGTCTCCCTGTATCGGCATGACGGTTAGTTGGGTTCTATGATGCATGCATCTGCACGCTCGTCCGAGTCTGTCGCTCACCGACGAACCGCCGCGGCGTATCATCGTTCGACAGGCCGCCTGCGTGCCTGCCGAGCCATCACCGGGCGGCAAACGGGTGAGCAGCTGCTCTGGGGACATTGCTTGCGTGTCGACAGACGCACGGCCGCTGATGCCGCATGGGCTGTCTCGGCGACACACCTGTCGCCACGTCAATGACGGTCCCCGGTGCGTCGGTGTGCGCTCTCACCCTCGGTGACTTACGTTGTGTTCCGCCACCAGATCGTGTCCCACCACGCCCACGTCCAGCGTGCCGTCCTTGACCTTGTGCACAATGTCCGGCGGACGCTGAAACCACAACTCCACGCCCGGAAAGTTGCATATGCCCGCCCTATACTGTCGCGGATTGCGCACGTCCACCTCCAGGCCGCACTCGCGCAACAGATCCAACGTCTGTCGGTGCATGTCGCCCTTGGAAGGTACGGCCAACCGGATCGTGCTCCGTTCAACGCTTTCCGGTGCGCTATTCGGGATGATCGTCTCTAGTCGTGGCGGCTCCAGCTCCAGTCGCCATCGAGGGAGAAGGACAAGACGTCGGCGGGCACATCGCCATCGCGGCAGGGAGATCCGCTCGCAAGCGTGCGAACCCGGAATAAGTGAGCTATTATGCAGTCTCCCAGCTCTTCCATTCGGTGCCTTCAAGTTGGATACAAACGTCATGGCCGTCTATTCGATGAGGCGATGCTCTTTGTCCCCAGTTCGTTGCAACGCAGATGTGCCTGCGGCCCGCTTCCCGTCCCGAACGCCTCCACCGCGTCGCCCGGTGACGCGAGCCGCCCGCGACGATCCGACACGACATGCGCGTCGCGCATGCGGGCAGCCGTGGTAGTGAAGTGGGTTATGGTGGAGCGGCGTGATCGCGTCTCACCTGTGGCTTCATCCCATGTTCGGCGCCCTGAAAGAGTACCTCAACGTGGTGGTGGCGCTGCTGGTGGAGATCGTGCTGAACACTCTCCTACTGCTCTTTTCACCTCTGGTTTACTTGTATAGTCGATGGGGCGGGTACGGCAACCGGATGAAGCGGCGGACGCCGCTGCCCGCGGTGCCGCGCTCCGTCTTCATCACCGGCGCGTCTTCGGGCGTGGGGGAGGCGCTGGCTTATGAATACTGCAAGCGGGCACAGAAAGCGGGAGTGAAGGATCTGCACCTCTTCTTGACCGGGCGGAACGTGGAGCGGCTGCAGACGGTGTGCGAGCAGTGTCGGGCGCTGGGCGCGGCCGCCGTCGAACCGGTGTCGGTGGACGTGACGGACGCGGCCGGCATGCGCGAGGCCATCGTGAAGGCCAACGCTCAGAAGCGACTGGAGTTGGTGATTGCCAATGCGGGGGTATCGGCGTCGAATACGGCGCTGCACGACAAGCCGAAACAGGGCGCGCTCGGCTACGAACGCTCCCAATACATTCTGGACGTGAACGTGTACGGCGCGCTGTACACGCTGTGGCCGGCGTTGGACTGCATGACCGCGGACGGCAAGGGCGGCCAGTTGGTGATCAACGCCAGCATTGCCGGCTACTTTGCCGGGCCGATGTTCCTGTCGTACAGCGCGTCCAAAGCGGCCGCGCGCTTTTATGGCGAGGGGCTGCGCACCGCGATGGCTCCGCTGGGCATTCGGGTGAACACGGTGCTGCTCGGTTTTGTGGAGTCGCGCATGACCGCCTACATTAAGGAGAAGCAAGGTGGCTTGCCGTTCGGCAAGGGCGCCGAAGAGGCGGCGCAGGCGCTGGCGTCGCGCATTGCTCGCGACGAGGGCATCATCGAGTATCCGTTCTGGCCGTTCGGCCTGCTCGGCCAAGTGTACAATGCACTGCCGCCGCTGGTGCGCGAGGCGATCTGGAATCGCGGCGTTGGCACGGTGGTGGCCAAGGCGCTGGCCAAAGCGCGGCGTCGCCAAGAGCGACAACAACGCGCGCCGGCGGGAAAGGAGGCGGAGCAGCGCGCCGTGGATGGGCGGGAGGATACCGCAAACGAGGCCGCCGTCAACCTGGAGCAGAAATACGTTTATCGCACCCTGGAGCAGTGGATGTGAAGCGGGAACGAGGAAGTGAGGTAACGAGTATATGCGCGTCCGGTGTGCATAAACGGTGCTGGGCAGTGTGACACGAGTTTCGGATGGGTGACATGATGGAAAAGAGTATCTATTCGCGCGGCATCAGGCATCCGTCTGTCGGGATGCTTCGCCCGCCCACTTCAGTGACGGGTCGGGTCTCTCTCGCAGTGCCAAATCTCCATTCGCGCTCATCCCAACAGCTCCCTCGGCGTCCACCGAGCGCAACGCTTCGTGCGAGGCGCCCTCCAGCAGCATCTTGCGCATTTTCAACCGCTGATACAACACCACGCCCACCAGACACATGAAATACCCGCTCAGATTCACCCAGGAGATGGCGTTGCGAAACGTGAGCCACGAGGCGCCGATCACCACCGACGTCTTCAGTGTGCCGATCACCGTGCAGGTCAGGGCGCTGCTGCGGTCCACAATCAGGATGTCGCCCAGGTTGAGGCCGATGGCCAACAGGCCGCCGCCCACCAGAACGCCCACGGTCTGTGCGGCGAAGCGCAGGTCGTGCAAAAACGGCGATCGATCCGAGCGCAGGCCGAACGAGATGGCCGCCGCCGGCAGCAACGTCAGGAACGCCACCGGCGCCTGATAATACAGCAACTGCAGCGGTGACAGACCCTCCACCGCCGACGCATCCCGACCCGCGGCGCTCTTGCGCAACAACAACTGCTGTACAATGAGTCGGCCGGATCCGCACAACACCGCCAGCAACTCGATCAAAAAGCCGACGAACCGAAAATTCACCTCACCGGCCGATGCCACCGCCAGTCCCACGCTGATCACCAACACCACACCCGCCAGCGGCAGCGAGCGCTCCTCCAGCCCGCTCAGCACCGCCAACAGCAACACCGACGCCGGCATGGCGCTCTTGATCATCTCGATGAACGACGCCTCCAGGAAGAGGAAACCGGTGTTGGTCAACACGATATCCAGCGCCACCAGCACACCCACCAGGACGATTCGCATAGGGCGGTAGGGATGCGGTAGCGTCGGGCGAGCAGCAGGCACTACCCAGGCGTATATTCGAGTGGCGATGGACAGAAATAACATGTGGAACGCGGTGACCACGAACGGGTACGGGAAACCCCAGCCGAGACAGCGCGTCTCACCGAGCGCGGCACCGGTGGTATCGGCTGCATGGTCGGATGCGTCGCAAACCGTAAACAACCACTTGTTGTAGATGACCAACGACACCGAGAAGGTGTACGCCACCGCCACCGCCGTCAACAAGCGCAGCGCCTGCGCGCGGACCGTCGGGGTGGCCATGAACGCTTCTGAAAGCAGCAGAGATGAGGGAGAACGCCTCGAGATGGCTGGATGGGAGGAGGCGATACTAGGTCATCTTCATCTCGCCGCCGAGCGTGCACGTTGTCGCTGGCGAAAACGTGCTGCTCGCGAGAGACAGGACGACCCATCGCGCGCGCACGCCACGAGCCAGCCGCGGACAGATCGCGGGCGTCGTGCCTCGGGGCATTCGCGCGTTCCACTCGCGAATAGGAGCAGGCTACCCGCTGCCACTCTGCTCCTCTTCTTGCCAACGATGGGCAGTCGATAGCAGAGAGGCCAGTGCGTGTTGTTGTTCACGTTCCCGATACGCGGACACGAGCGCCTGTTGGAAACGCGACAGGCTATCCAGCGCCTCGAGGTGCCCATCGCCGCTCACGGCTCGTCGCGCATGCGCCGCTTGCAACACTCGCTGAGCGCGGGCCATGCCTTCGGCGGGATATGCGGCAGCTTCAAAAGCCGCGTGTGCTGCTGCTGCCGGCACAGAATGCGGCATACGGGCGGTCAGCTGTTCGAATAGGGCGCGGCAGCTCTCCCGGACGGCTGCCGGCTCTCCGCCGCGCTCCTGCACTCGTTGCAATCGCCGACGCCACAATTGCAGCTCCGCCGCCTCTTCGCAGGGTGTCCGTCGATGGGGTGGTTTCGGTGATAGCGGCAACGAGCAGGCCACGTCCAGTATGGCCAGCGCGCGTTCCCGTTCACCCAGCTCCCACTCCATGTCGCTCCAGGCTAGCCACACCGCCGTCGATGTCGGCGCCTCCGACGCCCACAACTGGAACAGGGTGCGGCAGCGCTCCGGACAACATCGACTGCTCGATTCGAACGACAAATACTCGCGGTAGATCTCGTCCCGAGCGGCGCGGGCGACGGTCTGGCCCAGCACGCGCCCGAAACGCTTCCGCACCGTTGTGGCCGCGCCCAGGTGCCGCGTCTCGATCTCGCCCATGCAGCGCAGGATGCGACCGATGGGCGCATCGGTGTTCGCTGTGGTCAACGCCAGCGCCCGATCTAGAACACGCAACGCGGTGCGCGGCTGCCGTCGCACCTGCGCAGCATGCTGTGCCAGCGCGATCCAGGTCTCCCAATCGTGCGGCTCGTGCTCCAACTGATCCCGAAACGACGATGCGGTGGCGGCGAAGCGACCGAGAATGGTGGCATCGTCCACGCCGCTCCGCTGCAGCATTTGCACCCAGTCAGGATGCAGGGCCACACGTGGCGCGTGGTGTAGAGCGGCTGCGGCTACGGCCACGCCTTGCTGACCGTCGACCTCCAGAGCGCGCTGCACACAACCGATCCACAGCGTTGGGGAATCCAGTCGCTGCGCCCCGCGCTGCAGAATCGTGACGCCCGGATCGACCGTGGCAGCCGTGGATGACGCATCGGCCGACGATGTCAGCGGCTCGGACTGCAGCTGCGCCCAGCACAGATACACCTGTTCACGTTCGGCGAGCGTCGCATCCACCGAATTCAACGCCTCCAGCCATCCCCCCTCGAACAGTTCCGCATCGTCCGCCGGCAAGGCGATGCCCTCCTCCGGCTCCGACTCGTCCGCGCTGTTTTTTTCATCCTTCAAAGTGCGCTGAGCATACCACAAACGTGCATACGACTGCCACAGCGATGACGCTCGCGGCAACACCCGCACCGCTTGCTGGGCATCGCGCAGCGCCACCACCTCGTCGGATCGGTAGGAGTCGATCAACGCGTGCCACAAACGCGGTTGCCGATAATTGTCCCCCGTGCTCAGCGCTTGCCGCAGCACTCGCTGAGCGGCGGACACACCCTCTGCGGCTCCCACCGCTCGCGCCCACTGCAGCCATCGACCGACGGAACGCGGGCGCGACTGCGCCCGGTGTTGCCAGCGCTCCAGGTTATCCCCCACCGTGTCTAGGTCCGCCGTGCTCCCGGCCAGAGGAGGCCGCTTTGTCGGGCGTCTCTCCGGCGGAGGCAGCGCGCGCTTGCGCTGCTTGACGGTTGCCGCCTGCAAGAACACCTCCGCGCTCCGTGTGTCCATGACGAACGAGAAGAGGAGAGGTCCGCGATGGCCAGAGGCGATCCTCATCGAGTGCAATGTACGGCGCACGATAATAGGGCCACCTTGCCAGTCCGGCAGGCGTGGTCGCCCATCACCATCACTTTCTCGCACCTGCCAATCAGCACGGTCAGCACACCCGTCCGTCGCCTGGCCACGTTCCACGGAATGCGCGGTGCACCCGAACACGAGCACGAAGCGAGAGGCACCGGACACGCGCCCCACGAACACCGACGCGAGAACACATCCGGTCGGCGACTCCTACACCGTCTCCACCACACACTGCATTTACAACACAGATACGCATATGCGTACATCAACGCTTCCCTCTCCTATCCGCCCTGGAAAGCACAGATATTGGTAGAGACCCAGCCGACGCCGGCGGCGACCACACCCTGCGTCAGGTGGATGCCAAAGTAGAGCGCGATGGCGAACGAGATACTGAACGCAATCATCAGGGCGAACAGGAATATCCCCTTGAGGTGATACCGGTCCACCAGGAAATACACCAACATCACGCCGGTGTAACTGCCGAGCAGGGCGAACAGGCCATAGAAGAGGCCGAAGCTGATATCGAGGCGGCCGCCCACCAGGTACACAAAGGTGGCACCGGCGCTGCCGACAAAGTTCACCACCGACATGGACGACTGCACGATGACCGGGTCCGTGTGCGCCACCAGGTTGAGAAAGGGGATGAGCAGCGCGCTGCCACCCAAGCCGAGCCACGCGCCCGCCACGCCCACCAGAAACGCCCACAGCGGGTACACGTAAGCGATGGGGCCGCCCCAGTGCACATCGCCCATGCCCTGATGTTCATACCACGGATAGCCGAGGGCGTTGCGACGACGGCGCAGCGCTATATTGCGCCAACTCACCAGCACGCCCACGCCCAGCAGCACCGTCTCCTGGATGGCGAACAGCACCCAATACACCGCGCCGCACAGCGACACGCCGGCCACCGAATGCGCATCCCGGCTGCCGGATACCAGTCGCAGAATGAACAGCACCAGCCAGCACAGAAAGATCACCAGCATGTACCGCCACTGGAACCACGGGCGCTCGGCATCCAGCATGTCCGGCAGCGATTCGGCCAGCAGCACCGGATCCAATCGTCGCCAGAGATGCAGGCGGTGCGCGGATGCCGCCGGTTTGGCCTCCGTGGGACAAGGGATGGCATTCTCGGAGCGCTCCTCGTCGATGCGGTGCTCGGCAGTTTTGTCTTCCGTGTTGGGTTCACCGTTGCACACGGCACCTCTCGTCGCCGGTGACGATGCATGCGTGCCGTTGGCCACGGCATCCGAGCACTGCCCATCGGCGATCGTCTTTTGGTCGGTCTGCGGCTCGTCCGTCGTGCCACGCTCCACATCGGTGGAGGCCGGGCGCGCAACCGACCGGTCCGACACCGGCCCGCCCTCATCACCACTCACTTGTCTGCTCTCCGGCAGACGCCGCTGGGCTTGCCGACGGGCTTGCAGCTGCTGCCGCGCCAACCGCGTGCCCAACACCCCGCTCTGCACCGCCAGCGCCAGCATCACCGTTGACAAGACAAACGCCGTGAAGAAACTGGGAAAGGTGGTGTTCAGAAAAGTGCCCAGCGTGGTGGCCGTCAGAAAGAACGGCACCGTGTTCAGCACCAGGTTCCAGTCGATGCGCGGGGCGTCGCGCGCTGCGTGTCGCTTGCGCAGGTTGAAGGACACGTTGGCCAGGGTGGCGGCGAATATCAGCGGTTGCGCATTGGCGCTGGCGTCCTTGAAGTTGAACCCGCCGAAAAGCGCCAGAAACGGCACCAGCAGCACCCCGCCGCCCACGCCGCCGGCGTTGGCCAACCCGGCGCCGCAGAACACCAACACGATCAGGATGCCGTTGGAGGGCAGGAACGGCGTGAAGACGCCCTTCACCCGACACACGCCCCGGCTCACGTCGCACTCTTGACGCTCGGTGCAGCCGTCGGTCGGAGTGCACGGCATGCATGTCTGGGTGCTGGTGTTGCACGCCAGCCCGATGTCCGTGCAGTAGGAACAAGGCGATGTCGCCCGAACAGAGGGCGACCGCGTGAGCGAGAAGATCAGTAGCGTGCTCAGGAGAAGGAGCCACCGGATGGTGGGCGTTCGCATCCTGGTGGATTCGTAGTATCTCGTTCTTCGCTCCACAGAGTCGCTCATTCGAAGCGGCGTTCCGTTCATGGGGTCACCCTCGACTGACCGCCCTCCCGGCGGGTCTGCGAGCCAGCGCTCGCTCATGTGACCGACCGAACCGATCACCAGGCCGCTCTGGGGCGCGCATTCAACACCTGAGCGAATAGTACACTCTCCAGAAAGAGCTTCTGGCCCGCCCAACACCTCCCTCCGTTTCCTGCGCAGCACACACTTCCTCCTCACCACGTCCTGGCGCCCTTCGTTCACCGACGGCCGCCACCGCATCCGCAAACGCCTCCGAGCGGCCCGTCGAGGCGATGTCGCTCGCCGCAAACCCTACCGCCGAGCATGCCTCGTTGGAAACTTCACTGACAGCAGGTGGAGCCATGAGAAATGTGGCGTCCTATGGCAGTATCGCCAAGGTGGACGATGCCTCTGCCCCATTCTCCGCCTCTTCTCCGGCCGCCTCCCGGTGGAGCGGGCGCCGAGTGCGCCCGTCCGACGCGCTCTACCGCAACGCGGTGTTGACGGTGGCGTGCGTGCTCACCTTTGGCCTGTACTTTTGCTACGACACTCCGGGCGCACTGGTGACGGACATTACCGCGGACTTGCACTTGACGTCCTTTCGGTACAATCTGCTGGTGTCGCTGTACTCTTGGCCGAACACGGTGATGGTGTTCGTGGGCGGCCTGCTGATCGATCGCTACGGCAACCGCAAGTCGGCGGTGGCATTAACGCTGTTGGTGCTGGTGGGCCAGCTGATTATGACGGCCGCGGTGACGCTGCGATGGTACTGGCTGCTGCTGGTGGGTCGGTTCGTGTTCGGCATCGGCGGCGAGTC
The DNA here is from genome assembly GCA_026184775.1 of Cyanidium caldarium. Taxonomy (NCBI): domain Eukaryota; phylum Rhodophyta; class Bangiophyceae; order Cyanidiales; family Cyanidiaceae; genus Cyanidium; species Cyanidium caldarium. The sequence goes on along the minus strand of JANCYW010000004.1, from coordinate 318,948 downwards.
GCTGAACGTGTGCCAATCCACCATCGTGAGCCGCTGGTTTGCCGGGCACGAGCTGGCCATGGCGTTCGGTTTCAGCCTGACGGTGTCGCGCATCGGCAGCATACTGAGTTTCAACACGCTGCCGTACGTGCACGGCGTGGTCGGTTTGAGCGGCGCGTTCGCGGTGGGCGCGCTCATCTGCACCCTGTCCATCGCGGCGGCGTCGGTGTTTGTGTGCCTCGATCGGTACGCTGAACAGTGTAGAGCGCGCGAGTCGCCGCCGTCGGCGCAAGCATGGCGGTATAGGGTAGATTCTGTGGAGGAGGAGGAGGAGGAGGAGGCCACCGGCAGTATGGCCATGGAACTGGAGGATGGCATACGAGAGACGACGACCGCCTCGGGCGATGCCGGCCCCTCCACCGCAACCTCCGAACCGCCGGAGCGCCCGCAGAGGGGTAGCGCCCGAACGCCGCCGCCGCGCTCGCCGCTGCAGCTCGGTCTGTCGTTTTGGCTGTGTTCGCTGATCGGCATGCTGGCCTACTCGACCGTGTTCTCCTTCATCGCCGTCGGCGGCGACTTTTTCCACTGGCGATACGGAGCGTCACGCGAGTACTCCGGCTTCCTGGTGTCGCTGGTGTACGACATATCCATGTTTATGGCGCCGCTGCTGGGTCGCTCGTTCGATCAGGTCGGCTTGCGGGGCATTTTCCTGCTGACGTCATGCGCGCTCAGCACGCTGTCGTTTCGCACCCTCGGTACGCACAACGCGCACGGCAATCCGGCGCTGTTCCCGCGGATACCGCTGCTCTCTATGCTGACGCTGGGGCTGGCGTTCAGCGGCGTGTCCAGCTCACTCTGGCCGTCGATGACGCTGGTGGTGCCGGCCGCATCGCTGGGCACCGCGTTGGGTGTGGCGCAGGCGTTGCAGAATTTCGGCACCAGCACGGCCAGCATTTTCGTGGGTCGCACCGTGGACGATTTCGGTTACGACTACGTCATGAAGGTGTTTGCCGGGGTATCGGCGGTGGCGGCGGTGCTGGCGGTGTGGTGGAACTTGGACGACTGGGTGCACCACGGCGGCCGGGTGAATCGGGTGCTACCACCGGAGCCAGCAGACGAGGCCGAACTGCGGCGCCAGTTGATTGCCGCCGGTCTGGCGGTGGATTACGTGCCGTTATACGTGCCAGTGTATGTGCTGATTTCGCCGCAAGCGATCGACACGGTGCGGCGAGCGTATTACCGGCGATTGGGCGAGGGTGAAATGGGCATGCGACGGCGTGATCTGTATGCGCGCCTGGGCATCGCGCATCCCGACGTGCAACGCAAGGCTGCCGAGGCGGGCGTGCGCCTGCCGCGCCCGGAGAGCTTGCAGCGACCGACCGGCATCTCCGCGGCGATGACGACGACACCCAGAGGTAGCGCTACGCCGCCCGCCGCGCCGATTGTATCCGCCAGTCCGGCCCGCTCGCCGGGAATGGTCGTGCCCAGCGCTACGCGTCTGTCGACGCCGATGGCATCGGCCAGCCCGACGCCGTCGCCCGGCAGCGGGCGCAGTATCGAAGGGCAGCCGCAGCCGCCACCGCTGCCACGGCGACCGCCCAGCAGTTCGCTGCTGCATCGTTCGTGGAAAGAGTCTCCCGTCGATCGGTCGAATAGGAGCTCCTAAATGCAGAGGCAGCAGAGACAGGAGTGAGGGTGGCATAGTCGAGCATCGCGACAACGCCCCGAAACACGTCGAGGCATGGCGCAACCGCGTCTTACGCGTCTCCCTCTTCGTCCTCGGTGACCGCCTCCGATCCCTCTTCTTCTTCTGCCCTCGTCGCATGCTGAAACTGCGCCACGTACATCTCCACCAACTGCTCACTGGTGGTGGCCTCCTCCGACTCCTTGTCGTTCCGAATGCGCACCAACCGCGGAAAACGCACCGAGATGCCCTTGCCCTCCTGCACGTGGCTCATGCCGGCCAGGTAAGCCGGCGATAGCGACAAGTCGGCGCACTGAATCTCCCACACCTGCCACGTCTCCAACCACACATCCGGTCGGGTCTGCTCGCTGTAGGCGTAGTAGGGTCGCGGCGCCTCCAACACATGCGTGGAGTGCTGCTGATACAGCTCGGCCAGCTGCTCTTCGGAGAATCCGGTGCCCACTTTGGTCACCGCTTCGAACGTCTCCGTGTCGGCATTGTAACACGCCAGCAGGTACGAGCCGAACCACCCGACGCGCTTGCCGCGCCCATAATACGCCCCGATGGGCACCAGGTCGAGCGTGTCGCCCACCCCGCTGAGGTAGTCTTTCTTCAGTTTGAGCCAGTTCTGCGTGCGGTTGGCCGGCTCGTACGTGGAGTGCGCCCCGTCTAGCGCCTTCACCATCAGGCCCTCACACGAGTGCCGCATCGCTTCGTCCATGAACTCCTGGATATGCTCCCCGTCAATCAGGTCGCTGGACTCGGCGAACATAAACTCGCCCGGCACCACCTGGAACGTGTCGCGCAGCAGGCGCCGACGCTCCGCCAGCGGACATCGCGTCAACGAGCGGCCGTCCAGGTAGAGCAAATCAAAGGCGAACAGGCACACCCGGGTCTTGATGTCGTCCAGCAGCACGTTCTTGCGGGCACGGTGTTGGATCTGCTGAAAGGGCAAAGTGCGCTTGGCGTCGCGATCGTACGCCACCACCTCGGCATCCAGGATGAACTGGGCGTCGGCCAGCGCCGCTCGCAGTGCCCGCGGCAGTTGCGCCGCCAGATCCGGATACTTGCCGGTGTGATCTTCGCAGTTGCGGGAGTAGATGTGGAAACGGCCGTCGGCGACGCGGTGAATCTGCGCTCGCTCCCCATCGTACTTGTATTCACAGGAGAAGGGCACGCCCTCCAGGCGCGTCAACACCTCCGCCACCGACTTGCACGGTTTGGCCAACATGGGCAACACCGGCAGGCCCGGCGTGAGGCGACAGTGCTCCGCCAAGCGCTCGTCGATATCGCGCAGCTGCAACAGCGTGTCGATGATGCGATTCCATGACGGGCACTCGTTGTACACCCGCTTCAGTAACAGCGTGCTGGATTCGATGCGCACTGCCGCCGGCGGTGCGTGCCCGCGCGCGGCATCCCCGTACCACACAAACGCCGCCGCCAGCGCAGTGATGACGGTCTTGTCCGCCAACCGGATGCGCAGTTTGCCCTGCAGGGCGCGGGCCAAAAACTTGGCCTCCAGCTCCTTGGCCGACACCAGCAATTTCTGGATGCGGCGTTTCTTCTCCTCTTGCATGGCACGCCCCGAGGCGCGCGCGATACATAAAAACTCGTGGTACACGCCGCGCACCGTCAGCGGCGGCGTGCTGAACATGGTGCGCTGGGTCGTGCGCGAATGCGCCGCCACATCGCCCAAATCGCCAGTCTGGCGGTACTGCTCCTTCAACAGCGCCAGCTTGCGCCCGGTGGCCGCGGCCAGCGCTTGTAACAGCAACGCATCGCCCACGCCGATTTCCAACCCCTCGTGCGCCGGCGCCAGCCGATTGATCACCAGATACACCGCTGGCAGCAGGTCCTCCGGAGTGCTCTCCATGATGCAGCGAAAGGCATCGCACAGCTGCTGTGTCAGCTCAATGCGCGACATGGTGTTGCTCATACGTTCAAACGCCGCCGCCAAAAAGGCGTACGGCACCGGTGTGCCCGCCGACCAGGTGGTCGCCGCTCGCGGCTCCAGATCGGATGTGGCCAACGCCGTAAACAGACCCGACGCCGCTGTGTCGTCCGCCTCAGATGTTTCAGCAGTACCAACAGCGGCAGAACGAGATCGACAAGTCCTCTTGGTGGCGGTGTGCGTCTGAGACGGGCGTGCCTCAACGTCACCATCTTCAGCGGGCGCGGCGTTCCCCGTTTCGGTGCTGCTCCCGTTCGCTTCCTGAACCGCGGACGACACCGCTTCACTCTTGCCGCCCGGTGCTGCTTTGGGGCTGTACGCACCGAGCAACTCGGTGATATCCGCCTGACGCGCCCGCTTGATCACCTTATCGCCTCGTTCCGGTGTTCCCGCCACCAAGGGTTGCGCGTTTGCCTCAGTGTCCACACCACCCTCCAGTCCCGACTGTCCCACCAATTCCTCCTCATTGTCCTCATCTTCCACAATTCGTCGGCGCTGCCTCCCTCTGGCCATATCCTCTCGCTCCAGTCGTCCTCGTACGTGCCCCACGTCCCGGGCATCGGCGATGTGCGCGCCCACGCGATCTGAATTCTCGCCGCGTGTGTGTGTGCGCGCGCGAGCGTTCTCGGTATCGCTCGCAGGTGCACGTGCCGCGCCGCAGTAGACACCTCATTCGATAACCAGACCGCCCGGGGACGCCTTTTCCGCGCTACCTCCACCTCGGCAATCTTGATCAGCTCTGCCTGTCGTGATTTCATCGTTTCCTCACCTTCATGACCCGAGGCAATCGGCGCGACGTGGACAGGGAGCGGGCGCGTAAGCGGGCTGAGCGAGCGGGCGCGGGCAAGAAGAAGGACAAGGATGGCAAGAACGCCACGCAGAGCTTGGTGAACCAGCGAGAGCGGGACGCGGAGATCATGCGCCGCAAACTGGCTGAAGCCGCCCAGCGCAAGCAGCAGCCAGAGCAGCAGCAGCAGCAGCAGCAGCAGCAGTCGTCGGGCGGCGGGGGCACGTAAGACCAGTGGCATGGTGGTTGCTTGTGGTCGTTTAGGAGCGCTCCGGCGTGTCTTGCAAAACCGAAGACGCCTACGCAATACGATACATCATATCAAGCGGCTTCATCGACAAGCTGATCCTCGTCACTGGAGGCGCCGGACGTATCGGTATCGCTGGCCGACCAGCCGTCTTCGGGGTCGGATGCAGAGGAGGCCGGCGCCGAGCGCGATACCCGAGTCTTTCCCAGGGAGATGGCACCAGCGATGCTGGCGCGAAATGCCGCCACCGTCTGATCGGGTGCACCACACTGCAGCAGCTCCGTAAAGGTGGTCATCGCGGGTTCGACGGCGGCAGCGTCGCCCTCGGCGCCCTCTGCATAGGCCGCGTCTCGGCCCTGCAGGTATCCGCGCAGGCGCTGAATGAGCAGAGCGCGGCGGATGTACAACAACTCGCCGTCATCGGCGCTCACCTCCACATCGTCCGCAAAGACCACCGGGTCCAGCATCATCTCCACTGCGCTGCCCGCCTCCTCCAGCGCCTGCAGCACTACCTGGCGATCCGCGCGGCAACGTCGGCGCCGATCACCGCCACCCGCCGTCAGCGGCCGCACCAGCGTGGCCAACAGCAGCGCCACAAATTGCACGAACGATAGCGCCTCGGCATGCGACACGTCCTCCTGGTGCTGGCCCATGAGCGACACCAGCGCCCGCAGCGCCTTGTGACGCTGGGGACGTCTCCGCAGCAAGTCGATCACGCCGCATAACGCGTGCCGCGGCGGGCGCTGCATCAGCGTCGTCGCACACAACGCTGGAACATCCTCTGATTGCCTCTGCCGGCGCCACACGAACGCGTGCGCCTCCCGCATGCCGGCCTCCAGACTCGACACCAGCGCCTCGGCATGGCGCAGGCTGAGATACGCCAGCGCCTGGCGCGCCGCCTCGTAGGCCGTAGCAGTGGCAGCTGCCGGCAGCAGCGCCGCGTCTTCTTCGGAGCGCACCGGTTCACATTCCACCCCGGCCATGCTCAACGCCATCAGCTGCGGAATGAGTGCCGACGGCAGCGCCGTGCCCTCCATCACCATCGCCTCCAACAGCAGCGCACCCTGTTGCCGCGCGGCCGGTTGCGTCGGTGCCTCGTGGCGTAGATACTGCAGCAGCGCCGGCAACAGCGACTGCACAACGCCGGCCACCACATTGGCGTCTTGGTCCGCCGCACGATCGGGCGCTGGCTCCAGGAAGCGCCGACGGGCAGGCTGCACGCGCGACCGCGATCCAGTTCGACGTTGGCGGCGGCGGCAGTCGTTACATCCCGCATCGCCGTCATCTCGTCTACCCGGCGTATCATTCCGGTCACGTGGTCGCTGCGCCTGCAGCATCATTCGCAAATGCTCCAACACCACCAGCGGCGCACCGCGGTGCACGCTGCCGGGCGCCGCGTGTTCCCCGCCGGCGCCACTCAGCACCGTGTGCAACAGCGGATGCAGCCGCAGCAAACATTCTCGCCGCCAATGGGCCACCTGCAGGAGCGCCTCCAACAGTGGCGCTTGAAGTTGCAGTGCGACCGGGGAGTCTTCTGCCTTCGCGGTCTCTAGCGTCACCGTCAACATCTCGTTCACGATCTGCACAAACGGTGCCGCAATATCTTCGACGTCATGCGTTAGATATCGCAGCAGCTTGCCGAGGCGCACGGCCGCCACCGCCACGGTCGCCACCCGCTCGCCGATGTCCGCAGCTTTCACCTCCAGCGCGGTCCATTCGCTGTGCTGGGCGGCCAGGTGTGCCCACATCGCTCGGGCGCAGCGTTGCGCGGCGGATTCATGGTCCCGGGCCCATTCGGCACACGCCTCGGCAGCCAACTGATGCAGTGCGCACAGACACAAGGCGATCTCGTGCGCCAGGCGTTCGGCCGACAACGGCAATGAGAAGAGCGCCTGCTGCAACACCTGTTCCAGGCGACCGCCTTCGAGCGATAACACCTGGGGCGCGTACGGCAGGGCGGCGCGCAGTAGACGCAGCTGCGGTAACAACGCATCGACGACGCTCGACTCGGTATCCGCAGCCGTGAGCGCCGCCAGATGCGCCAACACTTGCGACAGGATGGCGGGAGCGTACGCCGTGCAGAGCGAGGCATCCAGAGCACCGAGCGCCTCCAACAATCCGTAAGCGCCGCGACCGAACAGATACCGCGCCGCGTCCTCGGCTTCGGCCCGCGTCAGCAACAACGCATGCCCATCGGTCAGCAGCCGTTGGAACAGCTGCCCGGCCAGCTCCGCATGGCTGCCGGGAGCGTAACGCGCCAGCCCTTGGAAAGCGCCCAGCAGTCGTGCCATGCTGCTGCTGGCGAACGAGGTACGGCTGGCCACCAGCAACGCTCTGGCCGCCGCCGTCGACGTTCGCGGCGGTAGCGCGTACGCCCTGGCGCCGGTCGCCCACAGAGTGCCGGCCTCCTCCTCTACCTCCTCCGCAAAGGCGTAGACGTCATGATTTTGAACGCTGCGTTGCCGCCAGCTCCAGTCGGTCTCGCCGAGCAGCACTTCCCAGAGTGCCACCTGTGCCAACTGTTGGATGCTGGCTGCCGGATCTTTCAGGCGCAGCAGCAGATGCGCGCAGGCCACGCTCTCACCGCCATCGCCCACCGGGTCGCCGTCGGCCGACCGACGACCGACGCGGTTGCGCAACAGCTGCGCCACACCGAGCAACGCTCTCCGGCGCACTGCCGTGGAGACGTCGCGAAGGCGCCCCAGCAGCAGTCGCTCGCTGGCGGGCGATACGTCGCGCTCCGCCAGCATCAGACACAACAGCTCCACCGCCGTCTCCCGCACTTGCGGCGACACGTCCAGGCAGCAGGCCTGCACCACATCAATCATCGGGGCGGTGAACGAGGATGCTCTCGAGAGGCGCTCTGAATCCGCCGTCGACTCCGCAGCGGATGCTTCAAGGTGCTTTTTCGGCGCCACGTCCGCGTCCAGCAGCAGCTGCAAACAACGCAAGGCGCGTCGGCGCGCCGTCGCCAGCGGAGACGACAGCGCACGCGGGATGGCATCGATGGCGGTGTACCGCAGCTGCGCCACCGGAGCGTCATCGGTCATGAGCAGCGCGACCGCCGCTGCTGCTGAGGCGTGGTCGTTGGCCAGGCCATCAGCGGCCGCAACCGGCTCGCTATGCTGCATAGACCGCAGAACGACCGGCGCCCAATCGTGCTCGCCCCTGCCATCGATCAGACACACCAGCCAGCGTGGTTGTTGCCGCACCCAGTGACCACAGAGCGCCGTGCGGAGGTCGCCGCTCGACGAGTCCGCCTCCGCCAGGCGCTGCAATTGTCCGGCAGCGCGAATCAGGCGGCAGGCGCATTCTAGCAGTACCGGGCCCGCGGGCGCCCGCTGAGCGCCTTGCATTCGCAGACCGGCATCGAGCGCCCGAGCGAGCACCATAAAGAGCGTCAGAGCGCCCGGGCGCCAAGCTGCCTCGACACGGAACACCATCTCCACATCGTCGGTCAGGCGCAACAGACCCTCCCGGAAAGCCGAGCGACGCAGCGAGGTACCCAGGCGGAATAGCAGCTCCGTCCAGTACACGCTCACCAGCTGCAGGATCTGTCTGGCCTGTTGGCCGAAATGTTGCAGTGCCGTATTGCAGGCAGCGCAGGGCGCCCCGTCGCCACTGTCCTCTGAGACGATGTGGCGCATCCGGCAGGAACATTGCCGCAAAGTGTCCGACGCCGTCTTCAACGTCTCCTCGCCGGCGTTTTGCGTCAACGCCACCATCAGCATAGAGGACAGCCGCACGCGAGCGGCCGTCGGCGCGGCCAGCGCCATCTCCGCATCCAACTCGGGCTCGCGGAACAATGTGGTGAGCAACCCCTGCGCCTCACTCAAGACCGACGCTGCCTGTTCGGTGCTGCGACGGGCGATGGTGCTCAACAGGTGCAGCGATGGGCGCCACAGACCCTCCAGGCACTGCGTTACTCCAGTGCCCGGCCAACATCGGCGCATCCGTTCCCGCACGCTGAGCACGCCCTGCATGATCGCTACGCCAGCGTGGCATGCGCGATGAAGCAGCACATCGGACATGCCGGCCGCCTGCGCCATCAGCTCCGCCAGCACCGCCACCAGCTGCGCGCATTGCAGCAACATCGGTCGGATGCATCGCACGTCTGCCGGGAGCGTCGCCTGCTGCGCCCGGCGCACGCCCTCGATATCACCGTCCGCCAGTCGGTCGTCGTCCGCTTCAGGCAACTTCGGCGCTGAATCGGCGGTCTCCGCTGATGCCGTGGCCCACCGGTCGATTCGCTCGTGCATTTGCGGCGGCGCTCGCACAATGACGTCCATGCACGCCAAGAACACATCCTCGGTGAGTGTTTGGGACGGTGTAATCGGAATGCGGAGGGCTATGCGCAACGCACCCTCGGCGGCGAGCGCCGGCACCATCCACCCGTCGGAATGCTCCGCCTGGACAATCTGGACAAACGCCTCACATGCCTTGTAGCAGGTAGTCTGAACGTCGACGCGCGCCATGTCTATCTCCGACAGATGCCACACTCGCAGCTGAGTCATCACTACCCGCAGCGGTCTCTCCAGGTGGCCGACGCCTTGTACTGAAAGCGCTCGTAAGCCGTTCACTTGCTCGTCCAGCAACGTCAGCTGCATGTTTGCGGCCGACGCTGGTGCACTGTCTGTCGTCGATATCGCCCCCTCCGGCAGCACTGTATGGTCGCTCTGCGAGATACTCGACTCAAGCACTCTCGGCCGTGGCGCCTCACATCGCACCCGCTTCCAGTGGCGCACGCCAGGCGCTGTTGCAGCGCCAGTGCCATGGGTTTCCCCAGGGCGTTTCTTGTCCCCTCCCAGGTACAGCGCAGGCCGCGTCTCCAGCGGCGGCGCCTCGAACAGATTCGGACACGTCTGTCGCAATTGTTGCCAGGCAGTGGACCACAACGATTTGTCCGACAATCGCTCATCACGTCGGTGTTGTGCGGCAACCTCTGTCGGTCGTCGCCAGGCGCTGTCCGCAAAATTGCCGCCGTGATCCCGCGCCACCTCCGCGGCCACCTGCGCTGCCCGTTCCCAAAACGATTCCGCCCACTCACACTCATCTCCTAGCACTGAACTCACCGACTCTCCCTCTCCACCCCATATGGTGCCTGCTGGTTCCCGCGGCACCCTAGCGACACCTCCGGAAACTGCGTGAATCGTCGGGCAGTCGGGCATCGACTGCCCCACCGTCTCCCGCAACGCCCAGCCGCTCCGCAACCCGTGCCCTATCCATTTGCTCACCGTCTCCACATCCCTCAGATTCAAGTATCGCAACTCTGGACACTCATCCATCCTAACACCGACTACCTCTTCTCCATTCGACGATCCGATGTGCTGAGGTCGCCTCGCGCGACCGCCCAGCGTCCTCCCCGCCGCAACCGTTTCGCGCGCTTTCCGAAACGCGTGCCCCGATCTGCACACGCGACAACGATTGCGATGGGGATGCCTTCCGATCGGCGCGGCCGTTGTCTCCGCGGCTCCCCTGCACACTCCCGCACCGCGGGCCTCGTCGAACTGTGCAGTGAGCGCGTCTCCCACCCGCTCATTCTCCAGTATCGTCGAGATTCTTTCACGTCATCGCCATGGCTATGTGGGGAGGGCGATTCGCTGCGGGCACCGACCAGTTGGTGGCGCAGCTGTCCGAGTCGGTATCGTACGATCGACGGCTGTACGCGCACGACGTCCGCCAGTCGATCGCGCACGTGCGCATGCTGGCCAAACAGGGTATTGTGACGGATGCGGATGCGGATGCGTGTGTGGACGGTTTGCGGCGCATTCAGGCGGATATCGAGAGCGGCGCGTTCGGGGCGTGGGATCCGGCGCTGGAGGACGTGCACATGAACATCGAGAGCCGGCTGACGAAGAATATTGGGGTGTCCGGTGCCAAGTTGCACTCGGCGCGATCGCGTAACGACCAGGTGGCCACCGATCTGCGCCTGTACTTGCGCGAAGAGATCGACCGGCTGACGCTGTTGGTGCGACGGCTGCAGCGAGCGCTGGTGGAGCAGGCCGACGCGCACTGCGCGACGCTGATGCCCGGCTTTACGCACCTGCAACACGCGCAACCGGTGGTGTTTGGGCACTACCTGTTGGCGTACTGCGAGATGCTGGATCGAGACGCCGGTCGACTGCGAGACTGCCGCGAGCGGATGGACTTTTGCCCGCTGGGCAGCGGCGCCATGGCCAGCACCACGCTGCCCATCGACCGCTTCTTCACCGCGGAGCAGCTGGGCTTTGTCCATGGCCCGTGTCGCAACAGCATGGACGCAGTGTCGGACCGCGATTTTGCCGTGGAGCTGCTCAGCGCCATTAGCGTCTCCATGATGCACTTGTCGCGCCTGAGCGAGGACCTCATCTTCGCGTCGAGCCAAGAGGCCAGCTGGCTGGAGCTGGGCGACGCGTTTTGCACCGGCAGCTCGTTGATGCCGCAAAAGAAGAACCCGGATGTGTGTGAGCTGACGCGTGGCAAGACCGGGCGCGTGTACGGTGACCTGATGGCGTTGCTGACGGTGATGAAAGGTCTGCCGCTGTGTTACAACCGCGACATGCAGGAGGACAAGGAGCCGGTGTTTGACGCGGTGGATACGTATCGCGCGCTCCTGCAGATCTATGCGGACATGATCGACAGCATCAAGCTGCGCGCCGAACGCATGCGGGCCGCCGCCAGCGATCCGGCGCTGATGGCCACCGATCTAGCCGAGTGGCTGGTGCGCCGCGGCGTGCCGTTCCGCGAGGCGCACCACCGGGTGGGCGCGCTGGTGGGGTACTGTGCGCGACAGAGCAAGGCATTGAATGCGTTGACGTTGGAGGAGATGCGCCACAGCGTGCCCGAGGCCGACGAGGAGTGCCTGCGCCTTTTCGATCCCGAACGAAGTGTGCAGGCCCGCGACGTGTTTGGCGGCCCGGCACCGAACCAGGTGAAACGGCAAGTGCAATTCTGGCGCTCGCAAACGTGGTACCCGAGCGATGCCTGAGCGCGGCTCTCTCGGATGATGTTGTTGTGGCTGTCTACTTTACGTGCTACTGTTGGAGAACGAGGTGCCGCCGTACCCGAACAACTTGCCGAGACTGACGGAGCACAGCCACTGCAGGCCGGTGCGGCGCTTCAGGATTCCCACCGCGCCAAATTCGTAATGCCCCAACATGATCTCCAGCGAGCCGTTGTGCGCCAGCAACGCGTTGCCGCAGGCGCGACCGGCCTCGGCGATCGAGGTGTTTGGCAGCAGGCGATGCGACAACACCACCTCCGCCAGGAAAACGCTGCCCGTGGGGAAGGGCTTTGCGGGCTGGCCCAGATTCTGATTCATAAATAAATGCGTCTCGTCGAGGTATTGCAGCCAGTACAGCACACCGTCAGACACTTGCTCGTTCCACACGATCGGATCCAAGCGCTGCGCCACGCGCACCTGATTCACCCGCTCCAGGGCGTAACGCCCGCCCACCGCCAAGTCGGTTTTGTTGCGGTCGTTTGGCAACGGCGCCGGCGTTGGCTTGTCGATGCTGCCGGCGTGGACGGACGCCTGCACCGCCGACGTCAGCGCCGCCTCCGGCACCAAGTGCGGCTGGCTCGAGTCGGCGCACACGTGCCCGATACTGCCCTGCACATAGAGTGCCAGCGTGCAACAGTAGACGGTGCCGGTGCCGTAGATGAACTTCACTCCGCAGTGTTCGGGGCTGCCCGGACACAGTTGGGCGCACAGCGCGTGCTCTGCGTCCGGCGTCAAGTCCGGCGGCGTCAACGCCGAGGCCGGAGCGGCCGGCAGTTCCGTCGCCGAGACCGTCTCACGCAGCAGCGATATCTCGTGGAGCGCCTCCTCCCACACCATACCGGACGGCGCCGCAATTACCGTGTGGCAGTGTGCGCCTGCCCATAATAATAACAACAGCGCCAGCCACATCTTCGCCAACCACGTCGGCATCGGTAGAGTTCCCACCAGCTGACTGTTTCCGAGACGCATCTCTCGCAGTGTGCGCGTCGATGTCGGGCCGCCTGCACGCTCGGCGTGGCGCCAAACCCACTATCGCCACGCCCACCGCCCTTCCTCCCCACAGCCACCACTTCTTCGCATTCCCGCAGCCAGCGCGCTGCTCACCACAAGCACCCGTCCCTTTTCCGCGTAACCGTCGAGCGTATCGCGCGACCCGCGAGGATCCGTGCGCGCGTGCACGCACCGCCGCAGCGGTCCGTAACGGATCGGCGATGCGGCAACGTGTGATCCGCAAATCGGCGCGTGACGGTTTTTTGGAAAAACAGCCCGCGCAAGGCCGTCGGTGCGCAGACCACCGGAAACCGACGATATAGCGCTATACGGCGGTGTCGACACCGCACGAAGGAGATAATATGCAGAGCGTCCGCGGCAACGAGTGTGGTGCGGGCGCACCGAACCTGTGCTTGGTGGTGATTGACGGAGTCGACGCAGCGGAGGACGACTGTCGATAGCTGGACGAGCTGGCAGAGGCCCGAGCGCGTAGCGCTACGCGAAATGGGCACTACGATGAAGCGGTTGCGCGAATGGAGCATGTTTGTGGCGGTGGCAGCGGTTATTCTGGGGCTGTGGGCCGGTGTGCACGGTGGTCAGTCGGTGACGCTGTATGGCGAGTGGGACAACCTGCACAGCTTGGTGAGCGACGCGGAGGTGCGTCTGAACTTGCGCTTTGCGCGCATCGCAGAACAATTGTCGCTGTTGCGGAGGGCGGCGCAGCACGAGGCCGACGTAACCGAGCGTCTAACCGTGTCCAAGCACGCGATATGTGAGGCCGAGTGCCCGTCCTCGGTGAGCACCTGCAACGTGGTGTATCTGTCCGAGAACATCGTGGCCGGCCCCGGCGTTTTCTACTGCTGCTCGGGCAACTTTCTGGTGGCCGGCGCGGTGGGTTGCATCTGCGATAATGGCCTCGATTGCAAGCAGGCGCCACCGCGCCATTTCGAGACCACAACGCCGGTGACGGTGACGCCGGCGACGCCCACGCCGACATCGACACCGCCGCCGGCGCCGACGCCCACTCCGGCGTTCGTGCCAGCGCCGACGACGACGACGCCCGCCGCTACCGCACCGGTTGTTATCATACCGAGCACGCCGTCGGCGGTGCCAGCCACCGCCACGCCGGCGCCCCTGCCGCCGGTCTCCACGCCCACGCCTGTCGTGACGACGCCCGCCGAATCCGCGCCACCCTCGGAACCGACCTCGCCAGCATCCACACCGGCACCCTCGTCCAGCGGCCAAGCGTTGGGCCTCGAGGCGCTTCGCTACACCAACGAATTCCGCGCGCAAAACGGCCTCGGGCCGCTCGGCTACAACTCCGGCCTGTACACCGAAGCGCTGGCCTGGTCCAAGTACATGGCCCGCACCGGCATCTTCCGCGATCAGGACCTCAGCACACCGATCGTGCCGGTGCCATCCGGCATCGAGTTCGACGGCGAGAACGTGGCCTTCTTCAGCAACACCGCCAACCCCGCCCGCGAGTGCATCAACTTGTTCATCCAGTCACCGCCACATCGCGCCAATATGCTCGGCCACTATGACCTCTGCGCTGTCGCCTTTGCCCAAAACAGCGCCGGCGACTGGTACTGCACCCAGGAATTTGGCAACATCTTCCGCACCGCCTGAGGGCGACCCATGTAGGTAGCGATACACGGGAGGCCGAGGAGAGATCCGGCGCAGCCGCAACGTCCGCGGCGAGCGCACGTAAAGGGTGATGCATATAGACAGTGAGGATCGGTACGGGAAAGTGTCATCCGCAATGGGGGCAGCGAGCGCGAATTCCCATCGAGGATGTCCGCTGGAGCCTCGGCGCTCGGAGGATCGAATCCGTCCGGTGTGAGTCCCATCGAATTGCTTCACGCAACTCATTCAACCGCCTCATTCTCCACGCATCCTCCGTCCACTAGACCCTGTCACCCGGATTCCTATTGGGCACACGGCCATTCCGTCGCCTCCACGACAACCGCCCAGCGGCGACTCGAGGACATTCCGCCTGAACCTCCGCGTGTGAGGTGAATCGGCCGCGCGGCTGCGGCCGGCCGCCCGGCAGACGCGCTGCTCTCTCGCTGACCTTGTGGTGTGGGTCCCCACAACAGCACGGTGCACCGCTCAGCATTGCGACCACGCTTCGGACGCCTGGAACGCAATTGACACTTGGACGTGGCGACGGTGTGCCTTGCCAGCGTCATTCTTGCCTTGAAGTGCAGCCGGGGGATAGCCGGGTGGGCGCGTGTGCTCGGTCGGCACTGCGGTAGCGTCGGTGCTCGGGTCGGTAGGATGCACGACAACAAGGTGAGCGGTGGCAGTGGCGTTGGAGAGACGCCTGGTTGGGGCAGGGCACTGCTCGACACGTGTAATATGGGGAGGCGGGACGGCAGCGCCGTAGACGGGGTGCGTCGGAGCGGGGAGGTGGGAGCGGCGACCACCGTCATGGACGTCAGTGGCCGGGCGACGGCGTTTACGGCGGTGTTGGCCCCGTCGCGTCGACCGGCCGACGGCGTGGCGCTCTCGCGAGGAGCGGCTGGAACGCTGCTGCTGCGGTCGCGGGCGACGCCAGCGGCTCCGTTGCGCGAGTTGCCCGCACTGGGCGGTCGCCGCGTAGTGGAAAGGCATTGTGCGTTCACCCCGGGCACCGCAGCGGTGAGGGTAGGTCGTTCGGGTGGCGGTGGTCGGTGTTGCCGAATGCCTCTAACACCTTCGATTGGATTGTTGCTGCGGCGGCGGCGGCAGTGGCCGCTCGGTGCCCGTGGCCTGTGCGCCAACACCCCGAGCGCCGAGGCGGCCCCGCGGGAGTTCGAACCCAGCGACCCGGCGCGCGTCAGCGAAGAGCAGTTGCGCCAACTGCCGCTGCGCGCACCGGTGGTGACCGTCATGGGCCATGTGGACCACGGCAAGACCACATTATTGGACGCGCTGCGCGATACCAACGTGGCTGGGCGGGAGGCCGGCGGTATCACGCAGACCATTCGGGCGTTTCGGGTGTTTTGCAAGTCGCCGCAGGCCCAAAGCAACAACAACAACAACAACAACAATAGCAACGCCAGCGCCAGCATCACTTTTCTGGACACACCCGGCCATCAGGCGTTCTCGGAGATGCGCGCTCGCGGCGCCACGCTCACCGACATCGCGGTCATCGTGGTGGCCGCTGACGACGGCGTCATGCCGCAGACCACCGAGGCCATTCAGCACGCACAAGCCGCCAAGGTGCCCATGATTATTGCGGTGAACAAGATCGACAAACCCGGTGCCGACCCGCAGCGCGTGTACCGCGAGCTGCAACAGGAGGCGGACGTGCTGGTGGAGGCGTACGGCGGCACGGTGCAGTGCGTGGAGATTTCCGCGCTGCAGCGCCAGAACCTCAACCAGCTCGAGGAGGCCATTCTGCTCGAGGCCGAAATGCTGGATCCTCAGCGTCGAGCCAGCGTCGACGCCCCCGGCGAGGCGATCTGCGTCGAGGCGCGCATCGACCGCGGCCAGGGACCGGTCGCCGACTGCATCGTCAAGTGGGGTTCGCTGCGCGTGGGCGACGTGGTGGTGGCGGACACCTGCTGGGGCCGCGTTCGCGCCCTGTTCGACGAGAACGGCAAGTCCATCTCGGCGGCCGTTCCCTCGCAGCCGGTGAGCGTGGTGGGACTGCGGCGCTCGTCGGACCCGCGGGCGAACATCTTCAGCCCCGGCACGTACGTGTACGCGGTGGAGAACGACGAAGCCGCCAAGAAGATTGTGGAGTTTCGACTGCAGCGGCAGCGACCGGCGGAAGACGTCATCACGTGGGCGAACGTGCCCGGGGCGGCGCGGCTCATGTCCAAGACACCGATTGCGGACGAGCCCGCCGAGCCGCTCGATTTCATCATCCGCGGCGAATCGCGCGGCGGGGTGGAGGCAGTGGCAGCCGCCGTGCGCAACCTGTCCACCGAGGAGCAGCCGCTGCGCATTCTGGCGCAGGGCGTCGGTCCGGTGAACACCACCGACATCTCGCTGGCGGCGACCTCCAAGAAGGGCCGCGCTCGCATCATCGTCTATCAGGGCAAAGTGCCGCGTCCCATCGCCGCCGACGCCGCCCGCGAGAGGATCCCCATCAAGTCGTACTCGGTGATCTACGAGATCCTCGACGACCTGCAGCAGCTGCTGCAGCAGGCGACCGATGCGGCCGCGGCGGAGGTGGTGCCGCCGGTGGCCGAGGTGGCCCGCGCCACGGTGATGCAGGTGTTCACCATCGGTAGCGCTGCCCGAGTCGCCGGTCAGTCGCGGCGCGTGGGCGGTTGCCGCGTCAGCGAGGGCACGCTGCGTCGTCACCACCGCGTACGGGTACTGCGCGGCGACAAAGTGGTGCACGACGGCACGCTGGTGTCGCTGAAGCGCTTCCAGGACGACGCGGACGAGATCAAAAAGGGACAAGAGTGCGGCTTGGTGGTGGACGACTTTGAGCTGGCGCAGGGCGACGTACTGGTGGCGTACGAGCCGGCTGCGGATGGGAACAGGCGTGCGAAATGAGAGAGAGCGTGACAAAGGCGGGCAGCGTGCGGGCGAAGCCGTATGGTAAAGGGAGGTAAAAACGCCGCGTTCCCTCCGAGATGGCGCGGTTTGCGTTCTACACGGTCCCGAGGCGCAGTCGGCGCTGGCCCGATGCACATCGACCACCACCACCGCCGGCTTTCCCGGCGCGGCGTACGGTGGCGCTGGACAACACCGTGCGCAGCACGGGTTGGAGTAGGCGCGTCTCGTAATCCTGTCCGACATACTCGACAAATGATGTGTTGTGCACCTCCGGCCCGATGAGGACGATGCGCGACTCGGGACCGGTCCACCGTCCGCCGGTGGTCCAGCTGACGGTGTCGCCGCCGTGTTGCACGCGCTGCCAGCGGCGGTCGCCGCGCTGGCGGTCAACGCACCCGCCGATCTTCTCCAGATTGCAGTGTAGGAAGAGCGGGCGGCCGGCCAGGTCGTGCTGCACCATGGTGGTGCCGTAAAAATCGCCGCCCGCGCTCACATAGCCGGCAGCAGCCGGCAGCGTGCGCACCATGCGAAACGGTCGCTGCAGCGCCAGCCAGGCGAGGCGGAAGGTGTCCTTGTCGCCGTGCACGTACTGGTACGTGGAGGTCCAGCGCAAATTGAGCACGACGGAGAGCAGCAGTGGCGCCCAGGTGCTGCTGGTGCAATCGCCCTTGTCCACCAACAGCACACTGCTCTCCTGTTGTCGTCGAGTGGGCATCTCGCCGGGCACGATGTCGAAGATGGAGAACGCCGGGTTGGTCGGCTCGGTCAGCCAGTAATCCGGCCAGAAAAGCGCACCGCCGGCGCCAGAGGCATCCGCCGACGCCGAGAGCGCCTCGAAGAGGTCGGTGGGATCGCGCAGCGGGTGCGCATCGGCATCCAAGTACATCACCCGACGAAAGCGACTGTACAGGACGGCCAGCGGTTTGATGGCGAACAGCGAGCGCGGCAGGCGCGACGCATCCAACTCGGGCACCACGTCGTCCAGGTCGCGAAAATACAGCGACGGTGCCGTGTCGGAGTTGGTGAAGGCCGCCGCCGCGTTGGCCCGCTGTATTTCAGCCGCGACATCAGACGCTGCCGGCGACTCGCCGCGACGGCTGGAGTACCATATCTCCAGCGGCAGGATGCATCCCAGCTGGCGCAGCAGCCGGATGGTCACCAGCGCCGGCACCAGATAGCGCGACGGATGGCCGATGGCCATGACGATCCCGTCGCCGCGGAACGGATCGGCATCGAGTACCTCGTTAACGTGAGTGTCGGCGGCGGTGGGAGCGGAGCGCCGCCAAGAGCCGCACCGGCCCGGCGCTTGCCGCGCAAACGCGCGCCACTCCTCCCGCAGAAAGTATCGTCCGCGTGCAGTCTCGGGGTTGAGCCGCCACCCATAATCCGCCGGAGCCGCATTACAGTGAATCTCGCGAAAGTGCGCGTCCCAGCGCGCATCCGCCTGGCCGTCGGTGTTCAGTTCAGCGCTCTGGGACGCGGCGTGCGCCAGCGCGTTCCACAAGTCGCGCTCCCAGGATCCAGCACTCCTCCACCCAGACCATGCTACTGCTGAGGAGCGTATGAAGCCGTGTGATGCATCGGAGACTGCGCTCTGGTGTTCTTGCGTAGCCGGTGTTTGCAACAAGAGCCAGGCGTGGAGTGCCCGCAACAGCGCCATCAACAGGACGCCGTACCCCAGCGCCCTTTCCAAAGCGACTGTGCCCATAGAAATCACCTGGACGACGCTCAATCTCGCTCGCTCGCTCGACCAGCCTCCACAATGGTGCACTTTCCCACTACTCCTGTCCACGTCCCAGTGTCCTCTCCCGTTTTCCGCTCGTCCCAGCACACGAGCCACCCCGCCACCGCCACGGCCGCGAGATCCGCGCAGCAGCCGATTCGTCCGCGCGCGCGACGGCTCGGCGTCGACGCGGCTTCGACGGGTCGGTGCCCGGGACCGCATCGCATGACTCGGTATAGCACAGCAACAAGACTGGTACAGCGGTGAGTGGGGAAGGTGGAGAGGTGCACGAATACCGGGAAACGCTCGAGGTGCTCTCAAGTCTCGGCTCGGACTGGCACGTCGAAGCATGGGATAGGAGGGTGGAGGGCGGCCCGTGTGGTTCGTTGATGAAATCCTGTGGACACCTACGTCAGTTCTGCTTCTGAGGAACAACACCGTGAACGACGACAGCCACCAGAAGGAACTTTCTGAGAACGACAGGCAGCTCGGGGAGCGTGCCATTGGCGCAGGGCATCGAGTTCCGTTGTCGCCGACGGGGCGTTGGGGACGTTCGCGGACGCCATGCAGACGACTCGAGCCGGGGGCGCGTGGCGACGACCGCTTTGTTCGTCCCTCTCCTCGGCAATGCCGCCACTTTCTGCCATCATCTTCTCCATCTCTCGTTGCCGCTTCACCGCCGCCACCACCACCACCAGCAGCAGCAGCAGCAGCAGCAGCAGCAACGCCTCCTCGGATCCCGCGTCCACCATCTACGCGCTGGCCAGCGCCGCCGGCATCGCGGCCGTCTCCATATTCCGCCTGAGCGGTCCCCGGGCGCGCGAGGCACTCACGCGAGTGTTGCACGGTGGTGCGCGACGCTTGCCGCTGTCGCGGCAGCTGGTGCCGCGCACCCTATGCCATCCGCGTACCGGTCGCGCCTTCGACCGCGCGCTGGTGGTGGAGTTCCCGGCGCCGCATTCGTTCACCGGCGAGGACGTGGTGGAGCTGCACGTGCACGGCGGCTTGGCAGTGGTCCGTGCCGCGTACGCCGCCCTGGACAGTCTGGAATTTGTGCGACTGGCCGAACCGGGCGAGTTCACCCGCCGCGCCCTCCTCAACGGCAAACTGGATGCGTCGCAGGTGGAGGCCACCGCCGACATCCTTCACGCCGAATCCATCGACGAGGTCGAGGCCGCCGTGGGCAACTTGGGCGGGGCGCTGCGGGCGCGCGCCCAATCCTGGCGCCAGTCAGTGCAGATGGCGTTGGCGTTGCTGGAGACGGTGGTGGATTTCGGTGACGAGCACTTGGAATCGGAGACGGAGGTGGTGGCGGTGGCGGAGGCGGCGCAACATGCCCGCACTGCGGCGGAGGATATGGAGGCGGAGTTGCGGCTGGCGGTGGCCAGCGATGGCGATGACCAGGGATTTACTCGCCGCGATCAACCGCGACTGGTGCTGTACGGTCGACCGAACGTGGGCAAGAGCAGCCTCTTCAATGTGTTGTTGCAACGCGAGGCCGCCATCGTGAGCGACGTGGCCGGCACTACCCGCGACGTGCTGCAGGCGCGCGCATCGCTTAGCGGCGCCCGCTGGGAAGTGTTGGATACCGCGGGGGTGCGCAGCGTCGCCGAGGCGGCCGAATCGGCCCTGGAGCGCGAGGGCATGCAGCGCGCCGCGCGAGCGGTGCAGCACGCGGAGGTGCGGGTGTTGGTGCACGCCGGCCCGCTCACCGATGCGGATCTGCGCGAGTTGCAGGCGGCAGTGCCGACCCCGCCTGACATCGTCGTGCTGAACAAGGCGGATGTGACGGCGGATGTTGCGGTGCGCGCCGCGGTCCGACAGCGGTTGCGTGAGTGGTATCCCGAAGTGACACTCCTCGAGCTATCTTGTGTGACCCGACAGGGCGTACTGGAGTTGCTGCAGGCGTTGCAGTGCCTGCAGAGTCGGACGGTGCGAGGTGACACCGCCCGCGCCGCCATCGAGCGCGGCCGGGTGCGCACCGAACGCCAACGCATCCAAGTGGCCAGCGCGGCCGCCGAACTGCAACAGGCGCTAGCAGGGCTATCGCGCGTAGAACTCGCCGCCGAGCACCTGCGCAACGCCCTCGGCCACCTGACGCTCCTGTCTGGCGAGTCGACGCTGCGTTTCCGGCCAGACAAGACGTTGGAGATGGTGTTCTCTCGGTTTTGTATCGGGAAGTAGGGGCGCGCACGCTGTGGGGGTGTGCGAGCGGAATGGCGTGGCGTTGGCGTCGGCTGCCGTATAAAAAAGGGTGGTGTAGCACCGCGGTTCTCCTCATCTCTCCTCCTCCTCCTCTGATGGTGCATTTTCTGTGACCACGGGATGGCGTCGCGCTACCGCACCATCCGGTTTCGCGCGGAGCGGGCGGCGATGGTGCCGACGCCACTCCCACGGCGCCTCGAAGGATGTGTGCTCCGGCGTCGCGTACGCCCACGAGCCGCGTCGATGTGCCTGCGCAAACTGCTCGTCGGGCACGTAACGCAGAGAGTAGTTGCGGAACGCCAGCGCCCATCCGCTGCGCACCATCTCCCGGTTCAAATCGATGTCTTCGGGACCGTCCAACCGGCACACGCCCACGTACCGCCCGAAAAAGTCCACCCCGCCACACTCACACGCCACCTCGTGCTCACCGATAAGCGACTGCAGCGCGGTGGTGGCCTCGCGGCCGCAAGGGATGGCGGCCGGGCGGTGAGTCGACGTGTCGGGCACGTCCAGCGGACACAGTTGCGTGGACTCGAAGGCGTCGATAGCGAAGAGGCGCACGCGCTTGCCGTTCAGTTCCAGCGTGTCGCCGTCGACGATACGTGGCTTGCCGCGTAATCCGTCGATGGGCAACGTGTCGCAGGAGGCGCGGGTAGCCGCGGCCGTGGCGGAGGCGGCATAAGCGAGGAGCGAATCGGTCGCCACACAGAGGGCGGTGAGCAGCGGGAAGCACAGGCGCGCGAGCGCTGTGGGCCAGGTCGTCGGAGGCTGCCGCATAGTGAGCGTACGCGAGTTGCGGGTGCAGCAGGTCGCCGCCGGGCGCACGCACCATCTCCTTTCCCAAGGTCGATGCCCGGCGACCGACACAAAGCCGAAACGCCCATGAGGCATGTTACACGCAGCGCCGATCAGACCGACGACGCACAGGGTGTTCCGGGCGGCGATCTCGTTCAGCGTCCTGCTGCACGAGACGAACTGACCTCGATACACGTCGGCGGAGCGCGGTTCTTCACGGACGGCAGCCGGATGCATGACGTATAGAACAGGCGCACCGGAGCACTGCCGCAACCACCCGATCCGCCCGTGTTGAAAGCGTTTCCCAGAGACAAAGAGCAGCTCTATCTTGCCGTCGCCGCTACCCGAACCACCCTGCCCACTTGGCGCGCCTCTGCATCGTCGCCCCCATCTCCGTCCTCTTCATTATCCCCAACACACACACACACACGCACATCCTTGCTCCCGCCCTGACCGTCCATCCCTCCCGTTTCGCTCCGCTACTTGGACGCTCGAATGCCCGCGTTCGGTTTCGGTTCTGCACCGAGTGCGACCGCCCTTCTGTCTCTCATGAGCTCCTCTTCCATCCGATAAATGTCCTCGGAGTTGGCACGGGTGGTGCAGCAGCGACTGGGTGCGGAGGCGACGCCCACGTTCCGGCCGCCGTTCCCGTGGCAACCGCGCGGCAGCCTCGCCGACCTGGCAGCGGACGGATGGGAGGACGGGGGGAGATCCCAACGAGCAGGCGCGGCAGGCGAGACGGATAGGTATGACCAGCTGGGATTTACGGCGTACGTGTTGGAGCCGAGTGCGCCGCCGGCGGACGAATCGCTGGCAGCGTGGCTGGCGGCCGTGGAATCGCCCGAGCCCCACGACTCCGGCCTGCAGCTGGCCTCGTGTGACGCGCCGGAACCTCACGGCATCGACCGGCGATACGACTTGGTGGCCAGGCGGCCGCGAAAGACGCGTTCCACCTCGCGAGCCGATGGTGATGTCATGGCCGTGCCTGCGGACGGTGCACCATATCCCCGGAACCGAGACATGTGGGAATGGCTGGCGGCCTGGCGGCAGGCCCTACGTCAATACTGGCAGCAGTCGCTGCTGCTCAGACGCAATAGGTTGCACAACACTCCGACAGGTGAATGGAGTGCGTTCGCTACGGGACGTGTGGACCAACGGCCGGATACCTCCGCCCGGAGGCGAAGTAGTGAGCGCTGGTTGTCCGGCCGGCTGCCGTCGCTCTACTCTGGGATTCTTCTTCACGCCCGGCCGGCAGCATACCGCCTTTGGCACCACATCGCACGGCCGATATACACCAGGGCGAGTGAGGGCAGTCGTTGGGCTTGGCAGCGGACGCGCCAAATGGCCATCACCGCGCAGCCGACGGGGCAGAGGATATTCGGGCGTGCGCACTCGTACGTCCACCGGGTAGCCCAACGGGCGCATTGTCTGCGGGCAGCAGGCACGCTCACCGGCATGTACTTTTACGTCGACGACAACGGCCAACAGGCGTATGTCGCCGCCAAGACGCCTCCATCTTCATCCGCAGACGCTGCACCGCGCTCCCGTCCCTCTTCCGTACCGTTCGTGGCCTGGCTGCAGCGGCGGCATGCCCGATGGCGACGCCGTCGGCGCCTCGAGCACTGCCTCGCCCGATGGCATGCGGCCGACGCGCGGGTGCGTGCCCTGGAGACGCAACTGATCGAGGCGCGCGCTACTCGAGACGCCTGTTTAGAGGAGCTGCGCACACACATATGAATGCCCGATGACACGTCGGAGCGACCCCTGCACCCGCCCGAATCCCGTCACGACGGCTCGGTCGGTGCGGCCGCGGCTTTCTCGCGTTTGGTCTCCTCCGGTGCCGCCGCGTCGCGCTGTCCGCCACAACCGCCGCGAGCGCGCCACGGTGGCGGACGCCGCTGGTGCGATCGCGGCTTGTGCGCGTGCGTCGCCGTCGTGAAAACGGGATCCGTAGATGCGGTGGGTGCAGCGCTGTCGTCGCCGCGGTCAGCACCATCGGATGTCGGTGCTGCAGATGCAACGCCACCGCCATCCCCCCGCTTGCCCGGTGGGAGCTCCGCCTTGCTCGCCTCTTCGGTCGGCGCTTTAGCGGACGCCGGCCGTTGCTGCTGCGGACGCGTAGCGTGACCGCGTCCACGATTCCGCCGCGGCTTGTCTTTGGCGGGAACGGCCGCAGCCGCAGCCGCCTCGTCATCGGGCGCTTCCGCTTTGGTGCCCGCCGTTGTCGTTTCTGTGGCGCCTTTGGCCGATTTCACTCTGGTCCTCGCCTTGCCTCTCTTCGACGGGGACGCGGCGCGCTCGCCGGCAGCGGCCGCATTCGACGGTTTTCGGTACGCGTTCCTGTTGTTGTTGTTGTTGTTGTTGTTGCCTCCGTGGGATGCATCGGCCGCACCGTGCGCTGACGGAGTCTGCCGCGTGCCCTCGACCGTCGAGGTCGGCGTATCGCCGAGCTTGGCCGACGCCAGCTGCTCGGTCAGCGCCTCGATATTCGGTTGCTCGGCGGCCGGGGCGGCAGCGCGTTTTTTGTGCCGCGGCGCCGGCTTGCGGAGTTTGGCATCGCGCGCCGCCACCTTGCTCTCCCCGGCCGCTTTCTGGACGGCCTCCTCCTGACCGCGGCCACGGAACGCCTCCGCCTTGCCGTTCGGCCGCGGATGTGGGTGACGATCGGTGCGCGGCTTGCCCCCGCGGCCGCCGCGAGCTGCCCGCCGCTCCCCCAACGCCGACGATACCGCTGCCGCCGCCAAATCTTCGTCGTCTTCGTCGTCTGCCTCGCGTTCACCCTGACGCTGTCGCGTTGGACTGACAACCTGAGGCGGCGGCGGCGGCGGCGGCGGCGGCGGCGGAACGGGTGCCGACTTGCCGCCCGCCGTCCGCCCCGCCTCGGTGGACGCTACCACCGCCGCCTCGCGCACCTCTATGTATCCGTATTCACTGACGTACGGTAAAAACTGGCCATCGTCACCCACGAAAAACGTCGACGGCACAAACTCCGGCGCATCGGTACGCAGGTCGGAGTGCATGTGCGGGCGCGCAGGCACGCTCACGGCGGCGTCCGCCTCGGCGTTGGTGTCCGGGTCCGTCTTCAACGCTGGCGCCGCGGTCGCCGATTCCGACAAGCTCGCGACGCTCAGCGCGCTGCGTGACGCAGAGACGTCGGCGTGCATGGCGGCGCTGTCGCCCTCGGCCGCCTCGGTGGTCACATCGCTGAGCGGAAACGACGAGCCGAATCCCCTGAGCGATGCGCCGGCCGTGGTGCCGCTCGACGAGGCGGCGAACGCCCGCGATATGTCTTCAAACGAGGGCCGCTCCATGGCACGCGCCTGCCAACGGGGCGACAGCGCCGTGCCCGGCGCCGCGTCCCGGTCGTCGTGGTTACCGGAAGCGCCCGGTGTCGCGGGGCGCATCGAGTTTTGCACCCGCCACAAGAACGGTCCCTTGTTCACAATGCGCGGCGGGTCGCCCCGGCGGCGCTCGCGTGCAACTGCGCTGCCGGGCGCGTTGGACGCGTTGTCACGACTCGATTCCGCGGTGGACGCGGGCGCGGTCGCTCCGGGCGAAGTGCCAGCGGCGCCTCGACGGGGCGGCGCGCCAGCACTGTCCCGAGGGCGCGGTGTCGCCCGCGGGCCTCTCTCTTCAAACATGCCCCGCCGAGTCACCGAGGGATCTGGTTCTGCGGCTGACGGTGTCCCGGTGTCGCGCTTGCCGCCGCGTGATAGGTCGCCACGAGCGTAGCGGTCGCGACTGCCAAACGCCTCCTGTGTGCCGCCCAGACGGGCAATGTGCGCGGTACGGGAGGCCCGGCCGCGCCCAGCATTGGCTGCAGTATAACGTCCCATGCCGTGGGTGTTGTCGGCCGTGCTTGCTTCGCTCGCTCCGTTAGCACCACCTCGCAGTTGCTGCTGCTGCTGCTGCCGCTGCTCTGTCTCGGCCGTCCGCTTCGCCGCCAGTCGCTCCTCCAGTTCGTGCAGCTTGCGCATTGCCCGCTCTTTTTGCTCCTGCTCCAGGCGTTCCTCTTCCTCGCGCCGTTGCCGCGCTCGCTCCTCTGCCTTGCGTTTCATGATGTCCTTCTGCTCCTCCAGAAAGCGCAACTCGCGGGCCACTCGCTGCAACGGGTCCTCCGCTGCGGCGGAGGTGGTTACCGCCGGTCCGCCGGCCTCCTGCACGACATCCGCCGGGCGCGCCGCCTCCTCTCCGCCAGCGCTGTCGTCTTGGATATCCGTCCACTCCACCTCATCCTTGGCACGCGCAGTGTCATGATGCGTTTTCTCGTCACCAGCTGCCGGTGCCGCCGACGAGGAGGGCTTGGTCGGCTCCAGCAGCAGCTCGCCCACATCCAACGGCATGTCAAAGTTCATCTCCTCGTCGGGGTCTTCGGTCCAGTCGGACAGTCCCATGGCACCGGTGCGCCTCTGGCGCACCACCAGCGGCTGCGTTGCGGCGGAGGTGGACGATGTGCTGTCGTGCCGCTCGCCGGCACTCGATGGTCGCGGCCGCTGCGATGCTGCCTCCGACGGCGCTGTGGTACTGCCGCCAGTGGTCGTTGGGCGCACCAGCGCCGGGAAGTCGCCCAAACGCTCCAGTTGCTGCCGCCGTCCAGCCGGTGCCGGCGGGCGGGCAGGCGCCGTGGTCGCGTCGGACGCCGATGGTCCGCTGCGCAGGGGTTTGGCAGCCGCACCGGTCAGCGCCGTCTTGGGAACGGACACCGCCGATGAGGAACCAGCACCGGTAGTATTGGCGGTTGCCGTCCTTGTTGGCACTGAAGACTCGCTGTCCGACACGGGCGGCGACGCACTTGCCGACGCGCCGGAGCGCCCCACCAATCGCCCGCCGCGGCCCAGCACTTGCAGTCGCTTGGTCGCCATCGCCTCGCGGTCTTCGGCACGGTGCCGTGTCGGTGCTGCCACCGCTCGATAATTGGGCGCCGCCGTGTTGCCACCGCTCCCCGCAACCGCTTGTCCATCGATTGTGGACGGCGCCGCCCTCAACGCCATTTCCCCACCTCCCACCGCGCCGACACCACCGGCACTCTCCACGCCGCGATCACCTCCCGCCAGCTCCGCTCGTTCCCCAGCATCACCCTCCCGCTCCGTGGCATTTCCGTCGTGTTCCTCACGCCTGAACGTCTCCTTCCGCTCGCCCACGCCGCGGCCCGTCTCCATCGCTGCCCACCGCGCCGACCGCACCCCTCGCTAGAGTCCCGATTCGCTTGAACTTGTAGTCCGCTACGCCTGGCGCTCCCCTGTCGACCACCACAGGCATCGTCTGCTGTGTCGTGACACCCTCCGCTGTCGCTCGCACGCGGCCAGAGCGCCTTTACAACAGATGCACCCGCGTGTATCCGAAGCCGGGCGGCCAGCGCGCCCGAGAGGCGCCCGTGCCGCGGGATTGCGCGCAGGCACATTCCATCGCTGTCGTCGGGGGCCAGAGGGCGTATCGAGGGCGCAACGGTTCGACAGCGCCATCACAGCGCCGTGACCAGTTCACGAGCGTGCAGTGTGATGGAGTCGCTCTCGGCGGAGGAGACTGCTGAGCAAGTGGGTTGGTCGAGGGAGGGGATGGGCGATTCAGGGCACGGGAACGCAACTAACCGGCGGCGCGGAGACGACGCGGAACAGGTTCGAGGAGGCGTTCAAGCTGTTCGACCGCGATGGCGACGGCAAGATAACCGTCAAAGAGTTGGGCACGATCATGCGCTCGCTGGGGCAGACCCCGACGGAGCGGCAGTTGCAGGACATGGTGGCCGAGGTGGATGCGGATCGGTCGGGCACCATCGACTTTTCCGAATTTCTGTCCCTCATGTCGCGCCAGCTGAAAGACGCGGACGCAGAGGAGGAGGTGAGAGAGGCGTTCGCCATGTTCGACAAGAACAACGACGGCAAGATCAGCGCCGAGGAGCTGCAGCTGGTGATGGCCAAGCTGGGCGAGCAACTATCCCCTGAAGAGGTGCAGGAGATGATCCGCGAGGCAGACCTGGACGGAGACGGCTCGATCGATTACGCCGAATTTGCCAAACTGTTGCACTGGGAACAACAGGCGACCTGAGTGCAGGAAATGGCACGAGCAGCTGGCGAGTTGAGCATCGAGCGAGAATCGGGATATCCGCGCCGTCGGATACAGCGCCGAGGCAACACCCACCGGTGTATCGCCCTGGAGTGTGCCTCCTAAAAGTTTTTCCTCCAGTTCAAGTGCCCCCCGACGGCCTCTGCGGTCGTCCACCATAACGAAACCCGTTCGTTCCGGCCTGCCTGGAGTGCTTGCCCGCGGAAGACGCCCGCGCGATTCTCGTCCGCAGCGGCCATTCCGAGGCCGCGGTGCTCATCGCCGGGCACTCTCGGTGCTCTCCCGATCACGGGGCGTCACATGCGGAGACGCGAGGGCCACTGACGTGAACGACACCGGATCGCTTATTTCATGCTAGGGCTGATCGGCGTGGAGACCGTCTGAGTTGGGCCGGACGACTATCCATGTCTGCGGCAGCGCGGATAGTTTCACGACGGCTTGGCGCGGCTGCCGGTGGCATCACTGCCGCGGGAGTGGCTGGCGGTCTGTTGCGGTCAGGCTATGCCGGTTGGCTGCGGACGCGGGCGGCGCAGCCGTCGCTGGCCACGTTGGGCGTGCCTGGCGCTCGCAGCGCCTCCTACATGGCCGGTGGGCGGCGGCGCGGCTTGGTGCACTTTGGATTGATCATCGTGCCGCAACAGCACGCGTACATCGTGCAGCGGTTTGGTCGTTTCCATCGGGTGTTGGATCCCGGGCTGCATTTTCTGATTCCGTTGGTGGACAAGGTGGCGTTCACGCACTCGCTGAAGGAGGAGGCCATTCCGATCAACTCGCAGACCGCCATCACCCGCGACAATGTGACCATCGCCATCGACGGGGTGTTGTATGCGCGGGTGGTGGACGCGGCCAAGGCGTCGTACGGCGTCGAGGACCCGTACTTGGCGCTGACGCTGCTGGCGCAGACCACCATGCGCTCCGAGTTGGGCAAACTGACGCTGGACAAGACGTTCGAGGAGCGCGAAGTGCTCAACACGCGCATCGTGAACAGCATCAACGAGGCGGCGTTTGCGTGGGGTATGCAGTGTCTGCGGTACGAGATTCGGGATATCAGTCCACCGGCCAACGTGCGCAAAGCAATGGAGCTGCAGGCGGAGGCGGAACGGCGGAAACGAGCGCAGATTCTGGACTCGGAGGGCGAGAAAGAGTCGGAGATCAACGTGGCCGAGGGTCAGAAGCGCGCCACCATCCTCAACTCGGAGGCGCTGAAACTGGAGCAGATCAATCGGGCCACCGGCGAGGCCGAGGCGATTCTGGTGCGCGCCCGCGCCACCGCTGACGCCATCCGCATGGTGGCCGCCGAGATGCATCAACAGGGCGGCAGCGACGCCGTGGCGTTGCGCGTCGCCGAACAGTACGTACAAGCGCTGGCCAACCTGGCCAAAGAGGGCACCACGCTGGTCGTGCCCGCCAACGTGGCCGATGCGCGCGGCGTCATCACCCAAGCGCTAGCCATATGGGAGGGCGTGGGCAGTCAGATTCGACAGCGACACGCGCGGAACGCCGGCGATCTGACCCACTCCCACGAGCCCAAGAGCGTCTCCCCGCCGGCGGGATAACCTGAGCAAGCCGAGGACGAGAAATGGGCGGCTTGTCGCCCAGTCTCCTATGGCATTCCAACTGGCCAAGCAGCTCGAATCATCGACAGGCCCACATGCCACTCTGCCAAAGTCGTTCATCAGACCTATATGCATCCTTTCCCGCAACCGCCCTCTTTGCTCTCCCCTCCTCCGCCGTGCCTCATTCCCGTTTGGCACGTTCGCGTTCGTGCTCCAGATTTTCGGTGCGCGATCGCGTCGGCCGCGCGCACTTTGTTGGCGATTTTTCGGTTCCCAAACTACCTGGTCGAACGCATCGACCACCACATTTCTCAGCGACGGCGGCGTATGAGGGCATGCTATTCGTGCGAAACTGGTCGCTTTTGAGGAACGGGTACATCTGGTGCTTGGATTTGGCGGCCAAAGTGCTATATGGGTCGGAGGCGACGCATCGACGGCACCGGGAGCTGCGCGCGGATGCCGCGGGCAGGCCGGGCGAGGACGGCGGCGGGCTGAACGGCCGGGGCAGTGGTGGCGGTGGTGGCGCACCGGCGAACGGTGGCAGCACCCAGCAGTTGGCGCGTCGGTTGAAGCGCATCAACTCGGAGTTGGAGTTGGGCGGTCTGGGCGAGTGGGAGGCGTACGACGCTATCGGCGGGGTGTACGATGTGGTGGCGGGATCGACGACCGATCCAGCGGCGGCCACCGCACGGCCGCCGCGGCGCCCGGGTACATTGCTGTTGAGCGTGGACGACGTGCTACCGGTCATCAACGAGGCGCTGGAGGCTATCGTCGGCGACACCCTGACGCGCTGTTTCGAGTCGGAGCCGCCGCCGGTGTGGAATTTCATGGTGCGCAGTCTGCGCGGCCCGTTGCAGTGGTGGATGGTGCCGTTCCTGCTGCTAAGCATCTTCGTACGCTATTGTATACTGTTCCCGCTGCGACTGGTGAGTTTCAGCGCCGGCCTCACCATTTTCACCGTGTCATTTCTGTTGGTGGAGCTGCTGGTGCCCCGCCGCTGGACGCTGCACACAGTCCTGCAGAAACAGCTGATCGTGTTCCTGGCGTCCACTTTTGTGGCCTCGTGGAGCGGCCTGGTGCGCTATCACGGCAAGCGGCCGACGCGGCGGCCGAATCAGATCTACGTGGCCAACCACACCTCGCCCGTCGACCTGATCGTCATGATCAAGGACTATCCGTTCTCCGCCATCGGGCAACGACACGGCGGCATCGCCGGCAAGCTGCAGGACCTGCTGAGTCGGGTACAGAACCACGTGTGGTTCGACCGAGAAGAGGGGCGCGACCGCCGCATCGTGCAGCGGATGTTGCGCGCGCACGTGGCGGACGGCGCCAACGAACCGACGTTGGTGTTCCCCGAGGGCACCTGTGTGAACAACAAGTACTGTATCATGTTCAAAAAGGGCAGTTTCGAGTTGGGCGCGCGCGTCTACCCGGTGGCCATCAAGTACCAGAAGCAGTACGCGGATGTGTATTGGAACAGCAACCGCCAGTCGTTCCTGGCGCATCTGTTCGGGCTGATGACCTCGTGGGCGGTGCTCTGCGACGTGTACTATTTGGAGCCGCAAGAGTTGCAACCGGACGAGTCGCCCACCGAGTTCGCCAACCGCGTCAAGCGCCTGATATGCGAGCGCGCCGGCCTGATCGAGACCAACTGGGACGGCTTTCTGAAGCGACACCAGATCAGCCCCAAGTTTCGCGAACACCGCCAGACCGCGCTGGCGTACCAGTTGAAACGGCGGCTGGAAGCTGCGCACGCACCCTCACAACCGCAGCTGGCGCGGACGCTGGATGCACACCTGGGGGTATCGCGCTCGCCGGAGGTGCGCCTGCCGCGATATCCCACCCCGCCGCCGGTGTCGCTGACCACCGTGGAGGAGGGGGAGGAGGCCGAGACGCCAACGCACGGCGATGAGGTGGGTATGCGACGACGGCGGCCGCCGCCGCCGCCGCCGTCACTTCTTCAATCGGGCGGCCGTGCAGTGGCGTCCGACAGCGCGGCGTCTCGGGGTCGACCGCAAAAGTTCAGCATGTGGAGCGGATTGCGCATCCGATTGTGCGCGCTGGCCACCCTGATGGTGTTGCTGAGCGCGACTTACGTGGTGTCCTCTGTCATCTACGAGCGCATGGGCCTGGCGGCGTACGTGGATCCGCTGGCGCGATGGGGCTGGCGGACGTGCTGGCGGGC
Organism: Cyanidium caldarium; assembly: GCA_026184775.1. NCBI lineage: Eukaryota > Rhodophyta > Bangiophyceae > Cyanidiales > Cyanidiaceae > Cyanidium > Cyanidium caldarium. Next base: position 287,304 of record JANCYW010000004.1, on the reverse strand, counting down.
GGTGGACGCGCTGTGGGATGCGGGAGTGCAGAAGCAGTCGGCGATGCGCAAGGTGTGGCGCGAGATGACGTCGAGCGTACATGCGCACGGAGAGTGAATGTCTCGGGGAGCGGCGGTGGTTGTTCGCCATGGCGGTGAATGCCGCAGAGACGCCAGTAGGAGTCGGTGTCCCGTCGATCGACACCGCAGCGGTTCCCGGTGATGTAAAGCAGACGGGTGAAGATGGGTTATGGGAGCGGTGACACGTTGTGGACGGCACTGGTGATTGTCGGAATGGCAGGTCTTGCGTCTCACCCCCTGACTAGGGCTCCGGCGGCGCATCGCGCAGGGCGCGGTATATCGCGAGAGCGAGGCCACGCTCATCGGCGCTCAGCGGCAATTTGTGAATATCGGGAGCGGGCGGTGCTGTCGTGGGCACGTCGCCAACGTCACCCGCTCGTTGTCCCGGCCAGTCGCGCACCAACGCCAGCAACCACGCGTACAGGCGCAGGACGACCGTTGCGCTCCAGATTGTCGGTGCTGTCGAAGGTGACAGCCCGCCTGGAATGGCCACTTCCGCCTTGGTAGTGAGCACCCGGTGCAGGTGTCGCACAAACGTCTGCGCGGCCGTTTGCCGTCGTCGCGCGCCCGCCAGACCCCGCACCAACAACGCCATCCAACCAGCGGGCACCACCGGCCACATGTCCTCAGCACCTAGGGGTGTCCGCGCATCCGGTGCCAGTTGCAACAGCGCCTCGGCCAGCGTCGTTATCGGCAGTGCACCGTCGGTGCCAAACAGGCGCTGCCAGTAGAGCCGGTGTAGCGACACCGGGCGATGCCATTGGCGGAAGAGCGCCGTCTCCATGCACAGACCGTGGCACCTCCAGACCGCCAGCTCCCATCGCAACAGCGCTGCTGGCGTCGTCTCCGCCTCCTCAGCAGCTACGTGGTTCGTCGCGTTGAGTGCCTGCCGCAACAATGCGAATGTCTGTGCATCGTCCTGCGCTTCGAACGCACCCTCTATCGCCGCCTGCGTGGACTCCCATCTGAGCGTTGCTGCATCGCCGTGACGACCGCCGAACAGCTGCTGCAGCAGACGATGCGCCCGCACCCGAAAACACCGCTCCCCACAGCCACTGAGTGCAGCGTCACTGCACCATACATGCGTCGCCCGCAAGTACACCCACAACAGGCGGCACCGCAGCATGTCTGCCGCTATGTACACGGCCGAGGAGACGTCCAGTGCGTGATCGCCCGGTGTGCATTCGATTGTATCGGCACTGGATGCAACTCGCGGTGGCACAGCACCCGCCAGAAACGGCAGCAAACGCTCCACCAGCGTCAGTGAACGTCCCAGTCGTCGTCGCGTGTCCGCTGCGGATGCGACCGCCGCACTGCAGTCGCACGGCGGACAGCCGCAAAACATACGTGACACCAACTCCTCATCGAACACCAACAGTGTGCCCCATTCCCGTCGGCCACACGCCGTGAAAGGCGACAGGGCCTCCATTTCCGACGCCGCACCATACTCCGCCAACACCTCTAGCGCCGCTTGCAGCGCTCGACATCCGTCCTCGAATGTGCCGTCCGCCATGTCGCTTCCCGCCTCGTGCGCCAACAGACAATCCACGCTCTCGCGCACGGCGGCGCTGGCCGCGCTCGGCGATATCCACTCGCGAAACTCGCGCAACGCTTGCATCAGCGGCGCTCGCGCAGCGCCGGTCTCCATCGAGGCCGCCAGCGCCGGTGCCATCCCCCAGGCGCCGGGCATGGCCGGCATCAAGCTGTCGGACCAGCCGGCTTCCGCCAACCAATCCGGCTCGGAGGTGTGCTGCTTCCCCGCCAGCGCCGCCTGCACGGGCTTCAGAAATAGCAATCGGACAACGTGCCGCAAATCGGGCCGGCGCAGTCGCAACCCGCCGCACGGCATCGAGTCGATCGTCGTTGGCGGCAAGGTCGCCTTCTCAAAGTGCTCTTGGCGAAACGCCGCCAGGTACATGCGCAGCGTGGGCGCCAGCGTTTCGCCGTCGGTATCGGTCATCGACGTCGGCAGCGGCACCACAACGGAATGCGTCGCGGACAGTGATGCATCCAGACGCTCCACCTCCGAAAGCAGTCGATAACGCGTGCTCGGCGTCCAGGCAATGGACGATGCCGAGAAGGCAGTCGATGCCAGTGCGCGATGCAGCTCGCGCCAGAGCGACGGATCACGGCGCTGAATGGAGACGGCCAGGCGCACTGCCGACGCAACACTGTCCTCCTCCGCCCGTTTCAACAATAAATAGGCGCTGTGATCCACACTGATCGACGCCGACGGTGAAAGACACGGAGATCCCTCGGCGTCGGGCACGACGCCATTCGGCGATACCACTCCTCCCAGCGTCGACCGCAGCGACCAGGCCAGGTCCGAGTCGGTCGCACCTGGCAAACACGCAGTTGCGTCTGAAGCGGCGGCGACGGCGGCGGCGGCGGCGTAATCTGCCGCCAGTTGTCGCACGGATTGCAGATGCGGCACTAACGCTGCCATTGAACAGGGCGGTACCTCACCGCCCGGAGCCACTCCCTGGTCCAGCGTGTAGATCAGGTGGTCCGCCAAGGTATACATATCCGCCGCAATCGATTCCAGCCAGCATTGCGCAGGTGTCGATGCACACGTGCCGCGGGCGGCAGCGGGAGCCAGCGTACAGCGTAAATCAAACACCAGCCCCGGCAGCAATGCGGACAGCAGACGCGTCACCGAAGGCGAGAGCGGCGAGCAGTGGGCCACCGCGACGCTGTTCGCCGAACTCGCCGCCGCCTGTAGCCACGAGGCCACAGCCTCGGCGCCATCCACGTTCCCTTCGCTCCTCCAAAGGGTCATCAGGTCGGTGGCCAGCTGCCACTTCAAGTGCTCTACAGTATGGCCCTCGACCGCCCCTGAGCATGTGGTTGCATCGGAGTGTCCCCAACGTAAGGCCGCCAGCGCGGCGGCCAGCATAGCCAGTGGCGAGCGCCGATAGCTGAGCGCCCGCCGACGACTCGCCGGTGACCCGTCTGACGCCCGGTATCGCTTGGAGGGCAGTCCTGCCGGTGCTGGAGGCTGCATCAGGGCGATGCGGCGTGGCGCCAGCAACACGATGTGCAGTGCTCGCGCCAATTCCGAGCAGTCGCCCAAGTTCCCGCAGCCCTGACTGCCCTGGTGCTGCCGACTATTCGCCTCCGGATGCGCCACGCCCAACTCCCATGCACCCCGCCAAAGTGCCTCGTACGCGCGCACACATTCCGCAAAGGGCAGCGCGTGCTCATCGACCGATTCGACCAAAGCAGTCGGAGCTGCCTCGACGGTCCTCGCAGCCGCGCCGACGTTGCCTCGCGACACCGGCCCCTCCGAGGCAAACGTCTCCGCCGCAACGCCCTCCTCCCATTCCAGTGCACACTCGCTGACGTTGCACAATGGCGCACCACACAGCACATCCACCACCGAACTGAATTGCAGAGCCTGCACACGCGTCCACGACCCGTCCCAGTCCGACACCGATCGCCAGCCCGCCCGACCAGCCCAACACCACGCCCGCTCCCGCAACGCCGCATTCGTGTGCAGCCACTTCCGAACTGTCACACTCACTGACACCTGCAGTATTCTCGACCAGCAGTCACGCCCCGGCGGTGGCTCTGCATCGCCCCGCCGCAGACGTTGGCCAGCCGACGCAACCGCCCTTCCCGCCAGTTTCGGCGCTCCGCCACGGTTCTCTGCGTCCTCCTCCTCACACTCACCAACGACCAACGCTCTCCATTCCCGTATTCGATCGTCTGCATGATGGCGCAGGTTGTTCCCACCTGACACCCCCTCCGCACCCATCGGGCGTCGATGCAGGGCATCCGACTTGAGACGCGCGCCCCGGGCTGGCCACTGTCGGTCGATCGCTCGCTCGTTCCGTCTCCAACGCGCGCGATTTCGATTTCGAGCCGTTTCATATGGAAATGAGGCAATCTGGCACTCTGCAGGCGCGGCCGGGCTGGGCGCCGGCTGCGTTGGTGTTGCGCGTGCGAGTGCGTGCAGCCCGGCGTCGATCGGCATCCGCTGCCCGCAACGCCGGTTCTATCCGGGTGGATTCGCTTCTCCGACGGAACAATCTGCAGCGGGTGGTGGCAGGGGTACTGCGGTTGCGGTTGCGAGGGTGAATCCGTCGTTCTCGGGGGTGGTTGCGCGGGCACATGGAGTCGCCGGCAGCACGGGCCGGGGTCCCGGCGGCGGACGACGGCAAGGCGCCCCTGATGGCTGCTTCCGAGTTGCCCATGAGTGCCGCATCGGATGCCCTGGAGGCGGCGGCTGCGGGCAGGTCTGAGAATGTTGCGGGTGAGGCGTCGCGGCGAGAGAACGGCAGCGGGGCGACGACGGCGACGACCGCCAGCGAGGACGGCGCGGACGCGCAGTTGGGGACGCCGGCAGCGAACGGCGCAGCGAACGCTGTGGACAGCAAACCGACGAATGGCGGGAGTGACGCGGCGCAACCGACAGAGGGGGAGACGAGTGGCACTTGCGATGACGGGGTCGCCGTCGCTGCGGAGGCGTCGCCAGCGGCGCAGCGCCTCGAAGACAAGGCGGAGGTGGATGCGAGCGCCGAGGGACGGGGCCGTGAGGTGCACGAGGACGCAGAGCGTGCAGTCGACGCCGGGAACAAGTGGGACGCGGACGCGAACCCCATGACCACCACGCAAAAGAGCGGAACGAGGGGGAGCGCCGGCCGCGCAGACGACGTCATCGCCAAATCAGGCGCAAACGCGACGGCTATCACCGCACGTGGCGAATCATCGGAACGAGCGGACCGCGCACCGGCTGCCGAAGATTCCATCGCGATGAGCCGTCCGCGGCGGGCAGCGGCGCAAGCGGCCCGACCTGCACCTCCGCCTCCCAAAGCGCCCGCGACCAGTGGCAGTGAGCACAAACGGGCTGCTGCAACGGCGGCCATCGGCGCCGTCACGCCGCCTGTGGACGCCGAGGAGCGGCGGCACCTGCGCGACAAACTGCTGCGCCGCAGCAATGATCTGCTGGCCGAGCGCAAACGCCTCGACACCGTGCTGCGCGAGCCGATCATCGGACGAGCGCTCAGCTGGCACCGCGGCGGAGCCGTGTATATGCCGGCGGACGGCATAGCGACAGCTGCTTCCGGTCAAGCCGAGGCGCGTTCCACGGCACGCTGGCCGGAACCGCCTAGAGCCACCGGTGCGGCGACGATACCCTCGACGCGAGCGCCGACCATGGCCGCGGCCGCGATCGACACCACCGACGCCTCGGCGCGGCATTCAGGTGGCGGCGGTGGCGGTGGCGGCTCGTCCAGCAGCGTGCATGGATCGCCGTCGATATCGACTTCGGGACGCCTGCGCACGCCCAGCCAGCGCGTGCACCACCAGCCGGGTGAACGACTGGACGGCGCCACCATCTTGCGGCGCTACCCTCAAATGAGATACTGCCTGCGAGTGCTGCGCGATCTGATGAAGATGAAAGGAGCCAGAGCGTTTCTGTTGCCGGTGGACAAGCTGTGGGCGCCAGAATTCATCCCCGGTTACTTTGACGTCATCACGCATCCGATGGATTTGGGCACGGTGCGCCAAAAGCTGGAGGCCGGCGAGTACGGCACCGACCCGGAGGCGTTTGCCCAGGACGTGCGGCTGGTATGGAGCAACGCCATGACCTACAACCCGCCGGGCACGGAATTCTACGAGCTGGCGCGCACGCTCAACGAAGTGTTCGAGAAGCGACTGCAGTTTATGCCGCCGCTGGGCGAGACCGTCGGCACCGCTCATCCCGCGAGCAGTGCTGCGCGCAAGCGGAAGCATGGCGCGCTGGCGGCGTCGCACCGCCAACGCGGCGGGCGCAAGCGCGGGGCGGGCATCGGCGGATCCGCCGCGGACGCTTTCGGGGTCGGTCCCGGCATGTCGACGGCGGTGGCGCGCGGGCCGTACGGTGCCATCGGGGGACGCGGCGGTGAGGAATCGCCGGTCGGGGCGTCCCAGCGCCGTGGCGGACATTTCGCGCGCGGCCCCGGCGATCGTCGGCGACAGCGCCGGCGGATGGATCCTGCCGACCGCGTGCGCGAGCTGGAACAGCGACTGGAGGCGCTGCGGCGCGAACAGGGCGAGATGCGGGCTGTGTTGGAGTCGTCGACAGCGGCGGCATCGCCATCGGGCGGTGGTGGTGGTAGCGGCAGCGGCGCATCGCCGCTGGGGACTGCCAGCGGCCTGCACGGACGCGATGCTCTGGCCAGCCTGGCCAAGGTGCCCATCACCCAACAGGAGATGCGTCAGCTGGCAGAGGATATCGGGCGTTTGAGTGCCCCACAACTGCAACGCCTGATCGATCTGTTCGGGAACCGGCCGGGACTCATCAGCCGCGGCGCCGGCGCCGGCGAATACGAGATGAACATTCAGCAGGCTAGCAACGAGACACTGCGCGAACTGCAAGTGTTCTGCGCCGAGTGTCTGCGCCCGGCGGGCGCCGCCACAGCCCCGTCGCAAGCCATGAGTCCGACGGCGGCGGGAGCGCGCTTGGCGTCCATTCAGCGCGCCATGCTGCAGCTGGAGAACGAGCTGGAACGCAACAAGAAACAGGCGACCGCCGAAGAGCAGCGACGGTGGCTGGAGGCGGGCGGTGGTGGTGGTGGTGGTGGTGCCTTGGGTTTGCCCAGCACCACCGCCATGAGACCACAGGCGGGCGCGTACGGTGGCGTTGGCGGGACGTGGTCGCCCGCCAACGCGCCCCCTTCGGACACTCCCCCGTCCGGTATGCGCGCACCGCACGTGGAGGACAAGAGCGACACCGATGCCAGCGACGACGAGGCGTCCTCCTCCAACCTCTCCACCGACGATGAAGAGCTGTGAGGCGCGCACCATCCTCCCCATCACCTCATTGAATGATAAGCGGGGCCACACACGTACACACCCGCAGCGGTGCCCGTGGCCGCGGACACCCACGTCGATGCGCTCGTGCAGACTGCATCTGCACCCGAGGGTGTGTAAACTTCAGCCGACTGGAACGGTGGCGCCGACCATGTCTCCCTGAGACGCGCAACGCGTGACCACATCACGGGCAGATGCCATCACCTTGCTCTCGTGCTCCCTCCCTTCCCTCCATCATCGGTATCGCGTCGTGTTGCGCCCAGGCGGCACCGGATGGCCAACTCTGATTGTGCACCGGCGCCAGCATGCGCAGTACCTGTTGCAGTAGCCGCTCGTTCAGGGGCGCGCGCAGTGCCTGCACATTCTTCGACAACGTCGCGTGCGAATCGATACCCACCAGGGTGCTGGCGATGCGGCCGTCGCCCACACATCGCACCGCGTATGGCAGTGCTAGCTCGGCGATGGTCACCGGTGTGCCCGTACATTCCATCGCGTGCTCGGTCACCCATCGTGCTGCCGCGGCACAGTGCGCTTTCAGCGCCGGCGGTGCCGGGTGCCAGGGCGGCGGGCCGCGCTCGGTCAGCAGCCCCATGCACAGCGGTGAGGCGTTCAGCACGCCGACACCCTTTTCGTACAGGTATCGCAGCACGCCACTGTCGGCCAGCGAGGTATCACACAGGCAGGCGTGACAGTAACTCAATGCCACGTCCACCTCCACCGCGGTGTGCTCCAGGATGGTCGGGTAGACGCTCAGCGGCAGGCCAGTGAGGCCTATCGCGCCGATGACGCCCTCGTCGCGCAACCGCGCCAACGCCGGCAACGTCTCCTCGGCTATGATCTGCCAGCGATCGGCAAACTCCACGTCGTGACACTGCACGATATCCAGCCGCCGCACCCGCAGTCGCTGCATCGACTCGACCACGCTGGCCCGTACCCGCGCCGCCGAGTAGTCAAACTCGTCCCGCCCGTAACGACCCACTTTGGTCGCCAACACATACGCATCGCGATCACCCAACTGCGATAGACACTTCCCCAACACCCGTTCCGACTCCGTGTTGCCGTAATACGGTGATGTGTCGAACAGATTGATGCCGTGCGCGTCCACCGCCTCCCGCACCGCCCGCACCGCGTCCTCTTCACTGGTGATAGGCCCAAACACCCCTCCCAGTGGTGATGCTCCAAATCCCAATTCCGATACCGTATACCCCGTGCTGCCCAATCGTCGTCTCTCCATCCCGCACTTCACGCGGAATCGAGCGGGCGGAATCGAGCGGGACTCGTCCGACCCGTCCGACAGGCCGCACGGCGCGATCGGTGCCTCGGTGCATCGGCGATCGCTCATCGCGCGCTTGCCGGGAGACACCACACACGATCGCCGCTGCTGCGTTGTCGCCCTCTGACCGGGACACCCACACACGCGAGAGAGAGAGAGAGAGAGAGAGCGCGCGCGCCGAGGGAAATGGGTAGAGTGTGGACGGGCGGGCGGCAATGGATGGTTACAAGACAGCAACGGGTAGGAAATGGAAGTGTTTCCGGAGTTCAGAGGGGTTGGAGCCGTCAGAGCAGTACCAGGGATGATGCATTGCCGGCGGGCGCGGAGGCGGACCGCCTCTTGCGGCCATCACGGCGGCTGTTGATGTGGTATCAGTGCGGGCCGACGGTGTACGACGATGCGCACTTGGGACATGCGCGGACGTCGGTGACGTTCGATATGGTGCGGCGGGTGTTGCAGCACTGGTATGATCGGGTGCCGGTGTTGGCACTGAGCGTGACCGATATCGACGACAAGGTGGTGGGGCGGGCGCGGGAGGTGCGCACTACGCGCGAGACCGCCACCGAGGCGGCAATGCGGGTGGCGCGGCTGTATGAGCGACGATACTTTGAGGATATGCGGCGGTTGAACGTGTTGCCGCCGACGTGTGTGTTGCGGGTGAGCGAGCACATCCCGGCCATCGTGCAGTACGTGGAGCGGTTGGTGGCCAAGGGCGCGGTGTACAGTACGCGCGCGGGCAACTTTTATTTTGATACCATGCGCGTACAGCATCGATACGGGGTGTTGGATGCCGGTCGGGCGTTGAATGCGGAATGGGCCGCTGCGGACGTGGACGACGACGACGACGACGAGCGGCAATCACCCGGTGACAAGCGACATCGGGCCGACTTTGCGGTGTGGAAAGCGGTGGCCGATCCCGAACAGGAGGCTTCGTGGCCGTCGCCGCGCACCACACACGAATGCACTGTGTTTCGCGGTCGTCCGGGATGGCACGTGGAGTGCAGCGCGATGTGTGCGGCGGTGTTCGGCGACCAGCTTGACCTGCACACTGGCGGGGTGGACTTGCGCTTTCCGCATCACGAGAACGAAATCCACCTGTCGGAGGCGTATCACGGGGTGGAGCGATGGTGTGCGCACTGGATGCACACCGGAGCATTGTTGAGCGGCCGAGAGAAGATGTCCAAATCGTTGCGCAACTTTGTCACCGTGCGCCAGTACCTGCAGCGCGACGGAGACGACAGCGTCGAGGATACGCTGCGGATGCGGAGGGCGGCGGATGTGTTTCGCATCTTTTGTGCGCTGCACAAGTACTCGACGCCGGCGGAGTTCACCGCTGCCCAGGAACAGCATGCCGGGAGCGTGTGGCAACGCCTCGCACAATTTGTGGAGCGCAGCCGGGAGGGACGAGATCGCGCTGGAGCGATGGCAGCGCCGCTATCGAGTGACACGTCGGCGGCGCAAGAGGAAGCGTGCAGTGGGATGTGGCGTCGGTGGCGAGGCACCGCTGGGAACGCTTCATCGCCATCGTCGAGCCGCACACAGCAACGCATTCACGCGTGCCAGCAGCAGATCGATGCGGCGCTCGTCGCCGACTTTCACTTTCCGCGAATCATCCACGCGCTGCTGGAGTTGGTGAACGACGTGAATCGGTGCGACGTGGGTGATGGCGAACCGGATGAGATGGCACTGGCCGGGCAGTGGGTGCGGCACATCCTGGGCATGCTGGGTATGGCCAGTGCGCCGTTTGCAGTCACGCCACGACAGGCGCCGAGTGTAGAAGATGGAGTGACCGCGGTATCGCCAGAGCAACCGCTCGAGTCGGCGAGCGCTGAGGCGATGCGCACCGCCCAGGTGGAGTCACTGGTGCGCTTTCGATGCACCCTGCGACAGGCCATCTGGGAGGAGCTGCGCAAACTGCCGTCGGGAGATGCACGCCATGCCCAGCGGCGGCTGCTGCAGTTGTGTGATGAGCTGCGCGACGAGGTGCTGTTGAAAGGGTACGGCGTGCAAGTGGCCGACCGGCCCGACGGCAACTCGTCATGGACCCGGTGCTATGATGTGCATAGGAAGAGGTCCGGCTAGGGTGACATACCCGTGTGGCCACCGATAAACCTCCGTGTCTGTCAGCTTTTCCGGTTGCCACCGCGTTTCCGGTGCCCTGCCCCACCGGGCAATACGGGAGCGTGTCTCGGGAGGGAGGTCCTCTGTGTGTGTGTGGCCCCTTGCGGTCGACGGGCCGCTGTTGGTCGTGGTGGGCGTTGTGCGGGAAATTTTGGTGCTGGCGGACGAAGGACGATGGAATCGGATACGACGGACACACTCCACTTGAGCAATATCTATGACACCCGATGAAGAGGCGTCGGGACGTCGCTGCTCCCGTTGTCGCGGCATCGTCTTCCGACGGTGCGGAGAGCGGTTCGGAGTTTGACGAGTTCGGCCGACCGCTGACCAGGCAAAGTCCGTGCAACGCGCCTTACGCCGACGATGGAAGCATACACGGCAGTCAGGAGGAGGAGAGTGGCTCCAGCGAATCGCTGGAAAATGCCCTGGTCGGTGCAGGGGACGGCAGCGACACTTGGGCGGGAGTGGAAGTGGTGGATGCCACTGCGGGCGGGCTGGAGTTTGCCGCTCCGCGCGCACCGCTGCGCAAAGCGCCGCGACGGACACGGTTGGCGCTGACGTCGACGACTGCTATAGCGTTTTCTGGCCGTCGACGACGACGACCGCGCCATCGTCGACTCACTGCCGCCACCTCTCCGGTGTACGTATCGAACCGACCTGTCCCACCAGGGGTGCCTGCTCGTTACTGGTGGCGCCTGTGGAAGGGCGACAGCGCAGACCGTAACCATAACGTGCTGGTGGCCGGTCATCTGCACCACGGCAAGACCGCCGTGGTGGACCAGTTCTTGGACACCTTTGCCGCCGCACCCGCCGTGTCGGCATCGCCTTTGCGCCGGGGCACCGGACGCGTGACCGACACCCGGCGTGACGAGCTATCCCGCGGCATATCCCTCCACGCGGCGGTGGCCTCGCGCGCCGTCATCGCCGACGGCATCACGCACCTGGTGCACTGGGTGGACGCGCCCGGCCATGCCGACTTTTTCGACCAGACCGTCGCCGCCTCCTTCCTGTGCGAGGGGGCGCTGCTGGTGGTGGACTGTTGCGAGGGCGTGATGCTGGGCACCGAGCGCGCGGTGGCACTGTGTGCGAGCCGTCGGCTGCCGATGACGCTGGTGTTGAGCAAGCTGGACCGGTTGGTGCTGGAGATGCGCCTGCCGCCGGCCGATGCCTACGCCAAGTTGGCACAGGTCATCGCCGATGCCAACCTTCTTGCAAAGCAGTATCCATTGAACGCGTCGACAGCCGGTGACGATTATTTTGTGCCGGTCGGCCGTCGCACCAATGTGGTCTTCTCTTCGGCGCAGTACGGTATGTTGTTCACCCTGGCCGATGTGGCCCGACAATGGTATGCGAAGGGCGCGCCCCGAGGAACGCCGCAAACCCAGATGCCGGAAAGCACCTCATCGACCCGGCGGTGCTTTTTCCGAGCCCACCATCTGCGCCCGCGACGACCGCTCCCGTCGCCGACGCTGGCCGACGCGCTGTGGGGTCGGCAGGCATGGGATCGCGCCACCGACACCATCACGGCCGCATCACCGCATGAGCTGGGGCTGGCGCTGAAAAAGCGCACTGCGGTGGAACTGATCCTGGAGCCGCTGTACAAAGTGGTGGCGTTGTGTGCGCTGACGGGCACCGACGCCGCGCGGTTGCCCACGCTCGCCGAGGCGTTGCGGCAGTTTGGCGGCGCATGCGCGGAACGCAACGCTCTGATCGCCACGCTGGAGCAGGCGGCGCGGGCGGGCGCGGACACCCTACTACGCACCGCGTGCCGCTACCTCTTCCAGACCCACACCGATATCGCCCGCATGCTCACTGCGCACCGTTTGAGCGCGGTGCTGGACGGGGGCATCGCATCGGAGGCACCCGAGGCTGAGGTGCTGGTGACGGGCCATGTGTTGCATCCCGCGGGCGACACCACCATGGCCGTCGCGCTGGTGTTGCGAGGTCGTCTCCGACGCGGCGATACGCTGCGCGCCGTGAATGCCGCCGCCGCATCCTGGACGCTGACCGATGCGCTGGTGGTGCCCAACGGACGCGTCCTGTACGCCACCGAAGAGGCGCCGGCCGGTCGGCTGGTGTATCTGCCCGGTGTCGTGCCCGCCGATTCCCATCCGGACACGCGCACTTTCACGCTCTACACGGGAGCGTCGGCGCCGTCGACGGATGCGAGCGGGGCGTTGCAGCGAGCGCTACGGAGACACGGCCGACCCACGCTGGGCATGGCAGTGGCGCCGCTGCGACCACAACGCCCGCCGCCCAGCGAAGCGTTGCTGGAGGTGCAACAGGAGCGCGGCACGGTACCGGTGCGGTTCGCCCAGCTGATGCAGGCGGTGCGAGTGCTGGCGCGCACGTACCCGGCATTACAGATCGTGCCGCAGCGGTGCGAGTTTGCCGCCGAGCTGGCGCCCGCAGCGGTGGTGGTGGTCGGCACCGGCGAGCTGTACTTGGACGCGTTTCTGTACGACTTGCGGCGATATCTGGTGGCGCAGACCGGAGCGCACACCTGGTGGAATGTGCGCACGGCGCGAGTGCCCTTTGTGGTGAGGTGGCGCGAGGGGATCACGCGGCCATCGGCGGGAGTCGACGTGGAGCAAGACACGTCCGACGTTGGCACACGGTGCCGCGTGCGACTGCAGATGCGTGCCGAGCCGATGGCCCGTGCACGCACCGATGCGTCGGCGGCAGAACGGTGGGAGCTGCGGTGGGCGTGCGCCGACGCGCCATGGCGAGAGGCGGTCGAGGCGGGTGTGCGACAGGCGGCTGCCGCCGGACCGCTGTTGCAAGCGCCCGTGTATCATGTCCGTTGGGTGGTGCAACAAGTGGCCGTAGTCGGGGAAGAGGGGAAGGTGGCGGAATCGGTGATGCACCACCAAAGCGCCACCGCTGCGATGACTGCCGCCGTGCGAGAGGCGTCGCGTCGAGTGGCCCTGCAAGCGGTGCTGCACGCGCGTCCGTGTCTTTACGAACCGGTGTACCGGGTGCAGATCGCCACGCGCACCGAGCTCGTGCCCACAGTGTGTCGCCTGCTGACCGAACGGCGGCGCGGACGGGTGTTGCGGGTGCGGCGCACGCCCGGATGGCCCTACGCGGTGGTGGAGGCGCGGATGCCCGCCCAGGAGATGGTGCCAGGGATGGAGGCGGAGGTTCGGTATTTAACGCATGGCGCGGCGTGGGTGCAGTGTGCGTGGGACGAGGCCGTCGACGAGGCGGCGGAGGCCGGTTGGGCACGCGTGCCTGGCGATCTGCCCGGTGGCGTGCACGACGGCGTTGAACCGTCGTCGGGATCGAGTCGGCCGGTAGGGTCGCCGAGCGCCACCGCAGCGGCAGACATCCTCCGCAAGACGCGGGCCCGACGCGGACTACCCGCCACCGTCCGGTAAACACAGCCAAGCCGCTGCAGCACCGACAAACCCACCTCCCTCACCCGCCTCGTGCTTGTTGTCGGTCACGCTCTTCGGCCGCATTTTCGATCATCTTCTGCATGCCCACTTTCCACCACTCACCTTTCAAGTCCACGATGACGCCCTTGCCGTAGCAGTAGACGCAGGTGCGGTGGATACTGTCCTTGCACGCCGGACAGGTGATGCTCTCGCCGGTGGTCTTGTAGAACGGCGTGCCGTGGCAGATGCAGCACACCGAGCGACCGGTGCCCTTGCAGTTGGTGCACGTGGTCCAGTCCGATTGGCCGCCGGTGATGAGGCTCGGAGGGCGTAGGTCGAGCCGGGGGCGGCTGCCGGTGCCCTTGCGCCCGAAAAAGGAGAGGAAGCGGTTCGTCCAGGAGGCTTGCGAGCGCAACGCGCGCCGTCGCTCACCGGCGGTGCGGCCGCGCGGCGCCTCGCCACTGTCGAAAGTGCTGCCGCCGGTGGGGCCGACGGACTGAGGCGGCGGTGTGTCGGAGATGGGCGCTTCGGACTGAATCAACCCAGAGCCCAAATCGAAAAAGTCAACGTCGCCGCCATCGTCCGACGCATCCGCGCCCTCAGAAGAAGCCGTGTCGCCCGGTGTGTGGGGCTCCTTCGGGCCGCCGTCGTCGTCGGCGTCGCGGGGTTGTTGCATGCGCAGGCGCCGCGCCCGGGCCACCCCGCACCGGCCGCGCCCACCAGGGAGTCTGTCGGTGCTGGCGCCCAGGCGGCCCCTCGGGCGCAGAGAATGGCACGGCGCGATGAACGTTAAGCTAGAAGTGAACATGACTTGCCACGGTGATGACGGATTCGCACTCAGCGAGAGGCCAGGGCGGCGGCGGAGACGCACCGAGACGCGACGCCGTGCTCGGGCGCGCGCGGGAGGTGCGCAGAGGGGCGGTGTCTCGGGAGCAGGGGCGTGAATGGTGGATGAAACATGAGGATGGGGAGATGGGAGCGAATGGAGGAGGGATGTGGACGAATGGGGAGATGGCGAGGATCGAGTCTGAACGTGCCCATGAGGTTGTCGAGATAGACTGGATGGGTCACCCACCGAGGCTGACGCCTGCAGGCGCACGTCGCAGATGGTCACGTGAGGATTTCCACCCAGGTAGCGACTGCTGTGTGTACGAAAGTGCCAAGGTGTCGGGGACGAGCGCGGGAAAACGCGCAACGACCGCTTGGGCAGGGAGGGCGGTGTTCGGCGGGAGAGCGTCGGGTGGGTGATGCGGCTGCGGTGTGCGGCATCCGTGCCGGAACCGCTAGAAATGGAGCGATCTGGGCGGGATGGAGTAGGAGTGGCTGCTATGGCGCCAGCTATCCCGGAGAAGGCATCCTCTGTGGTGGTGGCGGCGGAGACGGCGGCGGCTCCCTTGGCGATGGACGCCAGATCGACCGGCGAGTATGTCATCCGCCTCGAGGGCATTCACGCGCTGCAATCCGCGCAGGAACGGATGCTGCGGTGGATGGCGCGGCAGGAGGAGTCGCTGCAGACGTTGCATAAACGGTTGGATGAGGTGGAGCGGCAGTTGCGTGGGCGTTGCCCGCTGCCGCATGCCGCCCACCGCGCTCCGCATCGACTGGGAACCGAGCGGCAGACGCGTGCCTATGTGCACTACACCGAGGGGCCGGCGACGCCTGACAAGTGCCGTGCGCACGACGCTCACGGCCATGACCCCGACGCCACCGATTGGGTGCAACAGGCCGCTCGCCGCTTGCAGGACATCGCGAATAGGGTCCCGTCGACCGCGTCCGTTGACGGAATGCATAACCGCGCTGCTGCTGCTGCTGCTGCTGCTGCCCCCGTTGCCTCGGGCCAATGGATCTGGGTGTCGATGCCCGCGGCCGGCGCGCCATCGGAGGATGAAACGGGGGCGCCCTGGGCGGGCACCGCGTCGTTGACCGATCACGACATCCAGAGGGCGCGCTCGCCGTTTCAAGTGGCGCAGGTGGGGCAGCACGACGGGCAACGATGCCTTTATTCAGTGCGTTTTAGCGACGGCGTCGTGGGCAAGGTGTCGGATGCCAGTTGCACCTCCACAGACGCGGACGCCTCGTTTCTGCGAGCGGTGCGCACCGATGAACTGGTGGGCGAGCGCGTCGCCATGCACTCCGGGCGCAGTGTTTGGTGTCTGGGGTTCGTCGCGGCGTGGCAGGACGCCGAGTACAGATGCATGACGGTGCGTCTGGATGGCGGCGGCTGCAAGACGTACATTCTGAACGACATCACCCGTTTCATGCTGCTGCCGCCCGAGTATGCTTGTGTGGGCCGGCACATGCAGTGGCAGGCGCCATCGCAACCGGGACGGGTGATGCGGGTGCAGCGTTACGACGGGCAGCGTCGCCGATACGCGCTGCAGGCCGTGCGAACCGGAGATGCCGATACAGACCGGGCGCCGGTGGCCTGCTGGTTCAACCCGGTCACCGATTCCTACCGCCTGTTGTTGGAGGAGGAGGAGGAGGAAGAGAGGCAGGAGATTCCGACGGATGCTTGCCGTGCGCGTCCCACCGCGAAAGCGATCGTCTCCCTGCCGCGCCGACGCAAACGCACCCATGCGAGCGCCACCGCTTCGGTGAGCGCCACGACGCCCGTCACCCGCGCCTTGGTGTGTGCCAGCATCGCCGATGACTTGCGGCGGCACCGCGGCCCGCGCTCCGACGACCTGATCGTCACCTTGTACGTGCTCAAAAAGTATACCACGGTGGGCGCTCGATACGATGCCACCGGCCTCACCGCCGACGAGCTGTACGAGCAGGCGCTGCGGGATGCGCTGCTGGCGCCGTCTACCGACTTGCAGGCCAGTCGACAGGGCGTGGCGGATGTGTTGGCGTGTGAAGCGGTGCGAGTGCAGAGTGGCGGCAAGCGGTACACTTTCTTCGAGCGGGTATCCTCGGAGGGAGAGGAGACAGGGTGCGGGATGCAGGAAGAGTGCACATGGCGGCCGGAGTGTCGGGTTCGCTATGCGGTGACGGGAACCAAGGTATGAGGGGATGGGATAGAAGGGGTACGGCCGGTAGCGCACGAAATCGTCTCGGGGAGAAGGTATCGGGCACCAGGCACTTTTTTTTGGTTCGTAGGTGGAGGCGGTGAGTGCATCTTGTCCGTGGCGGTCGATTCAGGCGCGCGTCTGCATCTCACGCGTTCTCCATGCTCGACTCGCCACCCGCTTCATCCCCTCCCTTCTCGTACGTCACGCTGTTCTTGACAACACCTTCCGCTCATATTGATCGACGCCCCGAGTTCACGACGCTTGATGGTTCACGTGGCGGTGGCGGGATGTGTGCACGGCGAGTTGGATCGTCTGTACGCCACGGTGGCCGCCGAGGTGCAGCGACGTCGGCTGACCTGTCCGCTGGTGCTCTGTTGCGGCGACTTTCAGTGCGTGCGCGATGAAATCGATCTGGCGTCCATGGCCTGCCCGAAGCGGTACCGTCGTATGGGAGATTTCGTGCGATACCACGACGGGGAGTCGGTGGCGCCCTACCTTACCCTCTTCGTCGGGGGCAACCACGAGGCGTCACACTACCTGGCGGAAGTGCCCTTGGGCGGGTGGGTGGCACACCACATCTACTACCTCGGCCGTGCGGGCGCCCTGCGGTGCGCATCCAGCGGCTGGCGGCTGGCCGGCCTGAGCGGCATCTACAAGGAGGAGGATTATCGACGAGCGCATGACGAACGCGTGCCTTTCCGCGACGCTGACCAGCGCAGCGTCTACCACGTGCGGGAACGCGATGCGCGCTGTCTATCGGAGGCGCTGCGGTGCTGCGTGCCGGCAGCCGCATCCACCACCCCGGTGTGCGATGTGCTACTGACGCACGACTGGCCGCGAGGCGTCGCCGCGTACGGGGCGGTGCCGACGCTGCTGCAGCGCAAACCGTTTCTGGCCGAGGAGGTGCATGCGCAGCGTCTGGGTTCGCCAGCGCTCCAATCGATACTGAGTGAGCCGCGTGCCCCGACCTTGTGGTGCGCAGCGCACATGCACTGCGCGTACGAGGCGCACACCCCGTGGCGTACCCGCTTCGTCGCCCTGGACAAGGCGCAGGCGAACCGACCGTTTCTGACCTTTATCGATGTGGGCGAGGCGCTGCCGGCCACGCCAGCCGATTGTCTGGCGGCGCTGGTGATGGACGCGAATTGGCTGGCGGCGGTGCGACGGAGGTATGCCGGGGAGGCGGCGGCGGCGGCGGCGACGTCGCCGATTGCACTCAGCGCCATGGCCGACCGCTACGCTCCCGACGCGTCCCCACGCACTCCACACACTCTGGCGCGCAATCCGCAGACCGACTATCTGCTGCAGCATCTGGGCATGCAGTGGCACCACCTCTACACCGTGGCCGCCGACGATAGCTTGGTAGGGTACGCGGGCGACTGATGGTGGATCGGGCGGTCGACATTTTTCCTGTTATGGTATAAACCCTGCCGCCACGTTCCGACGCGGCATCCGTGGCGCTGTCCCTGTTCACACACACACACACACACACCCCGCACTTCTGTCACTCCCCCTTCAGGAGGTGAACTCGACGTAGGCGAGGCGCGGAAAGCGTTTGCGCAGCCGGCTGGAGATCTCGCCCTTGACCGATTGGATCACCGACCCGCCACCGCCCATGCGTAGCACCAGCCGCGGTTGAATTCCGTCCACATTTTCCAGTGTATCCATCTGAATGCTACCGCCGGCGATCTTCAGAAACGGTCGCACTTGGTCCAGCACCATTTCGACGCCCTCGGCGGTGAGCGGCTCGCCGCTCTCCTCCTCCGCGGTCACTGCGGCGATTTCCGGTATGCGTTCCATCAGGCGTCGCTCGATGCCCATTTTCATGGTCATGGTGGAAGACGGGCACGAGCCGCACGCGCCCTCCAGCCTGAGGCGCACCGTGGCGCCGTCGATGTCCACTATCGAGACGTTGCCGCCGTCGGCGATGAGATACGGACGCAGCTCGTCCAACACCGTCTCCACCGCGTCGCGGGTTAACGGCAGTACGCTGGCGGCCGGTGGGGCATCCTGACACGCACGGAGGCGAGCGGGGAAGCGGGTGCGGCGGGAGACGCCAGGGTAAAAGGGCAGAGGCGCCGAAGCGGCGCGCGCGGCGCGGACCCGGGAGGAGTGCGGGCCCGAGCGGGTGAAGCGCGGTGTGACGATGAAGGCCATGAGAGGTTTGGATCGAGATGGGGATGTCGCTGGTGGTGACGAATGCGCAGGCGAGACTTGGGAAAGCGGAACGAACACTGGAGAAGCTGCAATCAAGTGGTGGACACTGCCGAGGAGAGCCCGAAACGTGCTGCGGCCAGACGTCGCGAGACCGAAAGCGGGACGCGCCTCACCGAAGCGTGTGACAAAATGTGCGTCACGACGGGAAATGTACGGCACACCCACCCTGTGGCATGCCGTTGCCATGCATGCAAGAATGGTCTCCCCGTTTTCGTTTGTTCTTTCCATGACAACGTGTGCTACGCTCGCTGATCTATCGCGCACCGGCGTGTGAATAAAGTGCGATCTTCGCCCGCTCTTTCCTCTCTTCTCCTTATCGCCTGCCGTCCTCCATGTTGCCGCTCATGACGCGCGGCACGAAACCGTACAAGGTATACAAGTTATTGACATCCACGCTGTCATCCAGCAGCGAGCGCATCGGTGGAAACACGCTGGTAGGTGGTGGCAGTCGAATCCCTAGCGGCAAACTGCTCGGGTTATTGGTAGGCGCGGTGCTCCCGTGGCGGGGATAGTCGTGCGGCAGCAGCACCATTCCACGCATCGACGGCAGATACGATGGCATAACGGGCACTTGCCATCGCGGCAACGACGCCATCGCCACCGAACCCAGGGCCGGCATGCCCGCCGAGTCGGCAGGCAAGTGTGATGCGCCCAGGAAGCGCGGCCACAAGTTGGGCGGGCGATTCCGGTGCGGATGCCGCCGCGTATACTTCCAGCAGGCGTTGCACAATCGCCGCACCGGTGACGGGAACGAATGGCTGGCGTCACCATGGGACGCGAGGCGCAATCCATTGGCCGTCTCCACAGTGCCCGGCAAGTCGGCGTGCGCTCGATGCCAATACGGTGTCTGCTCCGTGCCGCAGTTCACGCACCAGTTGGCAAGACGACGATGGGGCCGCGTCCGACGGTCGCCATTGCCGACAGCGATCGGCAGCCGTGCGTGATGGCTGGTCGGGAGGGAATTCGGTGCCCGCGGCGGTGATGCGGTGGTATTTGATACCGGATTGTGCCGAACGAAGGTGCGGTGGGGAATGCTCACCGGGCTCTCGTCGGTGATAGAGGGCGGACCGACCCCGGACTTTGGGTCGTCCGTCGCATTTTCGGGGCAGCCGCCGCTTTCGAAAACGTCGGATAGCGCCGGCGCGCGGTCTCTGCGAACGCCCCCGTCATCGGCAGGATGAAACGCACGCTCGGCTGAGGGACCTGCGTTGTGCAGTTCCGCGGTGCCGCCATTCGCCTTCCGTGGACTGCTCAACACCTGCCCGTCGGCCACATACGTCTCGAACGCCCCGTTGCATGCGGCGCTGTTCCAAACCAGACGCGGCAGTCGGCCTCCCCTATACGCCTCGGGCATTGCGTGGGGGATGCCTGGCGAGAGCAACGATACTTTGTGTAGCCGCGGTTCGCACGTTCCTACACCATAGGGCATGGCGGAAGACGCCGTCTCGGCGGGTATTATCAGTGGGCGTGGCCTGGCAGACATCTCGCCGTTGTTGTCAGCATCGCGATACTTTTCAGACAGGCGCAAAAGCGAGTCGGCGACCGCGTCGCGCAGGTGCTCGTCGCGGGACTCGATCTGCATCGCCAGAGAAGGTGGTGATCGTCCCAGAGTCGTTGTCAGCAACCCGAATTCGTGTTCCCGGTCGACGTTGAGAAGAGTCAGTGGGCAAAAGTGGTTCAGCGGCGCTCTCCACCGGCATACCAGACCAACAAACGTCGTCCACGAGGAGAGGCTGAGCTATGCGGGCACCGTTTGCTCGCGTGTCCAATTCGAATTCGCCGCACACGCAAGCACGTCTACCGGGCGCATAGACCAGTGTCCACGGGGCGCAGCATGGCAACGGAAGAGGACCGTCTGCCACCGTGACAAACGACCGTGTGCAGCGGCGTCCGGCACGCAGATGTGCGAGCATCCGCGCGGTGCCGCGCAGGTTCACGGGACGCGAACGCACGCGCGAACGTGTTTTGCAATCTTGTCCCAGATCGACACCGCTCCGAGTGTGTCCACGTAAGCCAATCGTCGTGTGGTGCTCTCTCGTGCGCGTCGACGATGCCAACATGGGGAAGGGTGCTGCACGCATCGGGCGCCTAGGCTAGGGTGGTGCATCCTTCACTGGAGATGACGGGGGTGTGCATGCGTCTCTGCTGCCTGCAGGGGCACTTCGCCTCACAACCGCAGCAGCTCAGCTCAAGTCGCTGCATGTACCTCTTGCGCCCTGGCGTCACTGCCCGACGGAACCACTCGTCGCGCCCGAGTGCTTTGACTGCCTCCGCCCGACCTTGAACTCCCCATATTCTCGTTGAAGCGCCGCAGACTCTGCCTCGGACACTGTGCAGATGCTCCTCGTAGAAAGGTCACTTCGTGGCCGCTCGCATACCTCTCCCGAGCCCCAGTACACTCACCTTTTTCTGATCGACGATACGCCCTGCCGTCCTCCCCCTCTCTCGCTTTCCTGCTTGTGCACTCGCGGGCCGCACCGCTCCCCGTCGTCCGATTCCGTTTCCGCGCTCGTCGTCGTCGTCGTCGTGTCGAATGGCCCCAGCGATTCCCTCGTCATGGCCTCTAAACTTCTCGCGCAAATCATCATTATCGGCGGACAGTACGTTATCCGTGGTCTGGCCGAAGCATACCGGCAAGCACTGCTCAACGCGCAGGCTGGTGGGCCGGCCGCCGGTGCTGCTCGACAGGGAGCCGCAGCCGCGGCCCGACGCGGCCGCATGTCCCTCGAGGAGGCCTGCAAGGTGCTGAACGTGAGCCCGGAGAGCGCGGTGGAGACGCTTCGAAGACAGTTCCAGCGATTGTATGAGATGAACGATCCCAAACGCGGCGGTTCACTCTACTTGCAAGCGAAGGTGTTCAACGCCCGACGGACGCTGGAGGAGGAGCTCAAGACCAGTCTGGAGCCGCCCGACACGGCGGAACGGCAGACGCAGTGACCGACGATGAACAGAGCGCCTGCTGGTATTGTTGTCGTAGGCGCGCGAATTGAGTCAGCGTGTGCTGCCGGTCGATCGCGGTGTACCGGAGCAACAACAGGCGTTGATACAACTGGTTGGCCCGCGCATACGTCGCCAACCGCGGCGTCAGTGTCAAGCGCTTCCGGACATCATCGCGTGGACGCTCCCCGTGTTCTTGTCGCAACCACTGCCGCGCCATCTCCACCAATTCCTCGGGCAAACCGGCGCGGGCGGCCACGGCGAGGCCGTACCCCAGCGGGATGGGCGACGCGCCAGGCGACGCCTTAAACTCGGGCACCAGTCCGTGTTCCGGTGCGGTGGTGCGCATATGCACAGCGCGCACGTTGGGCAACCAGTGCTCCAGGGCGGCTAGCGGGTGGAAATGGGTGGCGAACAGGACATACGCGGACGTGCCGCTGAGGTGTTCCAGCAGTGCCCACGCCAGAGCCTTGCCGTCGGTGGCGCTGGTGGCGCGGCCGAGCTCATCGAACACCACCAGCTTGCGGCGCTCACGCGGCTCTTGGCTGCGCGATGCCGTCGAGGCCGCCGCGCCCTCCACAAACTGCAGCGCGGTGGCCGCCTCGCGCATCTCCAGCGCGAACGACGACAGGTTGTGTTCCAGTGAGTCGTCGGTGCGACTGCGCACCAACAGCACCGACAGCGTCGGGATGGAGGCGTAATCGGCCGGCACGTAACAACCCACGTGCGCCAACAGCGTTATGAGGGCGACCTGTTTGGCCAACACCGATTTGCCGGAGGCGTTGGCGCCGAACACCAGTGCCACATTGGTGGCCTCGTCGAGGTAGGCGTCGTTGGGCACGAAGGGACCGCGGCCATCGCGCACGACGACACGCTCCAGCAGCATATGCCGACCGTTTTGGATGGCCAGCGGTCCGCCGGGCGTGGTGATTCGCGGTCGCGTCCAGGTGCCGTGCGCCCGCGCCTCGGAAACCGCCGACGTCAGCGACGTGGCCACGTCCAGAGCGGCCACGGTGTCACACAGGCGGTGGAGGGCGCGCACCGTTGCCTCGTCCTGAACCGCACTGCGCAGCCTTTTCAGCTCGCTCACGCTCAACAGCCACACTTGGTACAAGGTTTCGTGGTACATCGTGTTCAGGTGCGCCAAGTCGTCGGTGGTGAACAGCAGCAATTTGCTGGCGCGCACCGGGTTGCGCAGCGACACGTCCCCGCCTTGTGCCGACGACAGCGGGCGGCTCTGTGCGTCCAACCACGGCAGCGACAGGTGGTAGCCGCGGCGCGCGTTGTAGCAGACGTGCAGCCGCGGCTGCCGCCATCGCCTTTTCAGCTCCTCGCACGTCTGGTAGATTTGCTCGGTAGTGGAGGAGAGGGTGCCGCGGGCCGCATCCAGCAGACCGTTGACGCCACTGCGCACCGCAAATGCCGTCTGCATTTGCAGCTGTTCGGCGCCACGCGCCTCGGTGGCCGCCTCGTCGGAAAGCACCCGTTGGATATCCTCGCGGAGTGCGGGCAACGCGGCATCCCGCAAACGCTCGCACCACGGCTGGAATGCGGTGTGCAGTGATGCGGGCGACGAGGCATCGCCGGTTTCCGCGGGTTCGCCTCGCTCGAGCGCATCCAATAGTGGCGGGATGAGTTCCAGCGCCCTCTTGAGCAGCAGCACGTTGCACACGGTGCGTGCACCCCGCTGCGCCTGCTCCAGCGCGCGGGCGTCCACCACCATTTCCAACGGGTCGGCGGAGCGGCTGGCCTCCGCGGTCGAGTCGTTCAAGGCGAGCGCCGCCTCGTACCGCAGCAGCTGCGCCAACGCGCTCTCCACATCCGGCAGCTGGCGCAAGATCTGCACCAGTGACAAGTGCTGATGGGCGTCGCCGAGCAGTGCCTCCAGCGCATCCAGCGACTGCTCGATGGAGGCGGCATCGGCCGGCGGCTCCAGGATGCGCCGCCGCAACAGCCGACTGCCGGCGCGCGTGCGTGTACGGTTCAGCGCCTGGTACACCGAGCGGGAGTCCGCCAGGGCAGTATGGGCCGCCTCGTTTTGCAGCAGCTCCAGACTCTGGGCGGTGCTGGCGTCCATAAACAGCGCATCCTCGCAATGCGTGTAGACAAACTGGATGGTGCGTGGGCAGAACACCGTGTTCTGCCGATGCTCCACGTACTGCATCAGGGCACCGCACGCTTCCAGCGCCAGGCTCTTGTACGGCGTCTCGATGGCCAGGCGCACCGGCACGGTGTCCACGGCGCATCGCTCGATGGCCTCCAGGCCGACCATTTCCGAGAACAGACGGCGTGCCAGGAAGGTGATGCGTCGACCGTCCGACGATGCGCTGGCGCTGTCGCGACACTGGCGGGCGCCGACTGCGGCACCCACCGCCCGTCGAATCGGCTGGTCGGCCGCACTCGCCGGCAGCAGCACCTCCAACGGATCCAGCACCGACATTGCCATCAGTAACCGCGAGTAGACGTGGTCGTCGGAGAATTGGCGTAGTTCGGCACGTCCGGCATCGGCAGCGAACGCCGCCAGTCCGATCTCGTGCCCGCGCCCGCTCTCCACGATAGCCACCAGCGCCATGCCGTGGGATACGCGACTGGCGCCAGAAGTACCCCTGGAGTCTCGCGCCAGCGTCGCCTTGCTGCTCAAACCGGTGGTGGTGGAGGCGGTGCGCATCGATATGAAGCGCGCCGGAGCCATGCGTGAGGCGCCCGACAGACTGCCTGCCGATTCGAGGAACCCAACGCCCGCCGATATTCCGAACTGGATGCTCCTGTCCCGGACGCCTCTTCCCCATTTACCGCCCTCCATTGTGAAGAAGAGCGTCTCTTGTCTGTGGATTTCTGCTGAACCGTCCACAATCCTCTTCACGTCGGGCACGTGCCCTGCGGGAGACAACGCTCGCGCCTCTCTTTGTCTGCATTCGTCTCGGCAACGCGGAAAATCGCGCACGCAGCGGGTCGTCGTGCGCGGCCGCGCGACTTTCGGTCGGCGCGGGGCGTTCCCACCTTTGCGCCGTTGCAGCGAACGCGGGTCGATACTGCCTGCTGCTTGACCCAGAACGAAGCATAGCGAACTCGCCTGCTGCTCCGCCCATGTTGAACCAGGCGCTTCAGGGAGTGCTGTGCGGGCCGCTGTTACTGGCGTTCCTATGGCCCCAACGTGCGCAGGCGGCCGAGCAAGCACCGTCGCAGGGTTTCTTGTCGGGTTTCCCCAACTTGACGCTGCTGTCTCACAGCGCGGTGGCGCTGATGACGCTGGCGGGACTGGTGCTGCTGGCTTCGGCACTGCGTCCGAGGCGGATGACGCGGGAGGCCGTGCGGCTCAAGACGGCGGCTCGGGCGGCGCTCGGCTCCAAGCTCTTCTACTACGATCCCGGCGCGGGCGAGGAAAAGCGGTCGCGCTTTCCGACCATATTCGAGCCGGCGTCGGTGAGCATGACCGTAGTGGTGCCGGCGTACAACGAAGAGGAGCGACTGGAGTATATGCTGAGAGAGGCATTAGAATATCTGGATGGGCGCGCGGTCGACGCCAAACAGTCGCGAGCGACGCCGCCGTTTACGTACGAGGTCATCCTGGTGGATGATGGTAGCACCGATGGCACGGTACGAGTGGCCCGCTCGTTCACCGACCGGTACGGCAGCGCCAAATTCCGCGTGCTGGAGATGCCGCAGAATGGCGGCAAGGGCGCTGCGGTCAAGCACGGCATGTTGGTGGCGCGCGGCGCGCTGTTACTGATGGCGGATGCCGACGGAGCGACGCGTTTCCGCGACGTGGAGCGACTTGAGAATGCGCTGCGCGGAGCGATAAGCCAAGCGGACGCAGATTGGGGTGGCATCGCCATTGGCAGTCGCCATGCGATGGCCCACAGCGCCGGCAGCCCGGCGCAATCGGTGTGGCAGCAGAGGAGCGCCGAGGTGGCCCACGCTGCCGCCGCTGCCAAGAAAGACGATGACCTGTGCGAAAGATCGGCGACCCGTGGCTCGGCATTGCGGCCGAGCTCGTCCACGACTGCCCACGCGCCCGAACCGGATACGGCGCGGGCCACGCGGGCCTGGAAACGCAAACTGCTAGGCCAGGCGTTCAACCTGTTGGTGCGTTACGTGGGCGGCGTGCACGGTTTGCACGATACCCAGTGCGGATTCAAGTTGTTCTCTCGCGGATGCGCGCGCATCCTCTTCTTGACGCAGCACCTGACGCGATGGGCGTTCGACGTGGAGCTGTTGTACATCGCGCAGTGTCTCGGCGTGCCGATCATCGAAGTGCCGGTGCGCTGGACCGAAATACCCGGCAGCAAGGTGCGCGTGGTGCGGGCCGTGGTGAACATGGCGCTGGATTTGTTGCGCATGCGCATCCGTTACGTGCTGGGCGTATGGCGCATCGAATACGCGTAGGGGGAGGACGCCGGAGAGGGGATACGCACCAGACGGTTCATTGCTCGGTGAGCAACACGCGATGCAGTGTGGCTTCCAGCGCGTCCAACTCGTCGTCTGCCGAACGCGACGAACTCGGCGGCTGGGCGTGTTCGGTCCGCTCCAACGACCGGCGGAGAATCGGGGCACGGCCGCGTCCCGAGGAGACGTTCGATCGATCGCGTGCACGAGGCGCACTCTGGACGTGAGCGGCGTCACTGACACCCGCCTCTTCCTCCGTGTCATAAACTCCCGCGTCGCCCAGATCCCCCTCTTCATCCAACTCACCCGCAATATCCTCGGCATTCAACATCGCATCATCTGTAAGCACTTGCGCCACCTCTCGGCTGTCTTGCAGCACCTCCGCCAGGTCATCCAGCGCCGCGGTCATCGCCGCCACCCCACCTACCCGTCGTTGCAACGCCTGGGCACACACATTGCCGGCCCGCAGCGCATCTACCACCATGCGATCATCTTGCGCCTGTTGCACGGCGGCCGCCAGCTGCTCGATGTTTTGCCCGGCATCGCGGATGCGCAGTGCACGCCCCTCGGCCTGGCGTTTCTGCAGCAGCAGCTGCCGCAGGCGACGACGCTGCGCGGTCATGCTGCGGGTCATCACGCCCGCCGATGCCGCCGCGATATCGGGCGCAGCGCGCTCTTGCCGATGTGCCTGCCGCGGCAGCATCTGCCGCACCGCTTGTTCGCTGGCGGCTGCCACTTGTTGCCAGGCCGCCGCTCGTGCCTCCAGCCGTCGTTGCACCACTGCCAGGGTCAACCATAGACGGTCGCCGTCCCGCAGCGCTTCTTTGCCGAACTTGAAACCGAGGTAGCATCCGTCCTCCACCACAACGGGACACAGATAGCCCAATCCCTGACGCCGCAACCACAGCACAATGGCCAGCGCCTCCTCAATGGAGGCGCCGCAGAACCGCTCAGCGACCTCGTCTACAATATACAAGATGCGGGCGTGTCGCTCGCGCTCCTGACGCATGCGGTGCGCCACCTGTTCTCCGCGCCTCTGGAGCGCCTCGATCAGCGTCAATTTTTCGGTCTTGGCAAACGACAACTGCCCGGCCGCATCTTCTCGCGTGCTCCATGGCGTAGACCATCGCGCTCGCCGCACTGCTGCCAACAGCTGCGGCACCATTGCGCGCCGCCTCCGCGTGCGCACTTGCAGACGCGAACCGCCATCCGCCTCGCGCGCCAGCCGCACCGACGGCTCCAACCACGGGCTATCCTCGCCCTCGACCTCCGGACGGACGTCTCGTTCCAGCAACCACAGCTTCTTCTGTGCGTGCAGTTGTGCCAGCAGCTGCGGCCCGCAGGCTGGCTCGGTCGGGAACGCCGCTCGCGACGACGGTGAAGTGGTCTGCGCAAGTTGCTGCCGGGCGATGCGTGCAAAGTGTTCCTCCGCAGTGGCCACCAGAGCGCCCGGTTCCGCACTGGACACGCGCACCAGCGCCGATTCCCATATGCCTAACAGGTCGTCGTACAGTTGCGGGTCGGCTTCTCGCGAAGACGGCAAAAACGTCAGCCACGCAAAGGGCGGAACGTCCGGCGCCATCTCTCCTGGACCCGTCGGCAAATTCCTCCTCGTGACCAGAGACTCCGGGCGCTACGACCACACGCGCCCACTACTCCCTCTCCACTCGCACCAAATTCACTTCAAAGCCAGGTGAACACAAGACATTCTCTCCACTCTCCCGTCACCGCATCGACCTCATCCACTTCACGACCCGCTACCGACGCGGGTGTCCGGGCGACCGGTCGAAACATTTCGCGCGAGCCGATGTCACCGCACATCGCCTCGGGGCACCGCGGGATGGCATCGTCAAGCCACTTCTATCTACATCCTCTGCAGAGGGTCCACCCAAATGCGCCCAGCTTTATGAACCTATGCTCCACCTATTCTTCACAAATACCGCTTCATTTGCACACGGTAGCGGTTCTTGGAGGTGAGCGAGACCGACTCCACTTGTACGCGGCCGCGGCCTTTGACGGTGATCATGTCGCCTTCTTTGACCACTTTGGAGGTGGCAGTGACGGGTTGGTGGTTCAGCTGCACGTCACCGGCGCGCACCATCTCTACCATCTTGGTGCGACTGCATGCGAAGCCGGCACTGGCCACCGAGTCGATGCGCAACGACGCCTCCACGCTGAACACTTCCTTGACGCGGGGCGGCGCCACTTGCAGCTCAGAGAGGCTGTCCAGTGCGCGACACTGCACCGGCACCGTGCGCACCGAGGCGAGCGTATCGATGATGGCGGTGACGTCGTCGGCCAGCACGATGACCTGCGCGCCGCGATCGCCGAGCACCAGGATGTCACCGATGCGCTCACGGCGCAGACCGGTGGAGTTGAGCAGTGCGCCCAGAAAGTCGCGGTGATCTGCGGGGTCAAAGGTGAAATTGCCGCGCACCTCCAACACGCGCAGAGGTGCGCGGCATGCCTCCACCCCGGCCGGTTGCAATGTGGCCAGGTCGTCTTCCGGCTCCCGTCGCAGGAACGCTACCAAGTGGCGCTCCGCCGACGCGTAACCGCCGCTGCTCACCGTGGCCACAAATGCCATCTTGGCCAGCGCGCTCTCCAACGCCGCGCGCTCGGCCGGCCGCAAAAAGAAGTCGGTGACGACCACTTGAAAGGTGGAGGCGGCGCGCTCGGCCAACTCCAGCACTCGGAACGAGATCTCGTCAGGCAATTGATGGTGCCGCAGTGTCTTTAGGATCGAGTCCCGAGGCAGCAGGTCGGTGCGCAGCGTGAGCGGCCGCCGCGCCGAAGTAGACACCACCGGTGTGCGCCTCCCCGACCCGGTCCGACAAGTGCCACTGACACGCAAGCCATTTCGGTGAAACACACCTGGCCGTCCAGCCCAGACACTCCACGCCATTTGCCAGGCACATGGCCATCTCCGCACGCGTCCTCCCATGCCCGTGCTCCCCGATCACTTACCCACAACGCCCGTCTCGCACACTTCACAACGTCGTCGCGCTCGGCTCGGTCGGTCGCAGCAACGCCACCTCCCGTCGCACCCGCGCATCGAACTTGGCCTTGCTCTGCACATACAACCGATACGGCTCTTCACACGCCGGGTCTGCTGGATTGGGCTCCCGAATCAAGTCGTGGATGCCCAGCAGGATGGCCTTGACCGATATGCTCGGCTTCCAGCCCTTGTTCTCGTTCAGAATGGACAAGCACACCGTGCCCGACGGGAAGACGTTGGGATGAAACAGCGGCGGCACGAAGCGGCACAGCGGCGGCCGTGCCGGATACTCCGCCGGGAACGTCATATCCAGTCGAAACTCGCCACCCTCGTACGGCGTGCCCGGCGGCCCCGGGATGATGCACGTCCAGTGCATCAAGTTCATCTGGCCGTCGGCGTCCACCACCGGCTTGGCAGAGAAACCAAACGGCCGGTCCCGTCTCCAGTTTTTCCGCTCCTGCTGTAGTCGCGTGAGCGCTAGACTGGACATGGGTGGTCGATGAGCGTGAGAGCGAGCGCGGGCGCGCTCTCCATCTCGGAGCGCCCGCTCGGCGGGTGCGTCCGACCCGCGCACGAACGCGGAATTGCGCCGCGCGATGGCGCGGATGTTGCGGCGAGCGCGGCGCTTGGCCATGCGTTCAAGGGTGCCGTCTGACGGAAGCGCCCTCCGGAACGGTGTGAGCGAGAGTGCGGAGAGCGGAGCATCAGGGCGCAAAGACTCGTGCGGGAACGGGGAGGCGTTGGAGTGGCTGGACAAGAGACGGAAACGGAGTACTCGCAGAGGGGTGGATCCGGCGCGGTGGACGGCGAACGCACCGTGCGGCGTCGGCGACCGTTTTTCAGTACCTGCCGCGCCACCACGCGGTTGACTTGCCCCTGGTGATCTCACGTACTCACGGTCAGCACATTCCGCGTGATTCGCTGTTGCGTTTCTGGCCGTCGCCGCCATGTCGTTGCGGGTGCTGGATTTGGTGCGCCCGTTGGCGCGTTTCCTGCCCGAGGTGGAGCCGCCCGGCAAAAAGGTGCCGTTCAAGGAGCGGGTTATCTGGAGCTTCATCGCTTTGGCGGTGTACTTGGTGGCGTGTCAGATTCCGTTGTACGGGTTTCTCAACACGGGCGGCTCGGATCCGTTCTATCTGATGCGCATGGTGCTAGGCGCCAGCTCGCGCGGCACCATCATGGAGCTGGGATTTTCGCCCATCGTCACCTCCGGCATGATCATGCAGCTGTTGGTGGGCGCGCGTGTCATCGAGATGGACTCGTCCAACAAGACCGACCGCGCGCTTTTCGAGGCGGCCCAAAAACTGGCCGGCATCGTGTTTGCGCTCTTTGAATCGCTCGTCTACGTCTACTCGGGCATGTACGGCCCGGTGGCCACGCTGGGATACCACCACGCCGCGTTCTTGGTGCTGCAACTGTTCGGCGCCAGTCTGGTGGTGATGCTGCTGGACGAGCTGCTGCAGAAGGGCTACGGGATGGGATCGGGCATCAGTCTGTTCATCGCCACCAATATCGCGGAGACGATCGTGTGGTCGGCGTTCTCCCCGACCACCATCAACATCGGCCGCGGCACCGAGTTCGAGGGCGCCATCCTGGCGCTGTTTCACCTGCTGCTGACGCGCCGGGACAAGATGCGAGCGCTGCACGAGGCGTTCTATCGACCGGAGCTGCCCAATCTGACCAACCTACTGGCCACCACGGTGGTGTTCCTGGTAGTGATCTACCTGCAGGGCTTCCGCGTCGACTTGCCGGTCAAGTCGAACAAGATGCGTGGGCAGACGGCCACCTATCCCATCCAGCTGTTCTACACCAGCAACACGCCGATCATTTTGCAGTCCACCCTGGTGAGCAACCTGTACTTTTTCTCCCAGCTTTTATGGAGAAAGTACCCCAATTTTCTATTGGTGAAGCTGGTGGGCAAGTGGGCGCCGTACCGCGACTCGGGACAGCTGATCCCGGTGGGCGGCATCGCCTACTACATCAGCAGGCCGCGCGACCTGGCCGAGGCAGCCAGCGACCCGCTGCACGCCCTGCTCTACATCGCGTTCATGCTGAGCTCCTGCGCGGTGATGTCTTACCTCTACATCGAGGTGTCGGGCAAGAGCGCGCGCGACGTCGCCAAGCAGCTGCGCGATCAGGACATGACCATCAAGGGCCACCGAGACACGTCGCTGGTCAAAGAGCTGAACCGCTACATTCCCACCGCGGCCGCTTTCGGTGGGGTGCTGGTGGGTCTGCTGACGGTCATTGCGGATATGACCGGCGCAATCGGCAGCGGCACCGGTATTCTGTTGGCGGTCACCATCATCTACGAGTACTCGGTGACGTTCGCCAAAGAGGGCCGTCAAGACAGCTCCATGATGGCGTTTTTCGAGTAGCGCACGAGACGATGAGAGCGTGGGGGGCGTGCCGCTCGCGCTGCCTGCTGGTGCAGTATGTGGAAGCGAGTGCTCTGAGACTGCACCTAACATAAATGGCGAAGGTGCGACCTGTTATCCGGATATTTCCTCGTTGGTGTGCACTTGCCTCTTCGCACACTTTCCGTCTCGCCACGATGTCGTCCGCGGCGCCGGCGTCCGTCCGGCGGCTTGAGCGCTCGGTCGCGCTTTCGGTCCGAGCGCCACGGGAGCATGTCCGTCGCGGTGGATCGATGTGGCGCGAATTGGACAGTTTGGTGGAAAGTCTGGTCGATGAGGTATCCGACCAGTTAGAGGCGGCCGTATTGCGCCACTTGCTTCAGTGTCCGGGTGCGACGTGGTCTGACGTGCGGCGCGCAGTGGGGCGACCCGCTCGGCTGGACTGGCAGCGATGGAGCGGCGGGGCGGCCTCGAAGGAAGAGGGCGCTGCGGAGGAGACAGCGAGCGCGCGCGTGCAACAGGCACTGGCACACTGGATACGCGTCGGCGTCGTGCGGTACGCTTTTCGCAGCGTGATGCGATTGGGAGAGCCGTGCGAGTACTCGGTGGATCGCGCGGCGCTATTGCGGACGTTGGGCTTTCCCGAACTCTACGGCTACGTGGCCCGGTTGTACAGTCGTGCCGGGATAGGTGAAGCGGCTAACAGGTCAGCGGCTGCCGCGCAGCGCCCTCGCTCGAAGCGGCTGGCGCGGGAAACGGGCGAGCGCGACAACTGCGACTGGGCGGGCGCATTGGTGTGCATGTGCCTGTCGCCGAGCGCAACGGCTTCGCTGGGAGAAGTGATGGAGGCGTTGAGCACGTTGGGTGTCGCTGCGTCGAGCTCGCAGCAATGTATCCCCGACATGCTGGCGCTGGGCATGCTGCAAGCCGCGGACGGGGTGTCGTCGGCCATGCGGCCGGTGATCGAGACCGCCGCGCGACAAATCCATTCCCTGCGCAAAACGCAGCTGCACGCCGGCGCGACCGGCAACATCGGTCCCCGCTCCACTCTGGCGGTGATTGAGCGACGGGTGCAGGAGGTCGCTGTCGGCCGAAACGATGCCGAGCCCGGAGAGGAGATGCAGCGCGATACCAACGCGCGCACGACGAGTGCCGTTGCCGCAGATCGACCGACCCGACTGGCGAAGCGACGGCCTGTCAAGGCGTCCGTGGAACCGTCAGCGCGCGGTGACAACGCGTCCGTGCCGAAGATGAACGGTGGGCCGCCAGACGATGCATCGATGATGCCGGAGCGACACGCCGCCGGCAGTGGCGTCGCCGATCACCAGCTGCTCTCCCTGAATCGACGCTTCTTGGAGGACTGCTTGCGGCACTTGCGCATGGCGGAATACGCGGCCACGCAGCTGTGCGATCTGACGGCGTCGCCGCCGCTGGCGGATCGGCTTGCCGCGGACGGCGCCCTCACGCGAGCGCAGGCGAACGCCGTGATGAACGCATTGTTGCATTTGACGCGCGTCACCAAGCACACTGCCACGTCTCGGAAACCTGAACCCGATGGGTCATGCACGGGACGCGGCTTCACGGCCGGGCAAGTGTGGGCCACGCTGACGCACACCTTCTGCGCTCCGCCGGCAGCCGCCGTCCGATCGATTTCCCTGGAGTTGGTGGAGGTGGTGCTAGAGGAATATGCTGACCGACGTTTGGGACTGGTACAGTGCGTTGTATACCCGCACAGTCGCCGATACGAAGCGTGCGAGACCCGCTTGCTGGAGCAGACCCGCATCGCCCATGTGGAGGCGTTGCTGGTGGCCGCCGGCGATCCGTACTCGCGACGCGTGTGGCGCATGGTGTTGGAGTGCGGACCGGTGCCCACCAAGTGGTGCGAGGATCACGCGCTGTTGCCGGCACGCACGGTGCGCGCTTACTTGCTGCATCTGTTGGGTGACGGCTGGGTGACGGCGGGCGATGCGCAGGCCAACGTCGGTGCGGTACCGCGCAGGCCGGGGCTGTGGTCAGCGGTGGCGGCGACAACGGGGAAAAGGGAACAAGCGACAGTGCGGCCTCGGAGACGCGCAACTCGGGCATTGCCCGCCAGAGCCGCGGCCACAAGTCGTGCAGAAAACGACGAGGTGATGGATATGGAGGAGGCGCACGCCTTGCCCATGCCCTCGGCGCCTCCCCTTCGCAGCACCGCAGAGGATGTGCCCTGCACCAGTGACATGTGGTTTGTGGATTTGGAGACGGTATACAGCACCTGCACTCGGATCTGTCTGCAGTCGCTGCACAACATCTTATTGCAACTGCGCGACAAGGACCGTCTGATGCGCGGGTTGCAGTCGGTGCTGCAGGCCACCAACAAATCGGGCATGGATCCGCGCGACTTGGACGAAAGTCAACGCCTGGCGCGACAAGTTCAACGCCAGCGGCGGCATCTGTTGGAGTCGTATGCGCAGTTGTTGCAGGTGTTGCTGCTGTATTGGGATGCCGATTGTTGAGGCGGTGCGAGTGCGAGGCCATCGTCGATAGCTCTGTAGCCGGCGATCGGTTTGCCGGCAGTTGATTGTATGCGCCAAGCGAAACGCCGCATGCACGGAGGAGGAGGAGGCAGTGAGACTGCCTCGCGGTTCCCGCGGGAACCGCTTGCGACGCTTAAAAGGTGCACCATGGTTTGCTCTCGCCGCTAATCCATCGCGCCCGGGAGAGAGGCGTCAGCAGCCCTGCGGGGGCGTGCCCCGACAGCGCTCCGACCAGCTCTGGGGCAGCATTGTTGAGCGGCTCGTAAGAAGTT
Source organism: Cyanidium caldarium (assembly GCA_026184775.1). Lineage (NCBI taxonomy): Eukaryota > Rhodophyta > Bangiophyceae > Cyanidiales > Cyanidiaceae > Cyanidium > Cyanidium caldarium. Next base: position 252,981 of record JANCYW010000004.1, on the reverse strand, counting down.
GAGAGGAACAGTTGCCAATCAGAGGGCGGAAAGCGCAGCGCCGGGCAAAATGGAGTGGACGAGCCGGCCGCTCGTAAACATTATTTGCAGGCGTGCCCCGACCGGAGCAAGGTTACCGCCCACTATGGAACGATTCCGCCCCTCATCGCCCTCCATCCCGATCAGGTGTTTTCCAGTGCTTTTAGAGTCCCACCCTACTTCTTCTTGCCCCTACCCCATCTCCTGCGGCCCTGCGAGCCGACCCTTTTCTCCCCTCCCGCCGAAGTCGTCTGCCGGACTGAAAGAAGCGGCACGGCTCTCTCCTCAAGACGCTGGCGGCGCGTAGCAAGTCGTCCGGACGTCATGTCCGGGAGGGGCGAAAGCGGCGGGTTCATCATAAACGGGAGAGAGGACTCGGTGCTGGACTTGGACGACCTCCCTACCCGACGCGAGCAAAATGGCACCGAGGAAGATTTGGAGGGCTGGGCCGACGCGGAGCCGCAGACTCCGCGCGAGTCGCTGGCAGAGCGCAGCAGCTTGCAGCGTAACGTCACCATTGCCGAGGAGGTGTTGAATCCGTACACGCAGGGCTTTTTCGGGACGTCCATTTCCGTGAAGCTGAACGAGGTGTTCCATATGGCAGTGTTCGGTATCATCGGGGTGCTGGTGCGTATCGGGTTGGGGCTGCTGTTCGGACCACAGCACGGCAATGTCACCTCCGACGATAGCGCGCTGTTCGTTTACTTGCCGGTTAACGCCGTGGGGAGTTTCTTCATGGGCGTGGCGGTGGGCACCGACGACGCCATCCAGCCGTACCTGCCGTACGTGCATTTGGGCTTTACCACCGGACTGTGCGGCTCACTGACCACCTATGCCAGCTGGAATCAGCAGCTGTTGGAGATGTTTGCGCGCGGCAACGACGGCACCAACCAGTGGCTGCGAGCGCTGTTTGCGCTGATACTAGGGCTGGAAGTGCCGCTGTTCTCGTACACGCTGGGGCTGCACACCGAAAAGTCGATACGACATTTCGTGATTCGATATGTGCGAGCGCCGCGTGACCCGGATTTGGCCGACCGATACGAACAGTATCGAGCGGCGCGGCGGTCGTTGAGTATGCTGGAGGAGGCCGCGGCGACGGCGGCCGCACTGCGGGGTGGGCACGACCGATGGGGGTTGCGCAAGCCGGACAAGCCGCCGGGCGGGGACGACGACATCGTGTTTCACCGACGGCGATGCATTGCCACGGTGGCGTCGGGCGCGCTGGCGGTGGCCATGGTGGCGCTGGCGGCGATAGGTGTGGCGTTGGATCCGGACCAGACGCGCAAGGGCTACTGGCTGGCGTGTGTGATGGCGCCGTTCGGCGTGATGATTCGGTGGCAACTAGGGCTGTATCTGAACCGACGACATCGCTGGCTGCCGCTGGGCACGTTTGCCGCGAATGTCCTTGGCAGCGTGGGCGATGCAGCCGTCTACGGGGCGCGATTGCGCCGCAACAGCTACTGGACGGAGGTGGTGTATCAGGGCGTCGTCAACGGCATCGACGGTTCGATGAGCACCATATCCACCTTTGTGGCCGAGCTGCAGCGAGAATGGCGTCTGCGGTACGCCTACGCGTATGCCACCATCTCCGTGACCACCACGTTGATGCTGGGATTTCTGATTTACGGCGTGCAAAAGTGGACGTTGTGAAGGAGCGGGAGAGGAGAGGACGGATGGAGGCATTGGAGTGTCTGTGTGCGGCTGACTGCAGTGACCGCTCGGAGCTGTTCGCGGCGTTTTTCAGCGGACCCGTCCATACGGCAAAGTCGTGTGCGGGTGCCCTCCACAACGTTCATCGACGCACTCTCTCTCCTCCGTCTCATAATGTCCATATCCTCTCTGCAAACCTCTCGATTCGCAGCGTTGCTCCCGAGTCGGGCACGTTGCGGCGTTCGGCCGTTTCGTCCATTGCATAACGCGGCCAGCGCGCCGCTGCACTCATTGCCACTTTTCGCCTCTCGTTCCCACATTTTTATCACCTCAAACGCGAGATCATGGCCAAACAACGCACGGCGGTGCTGATCTGCATCGATGGCTGGGGCGTGAGCAGCAGCACCCACGGAAACGCCATCGCGGCCGCCTCGACGCCGGTGATGGACGCCTTTGCGCAACAGAAGCGCAATTACGCCACGCTGGATGCGTCCGGGTTGGCAGTGGGCTTGCCCAAGGGTGTCATGGGCAACAGTGAGGTGGGCCATTTGACCATCGGATCGGGCCGGCCGCAGTACCAGGATCTGATCCGCGTCGACATGAGCATCGAGGACGGCTCCCTCGTGAAGAACGAGGTGTTGCAGCAGACGTGGGAGCGTGCTCGCACCCACTCCCACGGCCGTTTGCACCTGCTGGGGCTGCTGTCGGACGGCGGCGTGCACTCGCACCAGCGCCACCTGAACAAGTTGCTGGAGCTGACCCGCGACGCCCGAGTGGAGCACGCGTACGTGCACGCTTTCATGGACGGCCGTGATACGGACCCCAAGAGCGGTGTCGGCTTTGTGCAGCAGCTACTGGAGACGATGAAATCGTTGGGCAATTACGGCACACTGGCGTCGTGCACCGGACGCTATTATGCGATGGACCGCGACAAGCGTTGGGAGCGCATCGACCGGGCGTTGCGCGCGCTGGTGCAGGGCGACGCCGAGGCCACCGACGACATCGCCGCCGCCATCCAAAAGCGGTACGACAGCGGCGAGACCGACGAGTTCCTCAAACCGCTGCTGTTGCACCGCGATGGTTGTATTCGCGATGGCGATACGTTGTTGTTCTTCGACTTCCGCGCCGACCGCATGCGGCAGATCGTGGAGACGCTGGGCATGCACCCGCCGCCGTACGAACCGACGGTGCCCATCCCCAAGGATCTGGGCATCTTCTGCATGACCCAGTACAATGTACACTTTCCGTTTCCGGTGCTGTTCCCGCAGCAGGAGATGAAGAATGTGCTGTCTGAGTGGATCAGCAAGCGCGGCCTGCGCCAGTTCCACACCGCCGAGACGGAAAAGTATGCCCACGTCACTTTCTTCTTCAACGGCGGCGTGGAGCAGGCGTTTGAGAACGAGGAGCGCCAGCTCATTCCCTCGCCCAAGGTGCCCACGTACGATCAGGAGCCGCCCATGTCGATGCACAAAGTGGGCGATGCGGTGGTGCACGCGATCGAGTCGGGCGTGTACGCGTTCGTCATGTGCAACTTGGCGGCGCCGGATATGGTCGGACACACCGGGGTGTACGATGCGACGGTGGAGGCGTGCCAGCATTGCGACGTGGTAATCGGGAAGATCTGGGAGGCGTGCCAGCGACACAATTGCCTGTTGTTCGTGACCTCCGACCACGGCAACGCCGAGTTGATGCTCACCGACGACGGCAAGCCGGTCACCTCGCACTCCACCAACTGGGTTCCGTTCATCCTGGCGGACCCGGAGGGCAAGCGCACGTTCAAGACCGAGTTGGACAAGGGCACGCTGGCCGATGTGGCGCCCACGATTCTGTCGGCGCTGGATCTGCCCATACCACCGGAGATGAAAGGCAAGGTAGTGTAAGGAATGCGAATGTACCCGTATGGAAGTTGATCGTAACCGACCGCTCCCAGACGAGGTGGTATACGTGTCGGTCATGCTCTACCTAGAACGCACCCCAAAACGTTCACCGTTCACGTCGAGCTCCGTTGTCCCCGACGTCGCTGCTTCCCCGGTTCCAGCAGCTCGCGCTGGGGATGGTGCTCGCCCTGCGAGACATCCCCGCGGCCGCCACATGCCCTCCCTCTGGGTGACTAGCCTCTGGAGAGGTACGTCCCGGTCCGGGTGTCCACTTTCACCTTTTCGCCGATGGTGATAAACAGCGGCACCTGAATCACCACCCCGGTCTCCAGCGTGGCCGGTTTGCTGCCGCCCTGCACCGAATCGCCCTTCAAACCCGGTGCGGTCTCGGTCACCTCCAACACCATCGCGGCCGGCAATTCCACCTCCAGCACCCGTTCGTTCCAGGTCAGCACTTGCACGTCCTGCTGCTCTCTCATGTACTTGGCGGCGTTGCCCATTTGTTCCGGGGTGAGCCGCTCCTCCTCGAAAGTGCTCATGTTCATGAACACGAAGTTATCGCCTTCCTTGTAGGTGAACTTCATCTCCACTTTCTCCAGCAACGCATCGGCGACGTTCTCGTTGGCTCGAAACGTGCGCTCCAGTACGCTGCCGGTGAGCATGTTGCGCAGCTTGGTGCGGACGAATGCGGCACCCTTGCCCGGCTTGACGTGCAACTGCTCCACCACCTTGTACGGCACACCGTCCACTTCGATGGACGTCCCCGGACGAAAGTCGTTGGAGTTGACGCTGTAGACGCGCAGACGGCGACGGGATGCTGCGGCTGATCGCCGCGTCGGTACGAGCGGTGCCGCGGCCCGAGCGCTCCCTCGCGGCCGATGCGGCACCCCGGTAAACGTCGTCCTAGCCGTACATCGCCACGACCGCTGCCACGCTGTTTGATGGATCCACGATCGATTCGAACAATGCGTCACCGAAAGAAACATAGGATCTATCCCCAGTTTGCCAAAGCATTCGACGCTCCGCGATCGCCTCGCAACAGGAGCGCTCCCGTGGTCGTCAGGGCGCGGCCGGGCACTGCCGCGCGCAGACGCGCGATCGCCGCGATTCGCCCGGAGGCCGGAGGAGAGAGCGCGGCCGGGAGGACGCGTGCAAACCGTCGACGATGCCAGAACCGTGTGTTGGGAAGCAGACAGACAGAGAGGAGTGCTCTGCTATCCGGTGCGTTCCGGTGACCCGTGCGTGTTTATTCCATGATAAGCGACGTTCCTGGGGAGCCGTGCACGCCCAGTTTGTAGATGCAAGTGCTGCAGCCGGCCTCTCGTCGGCTGAGAGAGACACGCAACAGCTGCACCGGGTGTGCCGAGCGATGCGGTGACACGGTGTACACTTGGCGGCAACCGCCTAGCGCCCACTGATGGAGACAGGCGGAGAGGTTAAACGCGCCCGATGCCAGTGACATATCGCGGGCGAGACGATCGGTGCGTACGGCCTCGATGCGCAGCTCTCCCGGCGGGGCGGCGCGGTCGGCATACCCGCCACAGCGATCGCCGGGGCGATACTGTGGATCTAGATCCGGCGGCAGGTGCAGCACGGAGACGGCAGTGACGCGTATCGGGTAGGGAAGATGGACGAGCACGGTGGCCGATTCGGTGTCGAACCGCCAACACTGGCCGGGCACCAGCATTTGCGGCGCGTGCACGGCACGCAACATCACGGCCGGATGGCGCGGTCGCGGTAGGGAAACATCGGCCATGCTGCCGTTCGCCCAACGCTGCTGCGTATAACGCAAGAGTTGCCGGCGGCGCGACGGCTCGCTAGAGACAATGCAGGCGCCGATCGACACCAGCGCGTAATCGCGTTGCCGACCCGCAATGTCCAGTACGTGTGCCTGCTCCATGCGCTCCACGCGCTTCTCCAACGCCGCGATAGCGGGTCTGGGCGCCGCTGGCGCCTCATCCCCATGGCCAGCGCGCTCCCACGTCACCACTTTCTCGTGCAGGATATGCAGAAGCCGGGCCTGCTCGAATACTTGCGCCGCCAGCGTCTCCACCGGATCATGACTCGTAGCGCCACCTATGATCGGTTCATCCGCTGCGCCTCGGGCCGCACCCAGTGTCCCCATGCGTTCCTCCAAAGTCGCCACCTTGGCGCGCAACGCGCGCACTTCTTGCAGCACATGATGGGATCGCCGGCCTCGCTGGTGCCACACTCGGCTCCACAACCAGCCACCCACCGAATGACGCCACCACGTCCGCGGCAGCACCTGAAGGGTCGCTAAGCGCCTCCGCGCCCGGAATAACGGAGATCCCGCTTGCCAGGCTCGCCCGCCGTCGGTGCGCATACCCACACCGAGACGGCGGATACCGCCTCGCCGTGGCCAGTGCCACAGCCATCCCGGCCACCAACATTTCCAGGCACTTGTCACTTGGGAGGAGAACGCGGACGCCTCGCTGCCCGCGAGCACATCTCCAGCTCTCTCCCGACACGCGATCCTCTCCCATTGGCGAGTCATGCGCACATGCATCGCGCTCGTCATTCGCTGGAACCAAGCGCGCTCCGCCGCCGCCATTCCGACAACACCGCGGCGCCACCTCGGCACCAGCAACAGAGTTATCGCCAGACTCAACAGCAGGCACATTACACCTCCCCACCACGCCGAGCGTTTGTACGGCAGACGCATCTGTTTCCACTGGCGACACTGTCGCTGCACCGATTGGCGCAACCGCCGCAGGGACATTTTCCGTCGCCATCGCCGCGCCAGGCGCCGCAACCGCCACCGCCGCCCATACGTGTTCTGGGCATACACCGCACGCGTTCGCCGAACCGCCGTTTCGTTGCTAGCCACAAGCTGCCCGATCAGCCCCTCCCCGTGCTGGCTGGCGTCGCTGACGGAGCGAGCACGCGACCTCCCCCGAGGTGCGTGCATCTCCAGCAACCCGGCAGCATCCACGTCGCACGGCTCATCGGACGATTCAGGCGGCAGCGACCAACCGTCCGAATCGTGCCACACGAACCGGTGATGCCGCAACTTTTCGCTATGCCGCGTGTTGTAGGAGTGCGTGGGTATGTGCGGTTGCTCCGCGTGCTCCTCGCTGTCCCGCGAGGATGCCGGCAACGTCATGACACTACGCCCCAGCCCCCCGAACGGCGCCCGTCGCTGCCCCAGCGGTGTACTGTTATGGCTCATGAATATAATGAGTGAGAAGAGAAGAGCGTGGCAGTGACGAGACAACCGAGGGAGTGGACGTCGGTGGGAACGCCCGACGTCGTCGTCCACGTGCTCCCAATCGGTGACGCCTCTCTGAACACACAACCCGCTGCGCCCTTGCTTGCCGTCCTGTCACACCTGCTCACAGAATGTCCCTCCACCAACTGCACCTCTGTACGCTCGCCCTATCCCGCCCTCCCTGTTCTTGTTGTCCGATGGGCAACGCCCACGTGGCACGGCAGCGGGTGCACGCGCCCGCTGGCCAAGAGGTCACGGCGCGCCCGGTTTTCTCCGCTCGCTCGACGGCACGACGCTCGCGTGTCTCGCTCTCCTCACCGGCTGCTCGACGCCGCAACAGAGCAGCAGGGGTGACGTCAAGGGTATCATCAGGGTGCACTCTCGTGGTGACTGCCGTTCGGTGCGGGCGGCGGCGTGGGTGGCAGTTGCTGCGGGGTCGGACTGTCCGCTCTGGCCCATCCCGTGCGACCCGACACGTGTTCCGGACGGAGGCCTGCTCGGTCGAGTCCGACCAGCGTCGCCTGGCAACCCCATGAGCAAGCGGGGCTTGTGGGCGGGCAGCTCGGCGTGGAAAGTGCTACTGTTGGTGTGGGCGCCGTCGACGGCCGATTCGTTGCGGGAGCGGTGGGCGAGTCGGCGGTGGATATCGCGCGTATACAATGGTCGACGGCCGCTGCTATTCGCTACGTTAGCGCTGTTGCTTCTCATCAGCGTGTTCAGGAGCGGGCAGTGGTATGGCGAGCGCGCGCTGCTGTACGACGACCGCGCGATGAATCGACCGGGGAGGGCGTGCGACAACCGCTGGGCCGCCCTGGATCGAATCGTGATTGTGGCCGGCCACGCCATCTACTTGGGCAGCGGCGACGGTGGCGCCCAAGATGTGACTGCCGAATCGTCCTGGGCACTGGAGCCGTATCAGCGCGGCCACGTGTCTACCTTTCTGGCGCACATTGAAACCGGGGTGCGAGTGGCCGCAGCCGACAATCGCACCCTGCTGGTCTTCTCCGGCGGGGACTCACGCGCCCAAGCCGGCCCCATGAACGAGGCCGAGTCGTACTGGCGAATTGCGCAAGCGCGCGACTGGTTTGGACACGCTGACGACGTGCGCTGGCGCGTGGTCACCGAGGAGTTTGCCCGCGACTCGTTGGAGAACTTGCTCTTCTCCATGTGTCGCTTCCGCCAAGTCACGCAGCGATATCCGATGCACATCACCGTGGTGTCGATGAACATGAAACGCCGGCGCTTCTCCGAGATGCATCGGGCGGCGTTGCGCATCCCGCCCCACCGGTTCACGTTCCTGGGCATCGACCCGCCGGGCGGCTACGAGCGCAGCGAAGGCGAGGCGGGCGAGTTGGTGAACGCGGTGCTGCCCTTCTCGGAAGACCCTTACGGATGTCGTCACTCGCTGCTCACCGATAAGCGACGAGCGCGCAATCCGTACGCCTGGTCAGTGCCGTACCCCAAGGGATGCCCCGAGATGCGAGCGCTCTTCCGCCGCTGCCATCGGCGCGTCTACCGCGGCCGCCTTCCGTGGGAGACCGAGTGAACAGGGGAGGAACGGTTGCAGGACGATGTCCGGTTGTGCACATAGAGATGCCTCGTCTGGAGGCGGCGCATCGGGCCGGCATGGTCCCGTTGCAAACCCCCCCTCCGGTGCCGCGTCTTTCATTGTCGTTCGTTGCCAACGTAAACCCTGCACACCACGCTCTGCCTCGTCTCTGCCTCGTCTCGAACTGCTCTCCCCTTTCTGCTTGTCTCGCCTGCGGTTTTCACCCGCGCCCTCCGCCTCACCCCGCCCCCCTGGCCGCACGCATTCGCCGCGCCCGGAACCGTGTGAAGGGTTCCTCGGGCGCGGCGCATGGTGTCGTGCGAGCGCGCGTTCACGGTTCGCGCTCGCTCTCCGCACTGGCCGCTTCCTGGATCTCCCCAGCTTGTGTCCGCCGCTATGTTTCCCCATCACCCGAGCATGGGTTTTTGCACTCCGTGCCCTGCGCGCCATAGTCTGCGACGGGAAGGGCATCGCTGGGCGGCGCGCACGGTGTGCGGGAGGGTGCGGCATCCGCCGCGGCCGGTGTGGCTGGCCAGCGCGTCGTGGACGCGGCGCGAGCTGTTGCAACGGGCAGTGGCGCTATCGGCGGCTGCGGCGCTGGCGGGATGGCGGGCGCCGGTTGCCGTCCAGGCCACCGCGCCCAATCAGCGCAAGGCGATGCCCGGGTACGAGCTCAGTGGCGAGTACCTGTCGGACGCTCAGCGGGTGATGGACTCGATGCGGGTAGCGTCCGAGATGCAACGCGGCACACCTGACATGAAGGAGAAGGTAGACGCGGTGCGCAAGCAGATGAACGACTTTGTGGCGATGTATCGGCGCAACCCGAAAGTGGCCACGTACTCATCGTTCCTCACGCTGTACACCGCCATCAACACGCTGGCGGGGCACTATGCCAGCTACGGCAGCACCTACCCGGTGCCCGAGAAGAGACGGAAGCGGCTCGAGCAGCAATTCAAGGACGTTGATCGGCTGTTGAAGCGGGGTAGATAAAGCGGCGAGCGGGGACATAGAGCGCATGGAATGGTGCGCGGGCGATGCCGCCAACGAGGAGGCGGGGGAGGAGAAGCAGGCGAAAGTGCACCGGGCAAGGAAGGGCGATGGGAAGCGGGAGGAGTTCGCGGATGCCGTGGCTCTTCCACGAGCGCATGCCATCGTCAGCGCCCGGGCGGTAACGCCAGCACGGAAAGCGATCGGTGCAGCGTCGCGGCGCAACCGTAAACCCGTAAAAGTCGTCGGTCGATATTGGGATCGGGTCGGGCGTCTGAAGGCGGCTAAATAACGTGGCTACATTCTAGCGCGCGTTGCAGAGGTGACACACCGGCCTCTTGCATCACCCGCTCCTCAACGCTATCCTCAGGTGTTGCCCGTCGCGCAGCCCGCGCGATGTGCTCTCGTCGGCGCGTGAGATGCGGTTCGCCCACAGGAACACGCTTCTGCGGCGGGCGCTTGCGGTTTCACCGCACGAGGTTCGGACGTCGGTTACCGTTCGCAGGAGGGCCCTATCCCCACACCACTTTCCATGACCCTTTTACGCTATTTGATCCGAGTCCCAGTACCTAGAGAATCGTTCTCCCGGCTTGGTCGCTTCCCGGCACGCTACGCGGCCCGCGGGCTGGCGACGGCGGACGGGCCGACCGATCCGGCGCATCCGGCCCGCGGCGAGCTGGACGTGGAACTACTCTCCAGCAACGCCAACAACGAGACGCTGGCGGAACTTTCCCGTTTGCGGCAGACACTGGACAAGCTGCCTACAGGCACCGGCAAACTGGTGCGGAAGCCGCCGTCGATCGACTTTCAGCGGTGGGAGCGGGCGCTGCAGATGCCCGAGCTGGTGAGCGAGCTGCGGCGCTCGTACGAATCGGTGCGTGCGCCGACGTTCGAGGCGGAACGCCAAGCGGCACTGGAACGGATGGAGGCGGCGTTTAGACCGTTGCTGGAGGAGGCGCAACGGGTGGCGCGTAAGGCGCAGCGCCGAGCCGCCGAGCTGGAGCAGGTCGCACGTGACATCGATCACACCCTGGCGAATCTGGATACCATGACCGCCAACGAGTACCTCGAAAAAAACCCCCAGATTGCCAAGAAGATCGAGGACGATCTGGAGAATTACCGGTGGTTTCGCTCGTGAGCAGTGCGCGGCACGCGGGGAACGGCCGGGACGGCCAGATGTTTCACGTTGAAGGTCGGCAGCGGCGGCGGTGGCGGCGGCGTGCCTAGTCCGCCGAGGTCATCGCGGCGTCTTGGGTAACGCACGCCCAGGAACTCGCCGCGACACCGATTGTCATCCGCAGCAGCGGCCACACGCTGTGCGCCAGTAAATTCACCGCCAGCGCCACGTACATGCCAATGGCCAAATGACGCCACTCCAACCCCGCCGTCCATCGCGTGTACGCATTGCCCTGCAGGCGACACAGGACGGGCACGCGAAAGAGCAGCGACGGGCAGACGATCCACTCGGTGGCCAGGTCGAGCAGCATCACCGCCAGTGTCAACAGCGCCGCCACGCTGAGCAACAACAGCAACCGCAAGACAAGTTGCACGGCGGCGAAACGGTAACCGTAACGGGTCACCAGGTCGGCAGCCCCGACATCGTCTGGATCGATGTCGTCAGCATCATCTGCTTCCGCATCAGCTCCTGTGTGGTTATGGCGATAGATGAGCGCGCGGAGCGATGACATTCGCACGCGTACCGCATCCGCCGCCTCTACACCAGTATCCGCAGGCAGCTCGGCGGTATCTAGCGGTTGCGAACGATGCTGCGGGGGTGAATCCCGCCGCGACGATGGCGAGTGAGGCCCCGATGGTTGGGGCGAGCGCCACCACAGACGCCGCAGCAACCGTTGTATGGAGTGTTGCTTCAACGCGATGGAGGCGTTGGCCACGGCCACCAACAAATACGGCCGATGCGGACACCACGTGTGGAACGCGTCGTCCGAGCGCGTAAGCGGCAGGCGCCGTCGGCTGGCGTCGTTTCCGAGATCAGCAGAATCGATCCCCGGTCTGCCACCCGTCTCCATTCGACGACTTGTCAGTGGCAGCAACAGGCGTTCGCTCGCCGAGTCACCCGAACGACCGCCACGCTCCTGTCGGTCGGCCACCGCAGGCAACCAGGAACGTACCACCTGGTCCATGCATTCGATGGAGTACGGTTGGTCGCAGATCTCGCATCGCAAGCGTCTGCTCAACCAGTACCGGATGACAAACGCCGGGCAACACGGCGACAAGAGGAATCGTACCGAGAAGAGCAACACCAAGAGGTGGGCGGCGAGGCGTTGCCACGCATCACGCCACGCCCGATACCGACGGGCCAGCGGTGCGAAATGCGACTTGAGGCGTATACAATACTTGAGGCTGGTGCCACAAGAGTCACCCGAGAGGCCATACGTCTCTGGAGGCGCGTTCAAGCACTGTCCAGTGGGGCAATGCGGACTCGTCGGGGAATTGCGGGGAAGCGCTGCGGCGGCGGCGGTCGCTGCCGTTGCCGCCGCGCTCTCCGTCAACAGCTCCGCATACCCCTGTTTCTTCAGCCACATTCCCAGACACGCTGGGTGCACGCACGCCAGCGTGCCGCGGCACGCACACGCCGCCACGAGCGGTGCGCTGTCGTCCGCGTCGCCGCATAAACACAGCCGACACGACACCGCCGAGTCCGCCACAGGCGTCGGACACTCCCACATGAACCCAATGCTCCCCGGCAATGAATCGGGGATATGCGGCAGCACTCCCCGTTGCAACGTCCTTCCAAGTCAACAATACCCAAGAGATGCCCCCCACTCAGGTGCACCGAGCGACCGACTGCACGACGACGCCGAGCGCGAAGGGAACATCGCATCGCAGGCAAAAATCTGGATCGCTCGATCCGCTGGGCGGCATGAAGGGACACCGCTTTAGGGATTGCGCGCAAGGGAACGCGGGAACGAAATCATCAAGGGAATTCGGCAACGCCCGCGCTCCCTTCATCGTCCCGGCTGCGCGGACAGCAACGCCGCGTGCTTGTCCAGCAGCGGATCGTGGCGACCGAGTTTGCGGAAAGCGGCTTGTCGGAGGCGACACGCGTCACATCGCTGACACGGGGCGCCATCCGGCGGCAGCGGGTCATAACAGCTGTGCGTGAGCGAATAGTCCACCCCGAGGGTCACGCCGCGGGCGATAATCTCCTCTTTGCGCAGTCGCAACAGCGGTGTGTGAATGCGAAACGCCGGCTGTCCGTCGTTCGCCTGCCGCTCCACGCCCGCTTTGGTGGCCAGCTGCGCCAGACGCTCAAATGCCGCAAAGTACTCTGGCCGACAATCCGGATAACCGGAATAGTCCACCGCATTCGCACCGATGAAGATATCGTACGCGCCATGCACTTCCGCGTACGCCAGCGCATACGACAGGAATATGGTGTTGCGCGCTGGCACGTAGGTGGAGGGAATGGCGGTCGCGGTGACCGGCTCGTCGGTGCGCTCCGCTTTGGGCACCTGCAGGTCGACCGAGGTCAGCGCCGACCCGCCGAGAGCACCCAGCGCACCCAGCCGCATCACCGCGTGTCGATGCACTTGCAACGCCTCGGCTACCCGTCGCGCAGCCTCCAATTCATACGCGTGCCGTTGGCCGTACTCAAAGGTGAGCGCGTGACAGCGGTAGCCGTCGCGCCGCGCCACCGCCAACGCCGTGGCCGAATCCAACCCACCACTCAGCAGCACCACCGCATCCCGATGAGCCGGATCGGCCTGCACACGTGCATAACACCTTGGCAGCAGTCGTTGGAGTGATGGATGGAGGTGTCCTGCCCGCGAGAGTCGTCGCAAGAGCATCGGTCCGGTGGGTGACGCGTTCGACCCGGTGCCCGAGGCGGACACACACGCGATCGATTCGTTCGGCGTGCGTGCGTGCGTGCGTGCATGCGTGCGTGCGTGCGTGCGCGATGGATCCTCGCCCGCCCGCGCGCGGGTCGCGTCCGCTCGACGAGACGCGCGAGGGCAGGCACGGACATGCGGGTTGGAGACAGCCGCCGAAGAGGATGCAGTGGAGGGCGAATGCATTGGGAATGTTTCATTCAGTCACCGTTTCGGGGGAGACTAGTGAATTCCCAAAAAGCGCGCTGTCGTCACTTCATTCAGGTGTGCTGGCGTCGACCGCCGGCATGGGGCGAGCCGTGGACGGCGCCGCGGCTGTGCCTGCGTCTGGACGCTGGTTCCCGGTCTTGTACCGTGCAGACCAGTGTGTGCACGGCGTTACTCACATTCTCTCTCCTCACGATACCCGTCGTCCTTCCAGTCGGTGCTACGACAGTACTGTCGTCGGATTCGGTGTTTCAGGACGCGCTGCGGCAGACCGAATCCAACCGGTGGTCGGTGGCCGATGCGTTATGGACGCGGGTGCTGTCCATCGACCCGGACAATGCGGGCGCGTACGCGTATCGCGGTCAGGTGCGACTGCAGCTGGATCGCCTGCCGGAAGCGGTAAGCGACTTGCGCCGCGCCGTCCAACTGGCCCCGGAGATGTCCACCTACCACGAACAGCTGGGGAGCGCGTACGAGGCCAGCGATGACGTGTCGGCCGCCTTGCGAGAATACTCCCGGGCGATCGAGTTGGACGCCGAGGCGGTGACGGCGCGCGTGCACCGCGGCGATCTACATCTGCGGCTAGGGCAGTATCCACGCGCGCTGGAGGATTACCAAGCGGCGGCCGCGTTGCAACCCGAGGAACCCGCATGGATGCACCTGCAGGCGCTGGCGCTGGCGCAACTGAATCGCATCGACGATAGTGTGCAGTTGTTGCGGCGCGTGGTGCGCGCGCAACCGACCAACGCCGAAGCGCACGCCGCCCTCGCCGCCATCCTCTGGGGCGCGCAACACCACTACGCCGCCGCCGAGCAGGTGTGGGCGTGCGTGCACGACCCGGACGCCCGGGGCACCCTGGAGGATGTGGAGTATGTGCGGCAGGAACTGAATTGGCCGCCGCGGATGTGTCGGTATTGGCAGGCGTTTCTCGGACTGCGCAGTCAGAGCGAGCGCTTGGAGGAGTTTGGCTCGATACGATGAGCGGAGGCGGGGCAGGGGAGGGCGTCTGCGTGCATATCTCCGTTTATCGTTTGTTGGCAGTGACGGTGGTGGCGTGCAGAGGCGGGTTGATGCTTGGGGTGCTGGCGCCCGCCGGGTAATTCCCGTCTGACCACATCATCCCGTCGCAGGACGCCACGTCTCTCACGGTGGTGGTCGAGGCGGTGGAGGTGGACGCGTCGGCCGGCACGTCGCCCCGGAAGCGATCGTCTACCGCACGTTGCTTCAGGGGCGACAGCGTCTGCCGCGGTGCCGAATTGTCCGGCGGCGCCATCACGGTCACCGGGCGGCACGAGTCGCCCGAGCAGCGCTCCAACGCCAAATCATCGAATACTGGCGAGGGCGGCATGGCCGGCGGCGATACATCGTCGTCATCCTCCGTCTCTGCCCACCGATCATCCCCCCTCGTCTCCCGCTTCTCTCCGTCACTTTGTAACCACGGATGCTGCAGCGCTTGGGCGGCGGTGACGCGCTCTTTCGGGTTCAGCCGCAGCATCGGTTTGAGAAAGTCGGCTATTGCGTCCGCCTCCTCGCGCGCAAACTTGTACTTTTCGTGAAGCACATCCTCGAGACTCCAAAAGTTCAACTTTTTGATGTTGCGCAGCTTGCCGTGGCGGTTAAAGTACTCGCGCGTGTACTTGCCCCGATTGAGCACTTCCAACGGGATGTCGCCCAACAACTCGACCGCCAGCCCGAGGTGATCCTCGTCGCGGTCGAAACTGCGCCCCGAGTGCGGGTCAAATAAAAAGTCGCCGGTGAGCAGCTCGAATATCATGCACGCGCACGACCACATGTCCGCCGAGGTGTCGTAGCCGGCGCCGAGTATCACCTCCGGCGAGCGATACTGTCGCGTCTGAATGTCCTCGGTGAAGTGTTTGTGGATCCAGCAGGCGTTGCCGAAATCGACCAGTTTCAAACACGGAGCCATCTCCCATCCGTCCCACGCCACCGGCCGCGTCGGCAGACGCGTGCGGTCGATGCGATGGCTGCGGCGGCGTTGGCGTCGTCGTCGTAGGCCGCTCGTACTCGAGGCCGTCGACACGCTGCGATCACTGGGCGGTGGCGCAGGCGGGACCGGCGGCACCGAGCGATCGGCACCGCTGTCGGTGCTATCGGTACGGGTGGCCGAACGATGTGGCGTACGCGTCGCCGTCTTCATTGCGGAACGTTCGGTTGCCGCCGCCGCCATGCCACGGCGCAGATCATCCATGCGGGAGATAACGCCCGGCGGGCCGGGCTGCCGTCGCAACGTCGGCTCCGCGGTCTCCACCGGCGTTGGTGGCGTCGACAACTCAGCCGACCCGGGCTCCTTGCTCGGTGGTTGCGTGCTATCAGCAATCGCGTCCGGAGCCACTTGCGCGTCGCCGCGCAAGTGTGCCAAAGCCGCCGTCGCATGCGCCAACGAATCCTGCAGCACTCGGCGCGCGCGTTCCAACCGCGACGCCGACGAGGTGCGTGCCGCCTGCAAGGTCGTCGCCGAAGGTCCCGTCGCCCATTGCTTTTGGCGATTCACGCGGCGAGTGCGCACCGAAGCGATCGTCGGCGCCGGACTCGGATGCAATCGCGCGGAGGGCGGCGATGGTGCACCCTTGGCGGCAATGCTTTCTGCCAATGTTTGCTGCGTCAACTCCCGCGACAGTTGCTCCACCGTATCAGCGCCGGCCCCTTTCGCGTTTGGGGTGCTCACAGCCGTTGGCGCCGATCGCTTGGTGGGTGCGGCAGCCGGCCCGTCCACATCGGTACGCGCGTCCCCCGACCTCAGCATTTGCACTGGCATCTCCGCATCGGCCGCCAAGGCATTGTCCGATTTGTCGGCCTCTGTAACGGGATGTGCTTCGCCGACCATTGCCACCTCGGTCTCCACCTCCTCGAGGGCGTCCTCAATGGCCGTCACCGCCAGCTCCATGCTGGCCTTGGCCGGCGGCACCAGCAAGCAGTTCTCCGGTTTCACATCGGTGTGGATGATGTTGCACAATCGGTGACAGTAGTCTAGCGCCACCAGCAACTGGCGGGATAGCTGTCGCACCACTTTCACCGGGGCACCGCGATACTTGTACTTGCGAATGAGCGATAGCAGGCTTTTGCCCAGCACCTCAAACACCATACATACGTGCACGCCGTTGGCGCCGGCGTGCTCGAAGCGATCCAGCAACCTCACCACCGGCACGTCACGATCGGCTCCGCGCTTGCGCAGCTCCAGCAGCAACGCCACCTCGTCCCACGCCGCCTCGGTGTAGTGCCGCGCTGACTTTTGCACTTTCAGCGCCACCAGCTCACCTCGTTCCCGGTCCCAGCACAGCCACACCGTCGAAAAGTGCCCCCAACCGACTTTGCGCAACACCACGTACCGCCCGCCTTTGAACGCATCACCCACCTGCACCAGGTGGTAGCCGCCCTTGCGGTAGTCCTCCAAGTCTTCCACGTCGGTGTACTCCAACTCGTCGTCGAAACCGGAGGCGCTTGCCGTATCGGCGTCGTCCGCCCCGTCCCCGTCATCGGCTCCGCCGCCCCCACTCGACGGGGGCAGCGCCGGGCCTTCAACGCCAACGTCCGCTCCGGGGAGGTTCAACGGCGCTGGTCGCTGCTCCTCGCCCGGCCACACCCCTCCCGACTTGTTCACGTCGGGCGCCATGCGCAAGGATGGGGACTGCTGGCGGTTACGGCCCGCCGCCTCGGCCACGTCACTGCCGCCTGTCACGTGAGACACGCGCCCTTTGACAGCACTCCCGGTGTGATCGGTGGACGAGACGGTACCGAACCCATTCAGCGAAGAGAAGCGCAGTCGCCTCCGCCAGGTGGATACACCGAGGCGCGTGCGGCAAAAGTCTGGCGCCCCGCCTCCCCGGCAAGCGATCCCGTACGTTCTCTCCGGCGGCGCGCGAACCGGAGACGCGAACGACCCCGCATCGGACAGCGTGACCGTGACACGCTGCACACGTCCCATCGGCGGCTGTCACGTGATCGCCCTGCTGGGAAGTGAGAGCGGCGGCGACGGTCTCTTGGCGCAGATCCCGTCCGGGCGAGGATCCGCCGCCGCACGGAACGGTTGCGTGGCGGCCTGGATCACGCAGAGCGTACTCGCCCATGTTCTTCTCAAACCCCATTCGGCCCCCCTTCCGATTCCGCCATCCCAGTTCCCTTCTGTCCCACCGAGCGCTCTCTACTTTACGCTGTGCTTCCGCGCTCAGCGTGCGGGTGAACAAGGTGCTCTCTGCGCAGTACTCGCGCCGGGAGGCGGACGCCCTGGTCAGCGCGGGCCGCGTGAAAGTGAACGGGCGGGCGGCGGAGCACGGCATGCGCATCGTCCCGCGGGATGAGATTCTGGTGGACGGGAAGCAGTTTTCGCTGCCGCAGCAGCTCTTTCAAGGTGCGGACGACGTCGAACAGATGGAGCGGAATTTCGCCTACTTCAAATACTGGAAACCGGCCGGCGTCACCTGCACGTGCGACCGCAACGATCCGGACAACATTTTGGATGCCGTCGCAGGCGCGATACCGTCGCGACTCAAGTCGGCGCGGGTGTTCAACGTCGGTCGGCTGGACAAGGATTCCACCGGTCTGGTACTGCTAACGGACGACGGCCGGCTGCCGAACGCGCTGCTGCGCAAGGAATTCAAGCTGCCCAAAGTCTATCGGGTCAAATTGGACAGGGAACCGTCGCCGGAGGACCTGGACAAGTTGCGCAACGGCGTGCTCATCACCACCGAAGTCAAATACGACCGCACCGTGAAAGTGTTGCGGGCCAAGACGCGGCCGTGTGAAGTACGCAAACTGAACAAATGGATGGTGGAGTTTGTGCTGACCGAGGGCCGCAATCGACAGATCCGCAAAATGTTGGAGACGCTGCGATACCGGGTGCTGTCGCTGCACCGGGTGAGCTTTTGCGGTATCCGATTGTCGCCGCCACTGCATGCCGAAGGGCAGCTGGCGCGACTGAACGCCGACGAGATGCAGATCGTGCGCGGGGCGGTTTCGCAGTGGTTGCAACGACGTGCTGCCGATGGACAAGCATCGTCTCCGTCCCCGCCGCCTCCCACGGGCGGTCGCTTGGAGCGACGGCCGCGACGGATGCGCGCAACCCGACTGGCCCAGGGCGGACAAGCGAGGGCGTGGCGAGAGACGACGAGAATTGCACGCGGCGAATGACGCGCCCAGCGGCGGTCGATGTCGCGCAGCCATCGCAACACCCGGTACCCCTGCTGCTTTACCCGCCTATGTCTTTTGAAATCCCTGAGGCTCCCCCGGCGGCGATGCGTCCGGTGCCTGATGGTCCACGCGCGCCATGATGTAGTCGTAGGTGGTCCTAAAGTTGGGCACTGCACGCAGCTCCAACTTGGCGCCGTCGCGCAGGAACAACACAAAGTCGGCCGCCGAGCCGCCAAACCGACGCACGTACCGTACCTCCTTGATATCCCGATATACCACCTCGGCCTCGCGGCGCCCTCGATATCCGCTCTGCACCCGGATCCGCCGGCTGGTGATGCGATAGCGCACCCAAAAGCGCCGCAGCACCGCCGAGGTGAACGGCAGGATGCCGATCACCGTCAGCACCGACACCGCGGGTATGATCAACTCGGTCCACGACGGCGGACCGTCATAGAACACCTCCTCCGCTTCCAGCTTCTCCTTCTTGGGCAGTTTCTTGGACGACGACGGACGGCCGTAGCCGCTCACCAGCGGTTGCGCGCGCCCCAGCCGTCCCCGGACGGCTCGCCCGGACACGGGAAAGCCTGTCGGCCGGGGCGAGCAAACCGCAGCCCGACGCGCTCCAGACTGCTTTCGCAACCGGAATCCCGCCGCAGTGGGCAGAAAAGCCGGAACGTCTGTCCTCACTGCCATAATGTCGGATGAAAGTGCGGAACGAGGGCACGCAAAAAGAGTCGCGCCGCACGGAGCGCCCAACGCCCCACGCGGTGCAAGGGATGGCGGCCTCGCATCGTCACCGACCACGGGCGTTCTCACGAGGCACGCCGCCACAGCGGTTGGCAGCGCCGACGATACGCGTGCAGAGGAGTATGTGCCGGTGCGCAAGCGCCTCGCATGGCCATTTACACCTCGAACGTCCGGGAACGCCGCCTCAGGCTTTCACCGCCTGCAGAACATTCCGGGCGACCGGTTTCACGCTGAGCACCAGGTAGAGCGGAATCTGGATGAGCGCGATGAGCAGCAGCAGGTAGTTGCGCTTGGCCAGATGTGGGTCGGTGGCGCGGCTGCGGGCGCCGTTCCATGCCGCCTCGTGTGGTGGCGCCTCCGGCGTCAGCATCCGCTTGTAGGTGCGCAGCAGGAACAAGCCCATCATCGACGACACGTACAGTAGCACCGGCAGGTACACCCGCACCCCGACTCGGGGCACGTGGGCCGCCAACATCGCCGTCAGCATGGCGATCACCAGACCGACAAACTTGTAGCCGGATAGCGCCACAATGTCCATCCAGGGGATGCCGCGCGCGCTGATGACGAACAGTGCCATCCGCAGGAGTAACACTTCGGCGCCGACCGCCACCAGCCCGACGGTGACGCGGCGCCCCATGATCTCCGGGGTGAATTCGCCCTGTGTGCCGCGCACAAACCCGACGATAAGCACATAGGTGACGAATGCCATCACCGGAATGTAGAGGTCGGGCGCGTTGGCGTCCTCGCACGGCGGCAGGTATCGCGGCACGGCGTCGGCGTCCACGGAAACGCTGTATGCGTCAGCGCCCTTGTGTCTCCGTGACCAATGTCGATGCCGAAACGGGAATAACAGGATCTGCAGCTTGCGCAGCACGTACTGCACGTCCACTTGAAAATAGTACTTGGGCACGCGGAAGAAGGTGGCGGGATCGCCGCCACTTGCCGCCGTGCCGTTGCCGCGGGTTGCGTACGCGGGGTCCGCGCCAGCCACCCAGGGCGTGGAGGAGGAGGAGGGTGTGTCGGACGACGACGACGCTCCGAAGGCGTTGCGCGCCAGCGCGGACACAAACGACGGCAACCGCTCGCTAGCGTTGCCGGCAAACACGTTGGACAAGTACTGCTGGCCGTAAGCAGCGCCGGCCTTGGCCCACGACTCCATGCTGGTGGTGTCGCCCGGGGGTGGATACGCTGGCGTCGGTGATCGCGTATCGTACGCCGTCCCCGCCGCGCCAAACGGGTTCGGGTAGGCAGCGCGGCTATCCCCCGCGCCTCTGCCTTGCGGCATTCCCTGCGGCCCACTCGCTTCCGCGCCATTCGGTGGCACTCCGGCAAAGCCGCCGCCGTCACCCGAAACGCCCGTCGTCCACGGCGGCGGCGGCGCGGCTGCGTACGTGCCAGGCGGCATGCGCACACCGCCTCGTCCCTCCTCCTCGGGCCGGTTGCCAGGCCAGGTCGGCGTTGTCCCTCCCGCGTTTGCCGGCCAGGACATCCGATCGGGAGAGAAACGACCCCACGCCTCTGAACTTCACTTGAGTAGGAAAGAATGGCAGCCGCTGGGCAGCCCAGCGAGATGGCGTCCAGGAATCCGTCCGACGCCTCGCAAACAGACTCCTCCCTGACGGACACAGCGCAAACCACCACGCCGACCACCTCCCCACACTGTCTACCTCAGTGTCGCTCTGTGGTGTGCGCTGAAGCAATCCTCTCCCAGCGAGCGGTCCTCCGTGACCGGGTGCTGCTCGACGGAAGCGGGTGTGTGGGTGCGGATGTGTACGGGCGTATGTGTGCGGGTGTGCGCGCCCGATACGAGACCGGCCCAGGCGCGCGCGGATTCCGGCGCCTCTCGCTCTTCTGCCTGCTCTCGGCTCGTCGGGAGCGGCCTCGGGAACGTGGGATATCGCGTGCCGGGGTCGCGGATCGGGTGATCGTGCGGGAGAGGTGTTTGTACTCGATCTGCACGACGGGGCTTGAGAGACGCACTGCAAGCCTCCCAGTCTGTTTTCCATCGAGCTTCAACGGGCTGGATGCCTCGCGGGACGCTACCGTGAGCCGTTCGGCCGCGCACTGCACTCGCAGAGGCCATGGGCACGGCGGATGAGCGTCGAGAGCGTCGGGTGTACGTGGCTAGGCATGGCGAGCGACTGGATCACGTCGACGCCGACTGGGCGCGTACGGCGGCGTACCCGCACGATCCGCCGCTGACCGCCCGCGGACGTCGACAGGCGCACGAGCTGGGCGTGTGGTTGCAGCAGCAGCGTCACGCCAACGTCCGTTATATCTTGGCATCGCCGTTTGCGCGCACCGTGGAGACTGCCGACTGCGTGGCCGAGGTGTTGCAGTTGCCGGTATGGCGTGAGCACGGCGTCAGCGAGTGGTTGCACGAGGCGTGGTTCTACCCGGACGGCCCGCAGCTGATGCCCGTGCACGCGTTGCAGAGGCGGTGTCCGCGCCTGCTCGTGCCCAAAGCGGACGACAATGTGGTGCACCTGTCGATCATGCGACCACAATACCCCGAGAGCGCCCACCAGATGGCACAGCGGTGTGCGTACACCGCGCAGGCGCTGACGCAACGATATCGCCAGGGCGATATGCTGATCGTCGCACACGGTATCTCCGTCGAGTACGTGATCAAAGGACTGTGTGGCCCAGACACGACAGTTAACTGGGTCACCTACTGCTCGCTCAGCGAATGCATCGAGTCGACCGCCGCTGCTGTCGACGGGGACGCCGATGCGCCTGGCCTCAGCAAATGGCGGCTCGGATTGCACTGCGAGACTGCGCATCTCAGCGAGCCCGAGGATCCGCAAACCGTGCGGTACGTATAACGAGAGAGAAGCGGCTGTCACCTCGAAGGCGGCAACGGCCCGTGTCCTCCCGTTCACGGGCCGTCGCTCCAGTCCCATCGCCACACGGTGCAGTCATCACACACCGCCAACAGCATACGGCCGTCGGGGCTGAAATCCAATTGACGCACCGGCTGCGTCGCCTTGGGGTGCGTCAGTATGGCGCACGGCTTGCCGCTGACATCATCCACACGAAAGACGAAGATGGCGCCGTGCTGCGTGCCCACCGCGACGGTGTTGCGGTCGGCGTTGAGCGCAAAGCGCATAAACCACAAATCGCCGCCGGTGTACTCGTACTCCACCAGCACCGCGTGCTCGCTGGTGGACGGCAAGTAGCCGTCGGCATCTGTGCCGCGTTGCCATAGCACCAACCGATGGTGGATGGATTTGGAGAGCACCAAATCGCCCACCCACTGCGCACAGTCCACGTAATTGCCGTGCACCAGCTGGTGCCGGGATTCGGGAAACTGCTCCAGGGCCGTGCGCAGGCGTGACCGAGGCGACGACTTCGAGCCGCCATTCACAAAGCCGTTGGCAATCGCTGTCGTTGTCCACCACTTCTGCTGTCGTCCTTCATGCGCCGCGCGCTGTTCGGCAAACGCCGCCTGCACCGCTTCGGTGACGCGCCATATGCGCACGCTGCCGTCCATGCCGCACGACAGAAAACGCTCGCCGCTGGCATGCCAATCGCAGTAGAGCACCTCACCGCGATGCCCTTCGTGTCCACAGAACATGGCAAAGCAGTGGCCCGTCACCACATCCCACAGCCGCACCGACTCGTCCTGGCCGGCGCTGAGCAGCCACGACGGCCGCGACGGATGCACGCACAGGTGATTCACCGCGCCGCCGTGGCCAACCAGCGTACGCACCACGTGGTCGGAGCGCACGCGAATCACCCGCACCTGGCCGCTCTCGCCAGCCGCACACAGCAGGTCGTCACCGTTGTGTTCGTCCTGCGTCCACACACAGGCGTAATAGCCACCGCGCTTGGCGCTGGCGTCGTGGTGGGACGCGACCAGGGTGAGCTCACGGGTAGCCGGCGACGCCGCACTGGCCACATAGACGCGCACGCCCGGGCCGCCGCAAGTGGCCAGCGCGAAGTGGTAGCGGGAGGGAGTCGTGTCGGTCACGACGCCGGCAGCGTCCGGAGATGTCGTGTGCGAAGCGTGGGGTGCAGTCGCCGGCGACGACTCTCGCCCGGCTGTCCCATAGCGGTGCCGACTGAACGCCACGCCATAGACGGGGCTCTTGTGACTCTCCACCAGCGCAAACTGCAGCTTCCACGCCCCGGCCGCGTCGCCCATCAGAGAGCGTCCGTTCCGCGGTGGTGCTCCCGACACCGCCACAACGGCCTCCGGCGCGTGTGCAGCACCGTCTCCGTTACCGCTTCACTTCCATGCGCCACGCTCCCGATGGTCCAGGCGCTCACAACCTCCGCGCGTCGAGGGGGTCGGTCGTGCGGAGGTTGCCCAGGTGGCGTGCGCGACGTGCACCAGCGAAGCGGCATCGACCGACGTGCAGGCGCTGCGAACGTGTCCAGCACACCAGCACTGCGTATACAAACAGGGATAGAGCACGACGCTCATAGAGCGATACCGCGGCCTTTATCAAGTCGGCAGCCGTGCGCTTATGGAGACTCCTCCTGTCGCCCAATAGAGAGACACTGCATGCCGTGTCCATAGCGCGCCTACTGCTCGCGCCTCTGTTTGCGCAGCGCCCGCTTGCGCACCGACTCGTGCATGTGGGCCACGAGACGGGACTGGCCGCGCAACGACAACGCGCGCGTGATCAGCGCGGCGAACAGCTCGTGTGACCAGTGCGGAAAGGCGCGCAACTGTCGGCCGTGTGCTTGAAAGGCTTCGCGCGCCAGGGTATCGGCCGAGGGCACGCGCCAGCTGGCGTGCCGCATCTTGCTCATCTCGCTGACCACGAAGAACGGCGTCAGCGATTGCACCACGATGCCGTGGCCGGTGACTTCACCGTTCAGCGCCACGGCGAACGCGTCCATGTAGGCTTTGGTGCCGGCGTAGACGGCGAGCAGCGGACTGGGCAGTACGGCGCCGCCGCCTGAGGAGAGGAAGATGACCGAACCGCGTTGCCGCTGGAGCATCTGCGGCAGCAGCAGGCGCGTCATGCGGTTGGTGGCGCCGATATTCACCCGCACGATGCGCTCGATCTGCGCCTCGTCCATGTCCAGAAAGGGCGTCGGGAATGGCACATTCACGCCCACATTGTTCACCAACAGCGCCACCGGCAGCGCAGCCAGTTCGTGCTGCAGCTTGCGCCAGTCGTCCTCGGTGGCGGTGGCGAAATCGAAGCACCTGCAGCGCGCCTGCACTCCGCACCCGGTGCACGCCGCCGCCACCTGCTCTAGCTTCTCCGCGGAGCGCGCCAGCAGGAACACGTGCATGCCGCGGCGCGCGCACTCGCGTGCAAACCCGGCGCCGATACCGTACGAGGCGCCGGTGACCACCGCCCACTGACCGCGGTACGCATCGAAGCGACGATTGGGCGGTTGCAACCAGTGCCGAAAGAAGAAAAGCAACACGGAGAGCGTCCCGTAGAGCACGACACTGGCGCCTGTTAAGGTGAGACCTAGCAGCACCCGTTGCCAAAGTGGCGGGACCGCCGATGAGCCCAGAGAGAGCGTCGCAAGTACGACCATGGCGAGACGGGGGCGACGCACTCGACCGTTCGATCCCCCCGTGGTGACCAGCCGGCTTGATCGAACCGCGTCTCCCGCTGCTCGCCAATGGTTATCGTCGTCTCACTCGTTCCGCTTCTTGTTACGCTCGATCCGCGCACCGCAATCACGAGAAAGTCGGCGAGGGGCAACGTCCTCGCTGCCTGCACGACCGGACGGCGTCACGTCGCCTGGCCGTATCGCGCCCCCCGCCCATGCAGCAGGGGCGTTCGAGCTTTACCCTCTGCATCGCGTACAGACACCTTGCCCTCCATACAGACACTCCTCAGGATGCACTCTCTAGGCGATGGAACAGCGCTGGTCCAAGCGGCGGTCGCGGACGCTCTGCAGCACCGCTTCGATGCGAGCGACGCTGCTGCTCATCTCCAGCAGGCGTTGGCGCGTATCCGAGTTGGGCGTGGTGAGCGCCGCCAACCAGAAGCTCAGCTTCTTCACCGAGGCGTAGGTGTACTCGTAGCGTATGGGCGCGGTGTGGCGGGCGGCTCCGGTCGCCTCCACCGCCGCCGCCGTCTGCGCGGCATCCGCTCTTGTGGGCGATGACCGCGTCTCGGCTGCAGCCGGCCGGGTGATGATTTGGGGCGTTTCAAACTGTTCCAGCGCTTCTGATATCGAGCCGCCCACCACGCGGATGCCGGCCGAGGCGCTGCGCCCCAGACCGAATCGCAGGATCTGGTCGGCCACTCGAAACGCCTCCTGTAACACTGCATCCACGAGTGCTTGCCGCTGCGCATCATCGCCCTTCCCGTCGACGTATTTGGCGTCCTCATCGGCCTCCGCGGCGTCCACACCGCCGTCTATGAGCTCCACGCTGCCCACCAGGTAGCCATCGACGTTGAAGGTGTCCTCCGGGGCGACGCGGAACCGCTCCCCGCCGACGGTGTCGATGAGGCTACGGCCGTCACCGAGGCGCTCGCTACGGGTCACATGCAGTATGGTGCCCACCGGGGCCAGCGCCCGGCGCTGGCCGTGGCGGTCCAGGCGTGCCGCGTTCCCCGCATCGTCGGTATCGTCCGATGCCGAGCGCCGCAGCAGCGGCAGCAGTCCAAACTGCCGCGAGCCGGCCATCACCCGACGCAGCATGAGTCGGTACCGTGGCTCGAACACGTGCATCGGGAATCGCTGTCCGGGAAACACCACCGCATCCAGTACAAACAGCGGCAGTCGCAACACACGCCGCCGCCTCCGCCGCCGTGAACGGCAGGCACTTGCCGGGGATGCTGGCTGATCGACAGTGTCCTCCTCTGCCGCGGCGCTCGCCTCGTCCAGTTCCGGCAGGGCGTGTTCACGTTCTCGCGCCACCTCCACCTGTCGTTCTTCGTACAATTTGGGGAAGAGTCGCTCGCACGCGGTCTGCACGGCGGTGGTTACCGGGTGGGTGTCCGGGTCCATATGCAAGGTGGTGCGACACAGCGGGCAGTGCGCCGCGTGGTCCACCGATCGCGCCAAACATTCCCTACAGAAGGTGTGTCCACAAGCGGTGGTCACCGGCTCGTAGAATATCTTCAAGCACAGCGAGCACTCCAGCACCGCCGCCTCGCCGCCCGCATCCACCTGCGCCACCGACTCGCCCACCTGAGGCATAGAGAAGAAGAAAGCAGAGGAGGATGGAGGTGGAGTGGATGGGTGCGCGAAAGGTGTCACCCAGTGGGGAAGCACCGTCCGGTCTCTCCGCTCGGTTTTCTACCTCCCGTTCACGCAGCGCGGCGAGATGTCCGCACGCGCACTTGCGGCGAGAAGAAATGCAATGGAGCGCCGGGCGCGATGGGCTCCGCGATGCACAGCGAACATGAAAGCACACACACACACACACACGCAGCACACGCGGGACGATGGTGGTGAAGACAACGTAGCGTCCGCGCTCCGGATGAGCTGTCGGTTTTTACAAGCGTTGCGTCGCCGCTGGCAATGGGCACCAACCCTATCATCTCATCCTCGAAACGGCACGGGCAGCAACCAGCACAAAAAGTATCCGAACAGGAACACGCCAGCGTCCTGAAGCAGGTATCGGGCCACGCCCACACCGTTCACGGCCCACTGCCATCGGCTCCACTGCCGCAGTTGTCCATACGACAGCAGCAGCAGCGCACTCCACCACAGCAACTGCAGTGTTACAAACACCAGTGGCGCCGACACATCGTGCACACACCAGGAGGCTGCTGCCGATGCGCGCCAACACGGATCGGCGTCGCGGGTGTGCAGCCAGGCCAACGCCGCCGCCGCCACCAGCAAGACGCCCTCTCGCCAACTGCTAGCTCGCTGTAATCCCTCGCTACTCTTGCGCTTTCGGCGATCCAGATGGGCCGCTGGCGTCTCGCGCTCCATCAGCTGACGCACCCGCTCGCCAGAGTGCAAGGTGCCGGAAAGTCCGGCGGCATCCCGTCGCGCGGCCTCCTGTACCACCTCGGCACTGCGCCCACTAGCCAGCGCCAGTCGCTTCTCCCTGTTGGCCAAGATACGCTCTCGCCTCCGTGCCGCGATGTCGTACGCTTGTAGAGAGGTCATGCCTTCCTGACGATGAGGGAGCGTCGCTTTCGCCACTCCGGCCACGAGACGATCGACCCGCACTCGACGCCGAACGCCGCGGACGATGGCGCTCGGTGCCTTCTGTCGGGCACGCGTTGGTGCGCGAACGGATCGTGCCCTCATCGATCAGGCGACGAGCAGTCCAGAAAGCTTCCTGGACAACGCTCGTCGTCATGGTGCTGGAGGCGACCATGGTATGTTTGGACAACTCGGAGTGGATGCGCAACGGAGACGTGACGCCGACGCGGATGGACGCGCAGCAGGACGCCATCCACCTGCTGTGTAACGCCAAACTCGGGCAGAATCCAGAGAACACCGTCGGGTTGCTGAGCCTGGCGACGATCGGTCGGTCGCCCGAGGCACTGGCCGCGGGCAGCGACGGCGCTGCTGAGGCGGTCGGGGCGTCTACTGCCGCGACCAACGGGACATCGTACGGTGCTGGCGGTTCGTGCAAGGTGTGGATCACGCAGACGCAGGATCCGGGCAAGGTGCTCACCTGCTTGCACTCGGTGGCGATCGAGGGCGTGCTGGACGTGCTGGGCGGACTGCAAAAGGCCCAGTTGGCGCTGAAGCATCGTCAGAACAAGAATCAGCGGCAGCGCATCGTGTGCTTCGTGGGCAGTCCGGTGGTGGCCAGTGCGGAGGCGCTGGTGCGCGTCGGGCGGGCGTTGAAGAAGAACAACGTGGCGGTGGACGTGATTCTGTTCGGCAGCGAGGCTTCGGAGAATGAGCAGAAGATGGCGGCGTTGGTGGAGAGCGTGAACTCGAGTGACAACTCGCATTTGCTGGTGGTGCCGGCGGGCACACAGATGCTCGCCGAGGCGCTGATGACCACGCCTATTGTGTTGGGTGATGAGGCAGCGTCCGTGCTCGGCGCGAGCGGTGGCGATGGCAGTGGTTTGGCGAGTATGCGCGAGCTGGGATTCGATCCGAACATGGACCCAGAGCTGGCCATGGCGTTGCGGCTGTCGCTGGAGGAGGAGCAGGCGAGGCAAGCAGCGGCAGCGGCGGCAGCAGCAGCCTCCGGCGGTAGCGTTGCGGAGGCCGCGCCGAATCCAGGAACGGCCACCAACATGGAAGTGGAGCCGAGCCCGAGTGCTGGGTCTGCATCGGCCCCGGACATGGCTGCACCGGCCGCCTCAAACGTCACTGAGGATAACGAGGAAATGGACGAGGAGATGCGACTGGCGATCGAAATGTCCAAACACGACTATGCCGAGGACCGGCGCGGTGATGAGCACCAACGACCACCGGACGACGACGGTCACTCGGGCAAATGATGCCTCTCGTGGTGAATCCGGGCTCGGCATTCAGGCCTTTCGTTTCCGCTTGAGGGGCACTGCAGAGACCTCGCTCGGCAACTCCACCGCCGCGCGCAGGTGCCGCACCGTCTCGTACAACAGGCGCCGGCCATAGTCGGGCACCCCGGTGCCGGACGCGCGCTGGAAGAGCCCTTGCGCGATCTCCTGCGCATGCGTCCGCCACGACGCTTCCTCGACGGGCTCGGGCGGACGGGTCAACCAACGCGCCTCCAACACTTTCCAGACTCGTTGTGCAGCCCGCGCCATGAGACGCTTGCGCGTGGGTAAGCGCGCCTCGGCGGCCCGGTTCGTCTCGACCACGAACAGCCGCACGATCGGCTCCATATACATATCCGCCGGACAACGCGAGTCCACTGCAAAACTCAGGTGCTGCCGCTCGTCGGGCGGCACACTCTCGAGTATCCGCGCCACCCACACGTCACACAGATGCAGCGCGACCCCGACGCTGCCGCGCCGAGGCGGCTCGCGTGCCTCAGCCGCCACGTCATCCGCAAAGTGCACCTTGTCGACATACAGCGGCTGGAACACCTCCTCCTCCACGATCCGCGCTATGCATCGGCAGGCTTGCCAATCGTCGGCGGACCCGTGGGAGACGCCCCAGGCGGCCGCCGCCGCTACTCCGTCGGTCAGCAGGGCATAGTATTTGTCGAGGCGGTGGTGATCGATACTCGGCCACTCGCGCACCAGACACTCCAGCATACCCCGAAAGTAGAGGTACGGATCGGCCGACACCTCCAGCAGTCGCACCAGCCGCCGGATGACCGCCTCGATGGCGACCGGCCGGTCCGCGAACCACAGGGTGTAAAACAGCGCTCGCCACAGCCTTCGCATCTCCGGCCACCGCAACGGGGTTTCCGCGGCACATAACACCCGCTGCACTGCTGTGAGCGCCTCTTGCCGCACCGACTTGCTGCTCGACGCCAGCCGGCGGGCGAGATCCAGTTCGACCGCCGTCGGCCGGGCGACAGGGGCGGAGCATGACCGGAGCGTCTTCGTGGGAGGGCTGTCTTGATCTTTGTGAGAATTGTCCCTGAGGACGTCATCTATGTAGCGTGGCTTCTTGGACATGGCGCTCGGCTCGCTCCAGTTTTTGGTCGGATGCGCCTCGACGATGCGCCACCGAGTCAAGCGCCGGGGCCGCACGGCATCGGCCTCCGACGTTGTCAGCCAGCGATACAACCGCGTCGAGACGCTTGTCTGGTGGATGGAAGAAGAAGAAGACAGATCCTCTCGGCAAATCCGGCTAGATAAGAGGTCACCCCTCTCTCACGCGACCGTTTATTCCATCGGCAGCGACTTGATGGCCAGCAGGGCGGCACGCACTTGACCAAAGCGCGGGCCGTGCCTCTCCAAGCGGAACAGCGTCATGCCGGTGTGCGTGCCGCGCTCCAGGTGGCACCAGCCGGAAGCGCAACGTGCCAGCAACTGCAGCTGCTCGTGCGCGTCGGCTTGCGATAACGGGCCGGCGGGATGGTGTCGCTGGATGAGCGACACCAACTCGCCGACGGGTATGCACCCGCGTCCGCCGCTGGCACCGCCCGAATTTGCCAAGCTGCCAGAGGGTGGCGCGCGACACCACTCATGCACCAAGTCGGCGGTGCGTATGAGGCGCGCCAGAGCCAATTGCTGTTGGTCGTGCGCTTCGGTGGCGAGGATACGCTCGCGTTGCACCTCCCGCCGCCGCACTTTTTGCAGCAGCTGGGGCGGTAGGAACGGGGAGGCGCGCTTGCGTTTGGCGCTGGCCGTAGTGTCCGAATGAGTGGGGCCGGCCTCGGCGGTCATGGCGGACAGGGCAGTATCATCGCCCAGCAGCGCAGTCAGCGTCGGGCGCGACGATGCCTCTGTCGACCGGGTGACGGACGACAGCGTCGTCGCGGCGCTGGGCTGGGTCGGCGATAGTGGCGGCGGCGGCACACCAGCATCCCGAGTATCGATCTCGCGACCGTTTCGCTCCCGTAAGCGCTGTCGCAACAACGCGCGCCGCTTCACAATGCCCATGCTGCGGTTGATAGATGCATGGTGCCGGTCTGCGTCGGAGCACTCGGGGTCCAACAGCTCGACGGTAAAGTCCTCGACGGCGGTGCCGAAACGTTGGAGACGGAGCGCCTCGGGTAGGAGCACCGTCAGCGCTGCCAGTCGTGCCATACTCAGCTCGTGGCGGCATTTGCGCTGCACGATGTCGGCCACCGCCGTGTAGGCGAAACGCGCCCGTCGAGCGCGAAGGAGTAAAATGGCACTCTCGATGCCCTCTAGGATGGCGGCGAGCACCGCGTCTTCGCCCGACACAGGTTCGGCCAGGAGAGGTGCGGGCGCCGTAGAGGTAGGCGAATGAGAGCGAAATCCATCCTCGGCGTCATCTGCTCGCCAGCGCGCTGGCACCGGTGAGGTTGGGCGTGATGCTCTCTGGTTGCCGTCATTTCTTGGTGTCTTCTCGTCTGCAGCGCGTTTCCCACCATCGGGGCAGTCGATCGGCTGGTCGTCTCCCACGACGCGTTCCTCCTCCACCTGCTTTTCTGCCACTCGCTGGCCGGCCCTCTTTTTCACTTGAGGAAAGTACGCGGTCAGCATTGCTCCCACGTCTGTTCTTGTGGCATTCGGTACCCTCCCACGTTTTTCACGTCCTGCACTCGCGCCACATCCCTTCGGCTTCCCGCCAAACCGACGACGGCAATCCGACCGACGTTCGGTGGACGAAACGGTTGGCTGCGCAGGAGAACCGCCCTCTTGCGGGAGTGCGACGACGGGTCGCAAAGAGAAACCTAGCTTCCTCGCCAACTTTCCTCTCCATGGGCAAGGCGCCAGCACGCCGGGCGCCGAGCAACACTGCGGGTGCAGGTGACAAGCTGAAGACCGCCAATTTTGTGAAAGCGCGGCACATCCTTTGCGCCAAGCAGTCCAAAATCCTCGAGGTACACCAACGATTGCGGGAGCAGTACTTGGATGACGGGCAGGCGGTGCCACCGGCCGCATTCGGCACGCTGGCACAGCAGTACTCGGAGTGTCCGTCGGGCAAACGCGGCGGCGAGCTCGGGTGGTTTGATCGGCAGAAGATGGAGCCCAAGTTCCGCGACGTGGCCTTTTCCACAGCGCCCGGCTCCGTGAGTGAGCCCTTCAAAGGCGCCAACGGCTGGCATATCGTGCTGATCGAAGGGCGCCGCAACTAGGGAGGATGATGAACGCAGCAACAGGAGTGGTGTGGAGGATTGGGTTGGATGTCGTGACGGCGGCAGAGCAGCCCAGAACAGAGAGAAGCGGAGACTGCTTTGAGGCGGCTATGCGTTGCATGCGACCCTTGTAAACCACATACCAACTCATTCTGTGGCCTGATTCTGGGCCGCTCACCAGCTCATCACTGGGCAGCGCTCCCATTTCATGTCACGCGAACGCATCCAAATGTCACACCGGTTCGTCCCTGCGCGCTGCGGAGGCGCACGCTGTTGCTGTTTTTCGGAGTCGGCAGGAGGAGCTGCGACAACGCCCGTCTGCTGCGCACCCTGGATCCATCTCTGCGCTCCTTGCCATCGCAGTCATGTCCGATGTGGTGAAGCTGGAGACGGCGCCGCGGGATCCGCGCTTCCCGTCCACCAACCAGACCATGACGTGCTGGGTGCGGTACCTGGAGTGGAAGCGGTGCCAGAGCAAGGACGGCGAGGACAGTGACGAGTGCAAGAAGCTGCGGCGGTGGGCGTACGCCATGTGCCCCATCGACTGGGTGGAGCGCTGGGAGGAGCAACAGCAGGACGGCACGTTCCCGGGGCCGAAGTTCGAGTAGAGGTGTCGACGAGGGCGGAGGAACTTGCTGTGGGGGGCGTGCGCGTGGTCGGCGTTGAAGTGCGCACACACGGTTTACAAGAGCAGCGCGGAGGCAGTGGGATCGGGTCGCTCGAACACGTGCTTCTCCACGTGCACCTGCTGCGGATCGTCGCGATCCTGCACATAGGTGTACAGCGTGACGTGGCTGCCGTGCACATCCATGAGCACAAACCCGGGCGCGTTGGACGTTTTGCACGAGTTGTCTGCCTTGTCGCTGGGCCACGGATCGGTGACGCGCGGCGCGCCGGTGGCCGAGCCGGGCTGCACCACCAGACCGCCGAGCTTGCCGCTGGTGAGTGCCGGCCGTTCGGCCATGCCCGCCACCAGCACGTCGACGCCCATGTCGCGACGCAGGGCGTGCAGCGCGCGCACATGTGCCGTGGCCTCGGCGCTCACCGACGACGCGGTCGCCGTGAAGGCATCCCCTGTCCGCCCGCTCCACGGCAGCACTTGGTGCCCGTGACACAGCCCGAATCGAATCTGCTCGATGCTGACCACCACGCGCTCCGGCCACGCCGGCCCGTCCAACTCGCCGCGCGCAATGTGCACGTCGAACGACACTCGCCGCAGCAGCGCCTCGATCTCGTCACTGCACACGTTGCCAGTACACAGGACGTGTTGGATCTTGCCCGGTGCCAACAGCTCGCGGAATCGCTGCGCAAGTTCACAACACCGATGCGGTACGTAAAAGTCGCCTATGGCCAGCACCAGCACCATGACTTGTCGGCCGCGAGGAGATCGGGCGAGAGGCTCGCGTGCGGCGGTGACGGGTCCTCCAACGCCGCCCCAGTTCCTGACTCTCTTGCCTTCCGGCTACGTCATGGCCCTCCCTCCGACAGACTGCTTCTGCCCGATGAGCGCCCACACCGGAAAACCGCAACGCGTCCGCGCCGCGCTCGCCCGACCCGGATGGACGGCTTGACAGACGAGGTCAGACTCTCGCGCAGAGCACAACACGGTGTTGAAGCTCATCAAGGGGGGAGAATATTTTTGTGCCAGACCCTTGCTCGCCTTCACCTGCTCCACTCGCTTCTCGACGCGCCTTCATCATTCTCGTTTATATCAACTCCACGTCACCGCGAAGGAGCGCATCCCGCACAAAGCGGTATCGCAGACAGAATACGTCGCCTTGCCGGAAGGGGAACGCCTGCGGCAGGGACTGTCCCGTAGCGGCCAAATCCAGTTCGCACGGGTGCACAAAACGGGCCACCACGTACTCGTCCAAATCGGGAGCGGTGACCATGTTCAGCTCGGTGCCGTGGCCGGACTGGTTGCGCTCCACGTCGTCCAGGCGGCGCAGCGGTTCGGGCACGTGTTTCAGGAACGACTCGTTCAGGTGATGCACCATGTTCCGCTGGTACCGCCGCAGAAACGCTTCCTCCAGCGGAGACAAGCACCGCGGGTCGCTCTGCGATTCCCGCAAGTAGTGGGTTGCGTGTCGTTGCGCCTTCCATAATCGCACCCGATAATAGTTGCGCAGCGCATACCGCACGCGCATGCAGTCCTGTCGCTGCAGGTGCTGCGCCAGCCGGTCGCCTATTGCGGAGACAATGCCGTTGGCTGTGTCCGCATGCACTTGCCCCAGTTGTTGTTGCTGATATTGTAGTACCGCCTGCACGTCTGCCACCAATCGTTCAGCAAACGGCAGCAACTCCGGTGCACACACCTCGTCGGACACCGCCTGCTGCAGTTGTTCAATCTGATCGTTCAAGTCGCATCCGGGTGAAGAATTCCAGTGCGCCTCGCCTATAGCATCCCACCGCGTGAAACCGGTGCCGCGCCACCCCTCACCCTCCTCCGGAGTCACTTCTGACGCGGCACCGCCTCCGCTGCCAGTCCGTTGTGGTGCATCGGCCGGGCGACGCGCGCTCTCCCCAATGCCGTTCCAAACGTCGTCTCCGCAAAGCGCTCCTTCGGACTCTTCCGCCTCTCTCCGCCCGATGCCATTCACCTCGCGTCCCCATCGAGTCGCCTCCACCATGTTTCCCCTCGCCGTCTCGCGCTTCCCTTCGGTAGCGTCTCCCGGGGCATCGTGGGCTCGCCTTCCCGCGCAAATTTTGCGGTTCCGTCCCGTGCCGCGCGCTCCACCTGCGGGAACGTTGACGTGTGCCGCGGACCGCTTCCCGGCAGGACGCTCGTTCCCTTCGCATCGGCCACTCGACGCCATGAAAGATCTGCCTATGCTAGAACGCGCTATAAAACGCTCATTAGAGCGATATACGGTGGAAAAGAGTGGCATATTTCTGGCGGAGCGGTTGCTGGCGGAGCGGCCGGGAGCGGGCGCGGCGCTATTATTGGCGCGTTGCTTCGTGCAGGTGGGCAAGCACGGGCGGGCGTTGCGGGTGCTGGAGCCGTACTGGAGGCGCGACTGGGAGTGTCGGTACTTGTACTGTGTGTGCTGCATGGAGCTGGGGGAATACGCGTTGGTGTACGCGGCGTTGCGGCCGTTGATGCAGTGCTGGCGGCCGGAGGAGCGGTGGGAGGTGCCGGCGGTGGGTTCGCTCGCCGCGGAGGATATGGGTGATGCCGCCGAGGTGGCCAGTTTGCCGTGGTTGGCAGAGGGGCTTTACTGGCTCGGGCGGGTGTATCGGTTGTCGACTCGGGATCACGCCGCCGCAGCGCGCTGTTTTCGCAAGGCGCTCTCCATCGACCCGTACATGTGGGGCTGCATCGAGGCGCTGTGCGAGCTGGACGCCTGTCCGAATCTGAGCGCGGCGCTCTCGGGTGAACGCAACGGGAGCGACAGCAACGAGGGCGCCGCCGAGGAGAACCGACGACAGCCGGTGCGCAACGTCGACCCGGTGGAGAAGCCACCCGCGACCGATTCCGTCGAGGAAGCGAATGCGGGCGCGGACCGCGCGAGCGCCATGCCGCCGGCGCGCATGCCCACCGAGATGGTGCGGGCGTGGGCCCACAGCTGGCAACAACTGCCGCCGCAGAGCACCCTGGAATTGCTCGTGCGATTGGGCTCGGCACGGGCGCTGCTGTCGGCGTATCGACCCGAGGATGCGCTGCGCCTTTTGGCGACGGTGCCAGCGCGCCATTACGACACCGGATGGGTGTTGGCGCAGGTGGGACGGGCGCACTTTGAGAACGGCGACCAGGCCGAGTGCGCTCGCGTGTTCGAGCATCTGCTGCAGCGCGACAGCAGCGGTCAGACCGACGGATTGGAGTTCTATTCGACGGCGCTGTGGCATTTGCGGCGTGAGACTGAGCTCAGCGCCGTGGCGCAACAGGCACTGCAGGTGGACCGCTTCTCGGCGGCCGCGTGGTGTGCAGCCGGCAATGCCTTCAGTTTACACCGAGACCCGGACACGGCGATCGCCTTTTTCCTGCGCGCCGCGCAGACCGACCCGGAATGCGCCTACGCCTGCACGCTCGCCGGCCACGAATACATGTACAAGGACGATTTCGAGTCGGCCATACTATGTTACCAAGACGCGCTGGCACGCAACCCGCGCCACTACAACGCGTGGTTCGGCATGGGCCAGATCTACCAGCGGCAGGAACAGTATCGCACCGCGGAACGACATTATCGTTTGGCGCTGCGCATTCACCCGCACAGCTCCATGCTGTGGTATCACCTGGCGCACGTGATACGGCTGGGCGGCGGGCGCCATCGCGAAGCGCTGCAGGCGCTGGAGCGGGCGCTGGCGGAGAACCCCAAGAACCCGGTGGCGCAATTTGAACTGGGCAAGTTGCACTTTGAGATGGGTCGTCTGGCGGACGCCTGGCACACCCTGTGTCGGCTGCGCGACCAGGTGCCGCGAGAAGCCGCGGTACTCTATCAGATGGGGCTGGTGGCCAAGCAGCTGGGACGCGCCGATGCTGCAGATCTGTTCAGTGCCGCGTTGGACTTGGATCCCAAACAGTCGCTGTATCGACATGCGCTGTTCTCCTCGGAGCCGGCCGAGTCGGCCGCTGAGAATGGTTAAAACGAGCCTTCCGGTGCCACCTCACCGGCGCCGGTCCTCTGCACGCGATCCCGTATCGTCACCTCCCTCGTTTGATACGCGTCGCCGATCGAGTTGTCGCAGTCGCTTGTCGAATGCCGCCAAATCCTCGGCGGTGCCGCCGTCGCGCTGCCCCTCGGGCAACCCTTCCCTGCGGCGGCCGGTCTGTAGCTGATCCAACAGCGTGCCCACTCGCCGCATGCTGCCAGCAGCATGTGGCAACAGATACTCGGTGGAGAGAGTGCCGGCAAAAAGCGCAAATGCTGCTAGCGTCGCCCGCAGGAGCGCAAAGCTGTCCGCGGCACCGGCGCCTGCCAGGGAATCCAACAGATCCCGCAGCGCGCCGTATCCCACCAGGTACGACAACGCCGACAGCAGCGCCGCAGCACTCTCCGGCGCGCCCACCGCCGACGCCAACATCAGAAACGCCATGTATGTGAGCGAGAACACCGGATGGCCCAACAACGCTGGAAGTGCCGCACTAACCAAAAATCCCGACGGCACCGAGGCGCCGTCCTCCGCGTGAAACACATTCGGCAGCGGCACCCGCGACACGAACAGAAGATGTGCCCAACGGGGCAGCGGTCGCTTGGCGTCTCGCCGCGGCAGTACACGCGTCGAGCGAGCGGTGCGTTGACGGCTGCCTTGTCGCGCGTATACTCTACAAGTTGCCGGGCGAACGGATGCGGCGAAGAGGCCTAGGACGGGGCGCCCTGCCCAGTGCGACCGCGTCCTCACCTCCCAGTTCCAACTTTGAAGAGCGCTGGTAAAAGCCAATGCACGCAGGAGTGTCATGAGGTTGACTCTCTGGTGACGAACATGGACGCCCTCGTCAAGGCACGCGCTGTACCGCGCGAGTGCAGAACCGTCTCACAGCCTCTTCGTGCCCGGGTGTGCGCGGGATCGGCACGCAACGACCGAACGCGTGCGCATCCGAGAGCGGGCATCTCCGTGCTCGAGGCGGCGTCGACTTGATGATCGGCGGGATCGACACACGCTGATCCCATCGAGAAACTCCGAATACCTACAGGACTCTTGAACATCTCTCAAGAAGCTCAGATCGGGATTCGGTGCCGGTTGGATCCTGCCTTTTCATCGATTCATCCTCTCGGACGAGCACCTCGGCATGTCGCAACCGCTGCGCCCGTCGCTCGCCCGCCTTACCTCCCTCTTAACGCCCGCACAACAGGAGTTGTTGTTGCGATCGACGGTGCTGGCGCTGACGGCGGTGCTGGCGTTTGTGGTGCGTCTGTTCAGTGTGCTGCGGTACGAGGCGGTCATTCACGAGTTCGACCCGTACTTCAACTACCGCGCGACGCGGGTGCTGGTGGAGAAGGGGTTGTACGAGTTTTGGAACTGGTTCGACGACACCTCGTGGTATCCACTGGGGCGCGATGTGGGCGGCACGGTATACGCGGGCACGATGTATAGCGCCGCGTTGTTGTTCTGGGTGTGTCGGGCGCTCGGTTTCCCTATCGATGTGCGCAACGCGTGCGTGTTCACCTCGCCGTTGTGGGCATCACTGACCACGCTCGCCATGTACAACTTCACCAACGAGATTGCGGGTGGGTGCGACAAGACGCCCGGGCTGCTGGCGGCCGCCCTGGTGTCCATCGTGCCCGGTTACATATCGCGCT
The DNA here is from genome assembly GCA_026184775.1 of Cyanidium caldarium. Taxonomy (NCBI): domain Eukaryota; phylum Rhodophyta; class Bangiophyceae; order Cyanidiales; family Cyanidiaceae; genus Cyanidium; species Cyanidium caldarium. The sequence continues at coordinate 214,926 of JANCYW010000004.1, read as the reverse complement.
CGGTGGCCGGCTCGTTCGATAACGAGTGCGTGGCCATCTTTGCGCTCATCCAGACCTTTTACCTCTTTCTCAAGGCGGTGAACACCGGCTCGCTGTTGTGGGCGCTGGCGTGCTGCCTGGGGTACTTGTACATGGTGGCGTGCTGGGGCGGCTACATCTTCATCATCAACCTGATCCCCATTTACGTCATCGTGATGGTGTCGATGGGCAGGTACTCGCACCGCCTGTACGTGGCCTATTCGGTGGTGTACGTGCTGGGCACGCTGCTGTCGATGCAGATTCGTTTTGTGGGTTTCCAAGCGGTACAGTCGTCGGAGCACATGAGCGCGGCGGCGGTGTTCGTGCTGCTACAGCTGTATTGTCTGGCGCGTTGGGTGCAGTCGCTGGTGCCGGAGCGCACCTTTCGTGAGTTTCTGCGCCTGCTGGTGATCGGTTCGGCGGCCGCGCTGGGCCTGGTGGCGTTGGTGGCGACGGGCACCGGATACATCGTGCCGTGGACCGGCCGCTTCTACACCCTGCTGGACCCGACGTATGCCACCAAGCACATTCCGATTATTGCCTCGGTGAGCGAGCATCAGCCCACTGCGTGGGCGTCGTACTTTTTCGATCTGCACATGTTGACGGTGTTGGCACCGCTCGGCCTCTACTACTGCTTCACCGCGCTGTCGGATACGGTGGTGTTTGCGGTGCTCTACTTTGCGTGCGCAGTGTACTTTTCCGGCGTGATGGTGCGGCTGATGTTGGTGCTGGCGCCGGCGGCGTGTGCCATGGGTGCCATCGGCGCAACTTCGCTGTTGCGCTCGTTCATGACGGACGTCAAGGGTGCGATGCAGGAATCGCGGATGTGGAACGGGCATGCAGCCGTCAGCGCGGCCGTATCGCCGTCGACATCGGCGTCGCTTGGCAGCAGCATTCGCAGTGGTCGGCGGCTGCGCGTGGAGATCGCTGCGGTGACCATCCTGGGCGCGCTGCTGCTCACCGGCAGCTATGTGCGACACTCGACCTGGGCCACCTCCGAGGCGTACTCGTCGCCGTCGATCGTGCTACTGGGACACGGTCCCGAGGGCCGTATCGTGATCGACGACTTTCGCGAGGCGTACTACTGGCTGGGCTCCAACGCCGCCGAGGACGCCAAGATCGCCTCGTGGTGGGATTACGGGTATCAGATTGCTGGCATGGGCTTTCGCACCACCATCGTGGACAACAACACCTGGAACTTTTCGCATATCGCCACGGTGGGCGCGCTGTTGAACCAGCCGGAGGAGCGCGCCTACCCAATCGCCCGCATGTTGGACGTGGACTACGTGTTGGTGATCTTCGGCGGCGTGCTGGGGTACGCCAGCGACGACATCAACAAGTTTCTGTGGCCGGTGCGCATCGCCGGCTCGGTGGATCCGAACATCCGCGAGTCGCAGTACCTCACCCGGCGCGGCGAGTACCGTCTGGACGGGGAGGCCGCGCCGGCCATGCGCGAGTCGCTCATGTACAAGTTGTGCTATTATCGACTGCGCGATATCAACGGCGGAGTGGATCGAGTGCGCGGCCACAAGATACCGCATCTGGACTTTTCGCTGCAGCATTTCGAGGAGGCGTTCTCCTCGGAGCGCTTCATCGTACGCATCTATCGCGTCAAACCGCCGCGGAATCGGGAGTAAGGAGCGGGGCAGGCGGATACGGGCAACATAAAGGGCGGAGTGGAGAGAGGGAATGGTATGTGTTGAGCGATGGTGGAGGCTGCTCTGATCAGAGATGGCTACCGCTGGGGTGTCCCTCCCGAGACGCCCAAGAGTGCTCCCGTCGCCGGTTCCGGTGAGGTTCTCTCCCTCGTACGTGCGTGCGGGAACGCCCGGCGATGCCGTTCGGCGCCATCATCGCACCGACCCGCCGTTCGATCTGCCGGACGAGTGGGAACCGATGGAGCATGCGGTCGTGAGGGACACGAGTCGAGAGCCAGTCGGACGGGAAGCATCCTGGAATTGTCCAATGAATAGAACATGAGCTCAGTTAGATCGGGCGGAGTTGCGTACATGACGTGACGGGTACCATTCCTAGGCGCTAGGTCAGGAGGGAGCAGAATTGCCGCCTCCGTCTGAACCGATGCAACTCTGCTTCACGAGAGCACACGGTCACGGCGGCCGTCGGTGCGCCGTACGCGGCAGTGGCGTGCCTTCAGTATCGCTGCCGAAGGGATCTTTCCCGGGGACGCCTCTAGGCCAGGGTTGGCGCTGCTGTCGCCGTCTCGCCCGTCGGTGCAGGTTCTCGCGGTCTGTGCTGCGGGCGAGCGCGGAGGAGAACGATGACCGCGATTCTCACTCGCAACCCGCCTCTCCACCGCCCAAACCAGACGGTGGCCATTCTGCGGAGGACAGGCGTTCGACGCGACCCCAACACCCGGCGCTGAAGCGTTTTCTCCGCGAGTATGCCAAGCGCCGGCCGGCGGTGCCGAGTTCCCTCTACCGTGTTTGGGAGCGTCTGTGGCTGTTGCTTCGTCTGGCCGTGCGGGCGGTGGCGGCAGCCGTCTTGCTGTCATGCGCCGGTGCGGCGTGGTGCGGATACCGTCACGCCAACGGCGCTTTGCAGCAGATGGTGGCCAGCGCGGCCACCGCCTCGGTCGGGCGCGATGTCCGGCTGGGCCGCGTGCGGCGCCTGCTACCGCGCGTCGGCCTCGCTTTCGGTCGCACCCAAGTGACCGAGCAGGGCACCGCTCCGAGCGGCACTCTGGGCGAGGTGCGGGTGCGCTTGGCGCTGGAGCCGTTGCGATGGCTGATGCAACGCGGCGGTGCTCGTGTATGCGTAGAGATCGACCGCGCCCGCGTTCGAGTGCAGCAGAGGCGTGCCGGCCAGTGGGATTTCGGCCTGCCAGAGGCGCCCGCTGCAGTTCATGGAAAAGCGGACACTGCCACATCGACATCCGCGGCACCGCCGGTCACGCTGCACTCGCTATCGTTGCACCACTCGCAGGCGTGGCTGCAATCCGTCGGCGCCGGCGAGTATGACTACGGGCGTGAATCACACCGCCTGGTGGGCATTCACGGCGATATTCATTTCTCAGGGCGCATGGACACCGCCAAGGGCGTGTTGCGCGGTCGTCACGGCCACTGTGGCACCATGAACGCCGCGCTAGACCTGTCGCTCACGGCGGGCACGGCCACGGTGCAGTTGGAGTTGGCGGCGGTTCCCAGCCGCACGGTGGCCTCGCTGGTGAACCTACCGCTGTTGTGCGAGCGAGGTGTGGTGTACGGCAACACCTCGTTGGTGTTTCGACCGGGCGCAGCGGCGCCGGAGATGAGCGGCGCCGGGCGACTCGAGGGCGTCTCCATGCGGATCGCCCCGGATGCACCGGTGTTCCGCGACCTCACCGGCCGACTGCGTTTCGACGATACGGTGGTCATTCTGGAGGGCCCCAGCGGATTCTACGGCTCGCTGCCAGTCACCATGGTCGGCACCATCGACGTGGTGCGCGAGTACAACGTGATCGGGTTCGTGCGGCGCGTCGAGGTGAACGAGGCGCTGGAGACGTTCAAGGTGGAGAGCGCCATGCCGGTGCGCGGTTCGCTCAAGGCGGAAGTGCGCATGTACGGGCCGCTGGAGCGACCGATTATCGACGGCACGGCGACGCTGATCGGCGGCGACTGCGCGGTGGACAAGGTGCCCGTGGCGCAGGTGCTGGCGGAGTTTCAGTTCGATCCGGCAGCGATGCGGCTGGAGGTGTCGCGTATTGAGGGCAGAATACGCGGCAGCGGCAGCCATCAAGGCACCTTGCTGGGTCGCGGTCGGGCGGTGCTGCGAATGCCGCCGTCGACGACGACGGACACCGATGGTGGTGGTGGCGGTGGCGGGTCGTCCGCAGCTGCAGGCGATGATGACGACCTCTTCAAGCGGGCGGCGCGTCTGCGGGAGCTGGACGGCACCCGCGACGGGATGTACTGGGAGGTGTTGGTGCGGGACGTAGCTGTCGGTGATCTGTTGCAGTGGTACGCTCCGCGCAACCAGGTGGAAACGGCTTCGGTGGTGGATCCGGTGGCGTTGATGTCAGTACATGCGGTCATCGCTGGCCCGCTGCAGAACGCGCTGTTGCGGGCGGATTGGCGAGCGATGGGCGTGGCCCCGCCCGGCTTCACCGAGGCAGACGTGGAAGCGGCGGTGGCGGCCAGTACAGGCGACAGCACCAACCCGTTCGGGCACGCCTCCGGTACCATGGTGATGCCGCTGTCCGGCAATGCTGCGTCCGGACAGCGGCTCGACCTGGATGTGGACATTCGCGGTGTGGATGCGCGACGGGTGTACTGGACGGAAGCGTTACCGCCAGGGCCGCGCGCGCTCCTGAGTACCCGTTTTGAGGCCAGCGCGCGGCTGGTGCACCGACCGGGCGCGCCGGTGGAGCTGCTGGCGGCCGATGAACATCGATCCGGCAGCGGCGCCAGTGTCTTGGAGCGGGCGCACGCTCGCCTGGATGTGCGGCGACTGCAGCTGAACGATTTCCAGTACGCGCCGCGTATGCACGGCCAGGTGCAGTACAATACGCGTGCCGGTTTTTCTCTTGTGGCAGTACCGTACCGGGAAGAGGAGGAGGTGCCCGGCGGCTCGTCGTCGCCGTCGCCATTGACGCCGGAGGCGCCCGGTCATCTACCCGGTCGGCCGGAGTACTGGGTGGAGGTGCGGGCGGACCCGACATTCCGCCAGGAACTGGTGGCGCGACTTTGCTGCGGGCGTTTCGCGGTGGACGCGTCGCTGCGACACGGCACGCACGCGCTGTTACGGGCGGAGAATGTGCCGCTCGCCGAGCTGACCAGTGCCGATTTTCCACTGTCCGGCATGGCCGACGTGAACGCCTCGCTGGATCTGCAGGCACAACGCGGCAGTGGCTCGTTTGCGCTGCGACAGCTGGTGTTTGACACCTTCCGCTGTGACGCTTTCCGCGGCGACGTGCATTGGCTGGATCGCACGCTCTACGTGCCCAGCAGTGTGCTGCTGCAGGGCGCGTCGGAGTACCGCGTTGATGGGATGTTGGCGCGGGGGGACAGCGCGTCGCCGCCGTCGTGGCGGGTGCGCGTGGCCATTCCGAGCGGCGACGTGGCCGATCTGGTGGCGTTGGCCAACACCGCCGACGACGCTCGCCTGCGGAAACGCATCCAGCTGAACTGGTCGCTGCCGGAGCACATGACCCTGATGGAGAAGATGTGGTGGTTTCAGGATCAGCTGGAGGCGAACCGCGCGGAGGAGGAGCGCGAGGCATTGGAGGCACGACGCGCTGCGACCGCCGCTGCTGCGGAGCGACAACTCAGCCTGCTGGATTTGCGCGGCACGTATCACGGCGTGGCGGTGGCCAGCAACAGTTCGGACGCGCTGTGGTTCGATTTGCAGGGCGAGGACTGGCGCCTGGGGCCGCACGCGCTGGGGGCGATGCGGGCATGCGGTTCGCTCAAGGCAGGTTCGCTGCAGCTGGAGCGGCTTTCGTTGGAGAATGCGACGACGGGCGCCTCGCTGACGGCCGAGGCGCTTCTGCGCGCCGACGGGGCGGTGAACGGCGCGATGACGGTGCGTCGCCTGCCGATGGCGCTGGTGCAGAGCAGCATGATGGGGCCGGTGACCCTGGATGGCACGCTGAGCGCCGAGGCGCGCCTCGACGGTAGCGTCACGGCTCCTGCGCTCAGCGGCGATGTGCGATGGCACCGGGCGCGCATCAACGACCGGGCGCTGCGGAACACGCGGGCGCGGCTGCGGTGTGAGAACGCCCGCTGTCAGTTTGTGGCCAGCGCCGGCGTGGGACCGTCGCCCGAGGAGGAGGGTCTGCAGGGCATTCTACGCAAGGCGCTCGGTCGGCGCGCCAGCGACGACGGGGGCGACGACGCGGTGCAGCTGCCATTGGGCCCCGATTTCTGGCAGCACACCTCTCCGCCCGATCGGTCGGATCGGGTGTTGCGTCTGCAGGGCACCGTGCCACTGAATCTGGCGCACCCGCTGCAGCGGCTGTCGTTGGAGGATTGGAGCTCGTTGGCGCGGCTGTTGCCGCTGGATATGCAGCAGCTGCTGACCGACGGCGAAGGCAGCAACGCGCTGGACGTCCGGATGAGCATCGGCCAAGAGGCACTGACGTTGCTGAGCGCGCTGTGGCCACAGTCGCCCCTCAGTGGTGGGCGGGCGGACTGGTGGGCGCGCGTGAGCGGCTCGGTGAGCGCCCCGCAAGTGGCAGCGCGCGTGCGTTTGGCCAATGCGCGGCTGTGGCCAGTCGAACTCACCGATCCGGTGGAGAATCTGAGCGGTGAGGCGGAGCTGCGCGACGGCCTGTTGGCGTTCAAATCGTGCAGTGCGGTCTTGAATGGGCGTACGCTGTCGTTGCACGGCACGTTGCCGTGGTCCGATGCGGATGTGGTTCCAAAGCCGGCAGCGGCGGCGGCTGCGGAGGGAGCACGCGATTCACCATCGCCACTGACGTTCACTGTGGAGAACGCGGTACTGCGCGTTCGCGACCGCTACAACGGCCGCCTGTCTTGCCGCCTTATCGCCACCGGCAGTGTGCGTGAGCCGATTCTCTCCGGCACCGTGTCGATGTACGGCGGGGCGATCGTCACGCTGCCGGGCAAGAATGCGCCGCGCAAACCGGACCGCGCCCATTACACCAGCGGCGCGGGCACCGCTTCGCCGCCGGCCGAGCCGGAGAACCCGTTCCAGCCGCTGCTGGAGCAGGGCTTTCCGGATGTGCGTTTTCGCCAGCTGCGCGTCGCGCTCGGCCGCAACTTGCGCTTCATCTTTCCGTTCGTGTTCAATTTCGGCATTCAGGGTGACGTGCGCGTCGACGGCCGCCTCAGTGACTTGCGGCCTAGCGGCACGGTGCAGATACGCGACGGTAGCGTGAACGCGCTCGGCAACCGCATGCGGGTGAGTCGGCTTGGGGAGAATGTGGTCACGTTCGTGCCGCGCAAAGAGGCCGGACGCTCTCCGCTAGATCCGCTGGTGACGCTGACCCTCAGCGAGAGCGCCCGCTACAGCGTCCGCATTCGGGGCACGCGGCTGTCGCAGTGGATGTCCGGGGTGAACGTGTTCGATGCCGAGGGCACGCGCCTGGACCGTAGTCAGCTGTCGCGGGCTATCGACCGGCAGTTGAGTCCAGCGCAGGCGGATTCGGTGTTGCGCAGCGGCGGCAGTATGGCGCTCAAGACGTTTCTGCACTCGTACAGTTTGCAAGGCAGTTGGGCCGGCGGCCGCATCCTGTGGCAATTGGGGCCGAGCCTGTTCACCGGCCGAGTCGGGGCCGACGCCGGAGCGGCCGCCAGCGGCGGCGGCGGCGGTCGCGGCAGGATACAGCTGCTGCGGTTGGAGGACCTCGGCATGTACAGCGAGATCGAGAGCGGCAGTTTCTCGCTTGGCTTTTCCAAGGCGTTTGGCGGCCGCGGCATCACCAGCTTCTCGTATCGGCCATCGAAGCGGTTCAGGATGGATTACGGCGAACTGGACGATGGTGACCGCTTCCTGCGCACCGAGATTTACTTTCAGGGCGACTCGGATCTGGCCGCCCGCTCCGAGGACATCCCCGATTTCGACTAGACCCGGCCACATATCGGGAGCCGAGAATGCGTGCACCCGTCCGTCGGCGCATCGACGCGCTCGAAGGACATCCCCGATTTCGACCAGACCCGGCTACATTTCAGCACCGGAACAACCTGCACCCGTCCGTCGGCGCATCGACGCGCTCAGCTCCACCCTTCGTCCCTCTCGGAGTGGCGGTTTACCGCGATGCGCAGTTGCTCCATGACCTTGGCGGCCTGATCGCCGGCCTTGAATACCGCTGAGCCGGACACCACCACGTTGCAGCCGGCGCGCGCCGCTTGATCCACCGTGGACGGCGACAGACCGCCATCCACCTGAATATCCAACTGCGGGTATCGGTCGCGCAAGAAGCGCACTTTGGCGACGCACTCCGGTAGGAACGCCTGTCCACCGCGGCCCGGCTGCACCGTCATCACCAGCGCCATGCTCACCGCCCCGGCGTCCAGCAGCGGCACCAGCACCTCGGGCGATGTGGCCGGACTGATGGCCACCGCCGCGCGAGCGCCCCGTTGGCGGATGTGGGCGCAGAGTCGCTGTAGTTCGGACAGGCGATCCGGCTGGAAACACTCGTAGTGCACCGTGAGGCCGAGATTCTCCGCACCCGCATCGCCGTTGGCCGCGATAAACGCGTCACACCATCGTGCCGGGTCGCTCACCATCAGATGACAATCCAGAAACGCCTTCGGACCGACCGCCCGGCGTAGCCACTCGTAAACCACCGGCCCGAGCGTCAAATTGTCCACAAAGTGGCCGTCCATCACGTCGACGTGCAGCCAGTCGGCACCCGCCGCCAGCATGCGATTCGCCTCATCACCGAGCGCGGCAAAGTTGCACGACAACAGCGACGGCGCTATAATAGTCTGCGGCCTGTCTCGCATGCCGATGACGAGGGTGTCTGGTGCGCAGCGCGCGATGATGATCGGCAGCCGGTCGACCGGAATGTCGCGAGCGCGCCGGGCGACGGGAACGCCGACGTGGTAGAGATGCGTGAGGACGGTGGCCGCGTAGAGACACCAGAATGCACGGAAGAGGAACTGGGGTAGAACACTTTCTGCTGCATCCCGCACCATCTACTCCCTGGCAGTGGACGTCGGTTTGGCGTTGGCGTCTCTCTGAGCAGGGTGGCGCTGGCGGTCCACGATGCTCCGACTCCACCCATCCGCCTGGTTCAGCACGATCAGCAGGGCGAACAGCGCCGCAAGGCTGACGATGAGGCGGAGCGGTTTGGCGGCCACCGCGTGCCAGTAATTGAAACCATACATGACGCTGGCAGTGCCGCGTAGCAGCGGCGCGTAGTTGGTGACCGCATTCCGCCGGCGTATGGTGACCACGGTGCGCGGCTGAAAGTCCAACAGGCGGTACGTCTGCTGGCGTTCGGTGCGGATTTGGTAGTGCTGGCGGTCATCGGGCGTGTCTACATGCAGCACCGAGGCGCCGGTCGGCAAGATGACTCGCACTTGCAGCTCATCGATGGTGAGGCCGTAGAGCGGGGGCGGCAAGGTGAATTTCAAGTCCACCAGGCCGGGCGCCAACTCCCCGTAGCCGACCCAATCGCGCAGGTAGACGTCGTAACCGTACTCGAAGTGGGTGCGCCATCCAGGCGCTACCGGGAAGCGTGGTCGCAACGCCAACAGCTGGTGCGTGTTCAATTTGGCGCGCACATCGGCGTGCACGTCGCCCATAAAGGCGCGCTCCGTCGGCTGCTGCCGGTGATCGTACACCAGCAGGTCGGCCACGGAACGAAACGCCGAGGAGGATATGTTGCCGGTCACGTCCCGAAAGAAGACGTTGCGCGCCGACCGCGGCAACATCGCTTTCGCCTCGGTGATGGTGTGCGCTTGCCACGGCATCCGCTGTTGCTGCATGACAAAGTCGATACGCGACCAGGCATCGGTCGCATGTGCGCCATAGTCGTTCAGCAGGGTGAACTGGTCGCGCACGTGCACGTTGCCCCAAGCGGATATCTCCAGTTCGCGGTCTACCCGCAGCGCGCGAAAGCTGCCGGCCGGCACCATCGCAGAGAGCGCGATGTCATCCAACGAGCGTAGTGTCGGCGCCTCGAACGTCAGTTCGACAACCGCATCCGCCGACGGTGCCAATTGTGGCTCTCGATCCGAATACGGTCCGTACACGACTTGAAAGCCGGAGAGTTGCGCAGTACCGTCGATCGCCGGATTCAGTTGGAGCGGTGCCTGTTCCACCGGCGCCGGTCCACGCGGCGTCTCCAGTATCTTAAGCAGCGCGGCATCGGATGCTACCGCCCGCCGCACCGCCAACGTCTGTTGATGTACCAAGTACGGCGACAGCAGATACGCACTGGGCAGGAAGAAGCGGAACGTCTGCGTGAGCTTGCCCGGATCTTGCTCCTTCTGCAACGTCTCCGCCATCGAGGCAGAGCCGCGCTTGTCCATCGGACAGGCCGCGCGGGCCAACAGGTAGGCGATACGAATGCGGACGCTGCGCCGAGCATCCTCCCCTCCGCCGGTGGGCGGGAAAAGCGAGGCTCGGGTGCGGTTGGGACGCTGAACGCGCACATACCGCCGCTCCAGGCGGTAAGCCGTAGCCGGTTCCATCGGTCCGCTCCAAGCATCCCCACTCGCTCGCTGCAGCACCAGCCGCGTCTCCTCCTCCGCCGACGCCGGGCGCTGGCTGGCGTCCGCATCCTCCACTTTCAGGAAGGCCGCCAGTCGCTCCTCCTCGTGCGCCGGCAGCAGCAGCTGCACCTCATGTATCGGCCGCTCCCAGTCGCCGCTGGGCGGACGCGCTGCCGACAGCGTCAGGGTGAGGTCCACGCGGGCCAACCCATCCGATTGGATGGTGTACACCCGATCGGCCTGCTCGACGACGAGATCTGCCGACGTGGCGCTAACCGCGCTCCCGAAAAGGGTAGTTACCCAGAGAAGAAGGAAGAGGGAGAGGATGCGAGCGCATCGCCCTGTGACGGAGCAGCGCCTGCCTGATTTGATAAGCATGGTGCGATCGAGTCTGGGAGAGCCCTCCTGCCCGCTTGGAACCACCTCGGTGTCGGAGAGATCCGCGAGTTGTAACCAGTCAAGAAGCGGGTTCTTGGCAGCGAACTCACTCCCCGTACTTTGCTCGTCGACGGTGTCGATCTCGCGGGCGACGATCGGCTCGAGGCGCCAAGTCCCGTCCCGCGGCAGCAACCGGTCACGGTGACATCGACGCGCGCCTCCCTCGACAGATGGCAATCGCGAGCGAGTCGGTCCGCCACAATCGGCGCGCTTCACCTTGTGTGCGGCAACCGTCCTCCAAAACCAACGACATGACACCAGGCCGCTCTTGCTTCCTAATGAGCGCTACCTTCCAGTGCGGATGTCAACGGCAGTTGCCGTTGCGACGCGGGCTGTGCAACGCCCAGGGATGGTTTGATTCATGCGCACGTCTCCTCTCTCGGTCGTCCTGCCGAAGCCCCGCCACGCATCGCGCACCACGACGTCGGCGGTTGCCGCAGCGAGCAGAGGTGCCAGTTTCGATGTGCGAGGGCAGCGGTGCCGGCAATGGCGGTGACGAAGAAGCCAATTCCGGCCGCCGCGTGGCGCTGCGCATAGAACTGACGTTCCGGCAGGTGTGGTTGGCGCTGTACACCGCCGGCCCGCGAGAGGCGTATCAACGAGCGCTGGTGGGTTTTATTCAGGCCATCGCCATGGCGTACGTGCAGGGCTTCAGTTACACGGCGCTGAGATTGGAGTTGGCCAAGACTGAGTCGGACTTGGCGGAACAGGCTGGCGAGGTGTTGCATCAGCGTATCCGGCTGGATGACCGCGAACGACAGACGCTGAACCTGTGGGCGCTCATGGTGTACATGGTGCTGGAGGAGGAGCGGTTCCCGGGGCGTTCGGCACCGGCCGAGCGACTGCCGCCGCTGCAGACCGAGCTGGAACGCAGTGCCGCACAGTTGGTGCAGGGCGTGTTGATGGGCGTGCGCAACGGCCTCACGCTGGAGGGACTGTTGTTGGAGGAGGCGTTGCAAGGCAGCGGCGATGCGGACGATCCCGACCAGGCGGTACGACTGGCGGCCACGGCCGCGCCCGAACTGGCGTCGGCGAGCAATGGCGGTGGACTCGACGAGCGGCAGCGCATCGAGAACGTGGCCGCCAGCATCAAACGCCAGTGGATGCGGCTGATATACCTGACCGAGGCGTTTGTGCAGCGAGCCAAAGGCAAAAGCGGATAGAGTGCTGGAGATTGTATAGCGCCATAAAGGGGGTCTCTCTGGGATGAACAGAGAAGGAGCCAGGTCGTGGGAGTGCCCGAACGGTTGTCTGCGAGCCGGAGAGCGTGGAGAGTGCGTCGACGCGTCCCGCGTTTTGCGATCTGACGCGTGTCCGGAGCTGTTGTCGACCATTGCGGGCGCTGCACAAGCCCGGAAGACGCTGTTATGGCTCATGAAGGAGAGGACGCTACGGTAGAGGCAGTAAACGGTAGCCGGGAACTTTTGGAAGAGTCAACGCTCGCGCGGGATGACCTGAGAGAGGCCGCTGCTGCCGACGGACCCAGCGCCGCAGAGACAACCTCGAGCCAGAGAATCGTCGAGACAGCTCCGAGCAGCCTACCGGCGCGCGCACCTGCACTAGATGAATCGGAAGCGATAACTGAAGAGAAGCAAGCATCCGTAGCGGAATCCTCCCGAGCCGGCGCCGAGCCGGTGGAACGATTGTCGCTGGCGGAACTGCTGCGGCAGGAGCCGGCCACACAGGAGGAGCTGGAGAAACTACTGGCGGAGACCAAGGTGGCCGCCGCCTATGCCGAGTCGGAGCGGCAGCGATTGGAGTACGAGGTTCATGTGCTGACCAAACGCGTGCACGCTCTGGAGCAGTCGTCGCGGGGTGTGCACGAGGCCTACGAGGCGCTCAAGGATCGCCTCGTCGCCCAAGAGGAGCAACTGCAACGGGAGCGCAAGCTGCGCAAGTCGTTGGAGGTGAAGCTGCGCGATATCGATGGCGACTGGCATGTGTAGAGGAGGGTTGGGCATGTTCGTGGGGCGGTGCCGCGGCATGGCGTTTTCAGGAGAGGAATATGGGCGCCGGCCAGCGTGACGGGGAGCCTGGCATCGGCTTATGGCTTCGCCTATCGGGGCAGACCCTTTCAGTGACCACTGTCGAGTGGTCTGTTAAATACTCTAGTCCTGCTGGCCCCTTCGCCACCTCCTCGCTCGCCTATGAGAGTGTCATGCGCACTTGCTCGCACAAGTTGCCGCTCTGGACTTTCGCCTACGAGATATTCGTGTTGCACCGCGCGCTCACAGGTATTGCTGGGCGTGCATGTTCGTCGCTCGGGCGGTGCCGGTGCGTCGCGCTGTCGTCGCTGCGGTGAGCAAGGCGTTTGCGTGGACGTACTCTCCAGTCGGGCGCCGGAGATCTGGTCGTTGCACCATGCCGTCGGCGCACGCCACCGGCAAGGCGGACGGCAACGTGGAGATCGAGCGCAAGTTTTTGGTGCGCGACCGCTCCTTTTTGGAGCACACTGAGGACGCGCACGGCCATCGGTATCAACAAGGCTACCTGTGCGCGGACGACGTTCGCACGGTGCGGGTGCGCCGGGTGGGCGACAGCGGCTACCTCACCATCAAGGGCAAGACGCGGGGCGCCAGCCGCGCCGAGTACGAGTACACCATACCGCCGTCGGACGCTCAAGAGATGCTGGACGCGTTATGCCCGCCGCCACTGATCGAAAAGGTGCGTTATCGAGTACCGGCGACGCCGCTCCCGCTTGTGTGGGAGGTGGATGTGTTCGACGGTGAGAACGCCGGTCTGGTGGTGGCGGAGATCGAGTTGCCCCATGAGGATGCCACCTTTGAGCGGCCACCATGGATAGGCCGCGAAGTGACCGGCACGACGCGCTACTACAACGCCAGTCTGCAACGATATCCCTTCTCAGCGTGGACGGTGCAGGAGCGCGCCGAGCATGATGCCGGGTGCAAAGAGTGATGTAGACTGTGAGAGAATGGATGGCCTTGTGGTGTGTCGAATTGCCCAACATTATTGCCCGGTGTAGGTGCCCATTGAATAGGCGTTGGCCGGCCCCGTTCATGCCCGTTGTTCACTGCCCTCTCTCGAGTCGGGCACTTCTCGTGCGGACGATATCCGCGTCGCGTGGCCGACCCGACGGCGGCAAGGTTGTCGGTTCGCTCGTCCACCGCGTTATTCGTCGACCAGCTCGGCGGTAACCGAATGAAGTCACTACACCTTCAAGCACTCTAAGGTGCCTCGTCCCCCCATGGCTCACGCAAGCACGGGCGAGCCGTCGGTCGGCGACGGATCGTCCGGGCGTCTTGCAGGCGGTGACCCGGCTGCGGGCGCGGAGCTGCGGACGCAACTGCGGACGCGACTTTACGAGCTGTGCGACAAAATCATCAGAGCGCACGCAGATTTACTGCGATTTTTGCAAGTGCACTGCGGGAGCAGCCAGGAGACGAAGGTCGACGGTCGCCCGGTGCTGCACGCTGCCGCGTCCAGTCGCCCGACGGCGGCGACCGCGGTGGCTGCGGATGCAGTGAGCGACTTGCAGCTGGAGGTGGCGGGGCGCGAGTTGCAAGACGCCGTGGCGAGCCTGGAAGCGCTGCTGAGCGACGTTCGAAAGCTGTTGGTGGTCCAGGAGCAACTGCAACGGCTGATACCCGAGGCGGTTACGACGTTGTCGGAGAGGGACCGTTCGAGCCCTGCGGGGCAAGGCGGTGCGGGCGACCAGAAAACCGCCGCATCCCGACGACAGCCCGAGTCGGAAGAGTTGCGCAGGGTCATGGACTTTGTCAAGCGTCAACTCGCCTAGCGCGATTTGGGCACGTACATCTGCACAACCGCGCGGCCGGCGGCCACGACTCCGTCGCGCTGCGCCACGACATCACACCCTGTAGCAGTGTCACAGCTCGTCAAAATCAAAGCCGTGCTTGGCGATGAGATGTTTGGCATTGCGGTTGGCGCGGACAATCCAGCGGGTGTAGAGGTCGCGCATCTCCTCGCCGCGCAAATCCGGCCGTATGCGACCGCTCTGGTACAGCTGGTACAGGATGCAGGCCGCTGACACGCTCACGTTCAGCGACTGTGAGAATCCCACCATCGGTATGTGCACCAATCGGTCGCAGCGCGCCCGCATAGCCGCACTCAGACCGCGCTCCTCGTTGCCCAGCACGATGCACACCTTGTCCATCGCCTCAAAGTCCACCCGTAAGATGGACTCGCTGCGCGCATCGCCCAGCGCCGTGCCCACCAGGGTATAGCCGCCGACGCGGAGTCGTGCGATGCATTCGTCGATGTCGTAGCTGCGGTAAATGCGCAGCCACTGATCGCTCGCCATGGTGATGCCGCGGCGGGTCAGTCGGTCCGTTCGTGCGTGTTGAAACGTCTCGATCGACTCCAGCACGTGCACGTACTGCACGCCGAAGCACTCGCAGGTGCGCAGGACCGCAGCGCCATTGTGTGCGTCGAACAAATTCTCCAACAGCAACGTCACACTGCCGCAGCGGTTCATCAGCACCGACTCGAGACGAATCAGCCGCTCCGGTTTGATGCTCTGCCGTAACACCTCCAACATGGGCGAGCGCTCTACCAGCATTCCATCGCCATAAAGGCGTGATTTCCATTGTGCACTGCTGTCGTTGTCTCGATCCGTTTCGAGCCCGGTGCTGCTCCGATTCTCCCCGACGGTCCCACTCTCCGACGTCGCTCCCGTTCGCGGTCTTCCCGGCCTCTCCGCCTCCATCTTCGCGACCTCCCACATCGCCCGCTGTCTGTTTCCCTCTCGCGGCTGCCAACCGGCCGCCCCGTCTCTCCCATTCTCCACAGCTCCGTTCATCCGCCGTACTCGATCGTGATTGTGTACTGTTCGCGGCCACCGACAGCACTCGGATGCGGCACCCGCGTCACGAACGAAATCGAGCGGGCGCGTCGCGCGCCGTCTCCGTTTCCTGTTCGGCTGGTGCTGGATACGCCTCAGCTCGAGTTTGCACGCCTCTCTTCACGATGCCGCCGGTGGCCGGGAGGAGGAAAAGGCGTTCACTGGGTGCAAAGCCGGAACTGAAGCCGGCGGGAGTCACCCTGTGCCCGCTGTGTCCCAAGTCGTTGCAGTTGGCGGGCGCGGTCGATGCGGAGGTGGTCGGCGCATTGGAGGGTCCGGCCGTGGGCACGCCCGGCGTCACCCACCGGTTCACTGCGCATCACAACTGCATCATATGGTGTCCGGAAGTGGCGGTGGATGAAGACGGCCATCTGCTAAACGTGGACAAGGCGGTGCGGCGGGCGGTGCGGATCAAGTGCAAGTTTTGCGGGGAGAAGGGCGCTTCGATAGGCTGCTGGCAGGACAAGTGTCCCAACAGCTATCACTTGGCGTGCGCGTACAACCCCAAGTGCGATGTGGATATGGTCATGCCCGATATGGAGCTGTGGTGTCCGCGACACGCGGAGGGGCCGGCGTTTCGCGCACACGAGGCCCTGAAGCGGAGGATGCTGGAGGAGGGCACGGCGGCGGCGGCGGAGGGAGCAGAGGTGACCAGGACACCGACGGCCGGTGCAGCGTCGCGCATGGCGCCCTCGTCGGGACGGCGGGATTTTCGAATGGACGACGGCCGGCCATGGGGCTGGCAACGAAGTGGCGCGGGCGGTGTCGCGCCGGTGGAGCGCCTCCCCAATGCCGAGGCGACACAGCGGTCCACGGCGCGCCGGCGGCGGATGGTGGCGGACGACGACGATGAGGAGGAAGAGGAGGAGGAGGAGGAGGAGGAGAGCGGCGCGTCGGGCGGCTCCGATGCGGACGTCTCAGATCAGGAGTTTGTGCCGCAGCCCGGGTGGCATGCCCGTGGAATGGCGGGCGCTGGCGGCGAATTGCGGCGCACGGCCGGGCGCCACGCTGAAGCCTTCGCAATGGGCGGTGCGTCGCCGGTGCCGCGGACTGCAGCCGGGGACTGGGCGATCGATGCCGACGACGATGTGCCCCGTCGTCCGGACGGCCGACCGGAAGGCATCGTCTTCGACGAGATGGAGTGGAAGCACGAGATTGCTCGGCGATTGCATCCGCGCAGACGCGTCAAGGGCGAGAAGGCCTCTAAGATGTTCTCGCACATTTTGGCGGACGTGAACGAGCTCACGGTGACCGAGCGGCAGCGGCGATTCAAGCCCATCACCGGTGAGGCGCTGGAGCGTTTCGTGCTGGAGGCGGAACCGTACACCACCAAAGTGCCACAGGATGCGGAGCTGCGCGAGCAGATTCCACGGCTGATGGCGGAGTTGGCGTGGATTGAGGCGCGGCCCAACCTGTATCTGTGTGAATCGGAGCACCACCTGTACCTCTACACCCGCACCGACGTGTGGGGGTGGTATGCGGATATCCGGGCGATTGCCGGCGCCAGCCATCCGCACATGATCAAAGTGATCACCAAGCCGCGACTGGAGCACCGGCTGTCGTTTTACCTGCGGTGGACGCTGCCCAATGAGTCGGTGGGCAGTTTTCGCTTCTCGGATCCGTACAACACGTCGCATGCCTTCCGCGACAATGTGATGATGATGCGGTTTGATCTGAATGGGGTGGCCAAGCGCTCCAAGACCGCCGACGTGCTAGCTCATGGGCAGTGCTACTTTCCGGAGTTGCCCACGGCGCGGCTGTGGTTTAACCTGACGCGGGAGATAGTGGAGGGCACGGAACCGCAAGCGCGCTTCGCGCCCTACATCTGGGGGCGGGAGGAGCGCGCCCGGGCCAAGGCGGCGGCGATGACTGCCCACGCACCCACCGATGGCGTGCGGGCGCGTGCAGCGCCAGGCCGCACGGAGCGCGACCGGGCGTACTCGACGCATTCGGGTGCTGCGGCGGCAGCAACAGCAGCAGCAGCAACGGGTATTCGTGGACGATGGCCACTGCGGGCCGGCATTTCGCCATGGGCCATGCCGGGTGCAACGCCCTCGCTGGAGCGCGCCAAAGCACGGGGATATGCTTTCGGCCTGGACGAGATGTACGGCGGCGACGGCAGCTCGGACGAGGAGACCGCGCTAGCCGACGAGCTGCAACGCCACCGCACCCAGGTGCTAGAGCTGGGCGATCCATCGGACGTACGTGACCGCTTCTGGCCGATCAGCGACTACACCGACCCGCAGCTGCGCGCACTGGACACTCGCTGGCAGGCGGAGTGGCAGCGCACGCCCACCGCGGCCGACCACGCCGCCGCCGAGAGAGACCGACGGGCGTGCCGCGATGCCGACAATATGGTGGTGCTGACGCAGCCGCTGAATCGCCTACAAGAATTGCACGGATACACGTATGCCAACGCGGTGCGTCTGGCTAGCGAATTCAACCGGCAGATGGCCGCGCAACGCTCCCTGCTGCACGCCCACTGGCGAACCCGCGAGCACGGTTTGCACCCGAGTGCAGAATGGTCCGAGGCTAGCGAAGACGACAGCGATATGTTGGAGGATGTGTAAAGAAGAGGAGAAAGCATCCGCGTGAGAAGCGAATACCTGCGGCTTTGCATCGCACACGGGTCGTCGATGTTTTTCGGCTTCGATGCCCCGCGGAGGCGCGACGCGGTCGGTCGGGCGGGCGCGTCGATGGACCTGCCAGCCGTATCGAAGGGAGGAGGTTCTCGGAGAGCCGGAGGGAGACGAGCGAACGAAGTGGACAGAGGGGAAATGGTGGTATCCAGCCAGGGACGGGATGGAGGACTCGATGGTGTCAGGTGTAGTCGCGTAGGATGCGGTCGTGCTCGAGCACTTTAGGGAAGAATGGGTGGAGAGATCGACGCGACGGGTGCAGTGACCTGAGGGCGAACCGATCATCGCACAGCAAGGACGCCTGAACCGATCAGAGGACACCATGGAACCCGCGCACACTCTCGGCATAAGCGAATTACTGCAGCGGTTCCACGCTGCGTTTCCAAAAGAGCCGCCACTCCTATCTGATGGAGGCGACACCGCGGTTTGGGAGGTGGTGTGCGAGGCGGCGCGTCTCGACGGCGCGCCAGAGGGTGTGCTCCAGCGAGCACTCGACGGTGGCACGGAAGACAGCTGGCGGATATTGCGAGACCGGTGGTGCTTGTATCGACAAGCCGCCGAGATGGTGTCGGCGTCGGAAGGAGAGGGGGAGCAGTCAGCGTGCCGGTCGGCCGCGATGGATACCTTGAACGCCTTTGCGAATCAATTAGAGCGGTTCTGGGGCGAGGCCACGCCACGCGACGCCATGCACGCCGCGTCGCCGTGTACCCCAGTGCCGTGGCTGGCTTCCATCTGGTTGGTGATCAGGTTGACGGCCCAGGGCGCGGCCGCGCTGCCGTCGGTCTCTCGCAGCCTCCTGGACCGGATTGCGGAGCAGGTGAGCGACACCCCAAGTAGCCGCACGCTGTACTTTCTGTGCTGCCTGTTGCATACGGTGCTGTTGCCGGTGGTGCGCCAGACGCTGTCGGACACAGCAGCGGCGCGCATCGCGGCGTTGCTGGAAGAGGCAGATGAGGCGGCGGCAGCGGCGGCGGCTTTGCATCTGGAGACGTGTGCAGTGCTGGCCGCGTTGCAGAGCGAGGGCCCTGATGCAGTTACCGCATCGGCGCCGGTGGACGACACATTCGATCCAGCAGCTCTGTATCGAGCGTTGACGGAGGATCGTCGTATGGCGAGCGCACCATCTAGCAACACCTGCCGATCATCGCCGTGCTCTTTCGCGCAGACCGGGAGGAGTTTTCACCGGCAGCACTGGTACTTTTGTTACACCTGCGCGCCGGAGGAGAGCGCGGGCGTCTGCAGCAGCTGCGCGCGCATCTGCCATCGCGGCCATCAAGTGGTGTATGCCAAATACAGCCGATTCTTTTGCGATTGCGGTGCCGGTCAGCTGCAGTTGCCGCCACCGGCGGCAGACCCGATGGAGGCTGATGAATGGAATGAACTGAACGGGCTACTATGCCCGCTCCGGCAGTTGTGCGCACGGATGACGCGCGCGAGCATTGGCGAGCAAGTGCCGCTGGCGTCTGCAGCCAGCGTACGCCAGTTGGCGCTGGGTGTCAGCCGCTGGTGTTTGGGGGTACGTACGCCTCCCATCCAGCCACCGCATGTGCATTGGCTGGCACCATGGAAGAGAGAGATGCACGCACGGAGCGGTGAGCGATTGCAGCGGGCTCGCTCCGGTGATATCGGTGACACTGTGGCGACGCTCGGCCTGGATGCGCAGCTGCCAGTGGCGAGAGGCGGAGATGGCGAGCGCGAACCTGCCTTGGTGTGTCTGGCGGATGGTTTGGCGGTGCGTTTTGTCGGGATCGCGAGAGCCGTCCCTTTCGAGAAGCCCGACGCGTCTGTCCCCCAATCTCTGACAACCCGCCAGGCGTCTTCGCATATTCCCTCCTCCTCCTCCTCCTTGCAGGTGGAGTGGATCGCTGATCTGCGCGGCCACCAACGGGTGATGATGAGTGCCTGTGCGCGCCAGCTGCGTTGGTCGCAGCGCCGGCCGAGATGTTTACTGTTGCTCGGTCACCGACCGGGCCTCTGTCGGGTGCTGTCGTGCGCGCTGACGAGACCAAAGGCGAGCCAGAGCACCGCTTCCGCCATGGATATGTCGGCCCGGTGGGATGATTTGGGTCTGGATAGAACTGCCGCTTCGATCGATGCTGCGGATGACGACTGGATCGCATCGGGCGCTGTTTCGTCACCGATGTCGCCCACTCGGGCGTTGTCGCAATCGGCTAGTCCACCGCCCACCGACACCGATGCCTTTATGGTAGAACGTTCGGCACTGCGGCGGCCGCGTGCACGCTCGCCGAGCCGTCAGGTGAGTGGCGCATTGGCGCCGTCGGCGCGCTCGCTCAGCGACGACACCGCGGCGGCGCGAGCGAGCATTGCGACGAGTGGTCCGGACTCGACATCTCCCGACCGAATTGCGGCGAGCGTGGCCGCCGACCTCTTCTACCTCGACAATGGCGAGCACGTCGGCGAGGCGATGTGGCTGGATGAGTATGAGGACGGGGTCGTGCTGCTGCTGGGGGAGTCGCGCACCTGTCTGCAGCTGACGCGTCTGCCTTACGCCTGCCGTTGTGAACGGTGCTGGCGGACGCGGCAGGAGACGAGTGGAACGGAGGACGATCCGTTTCAGGAGAGAGATTGTGTCGGTGAGCTTCACGATCCGTATGAGATGTGCGCGGAGACGATGTGGTTCGGTTGGGCACCGGCGGCCACGCCTGAGGAGAGCGGGAATGCAGCGGCGTTACCGCTGAGCGCCATCACCTACGCCGTCGAGCGGGATGAGGAGGCGGTGCCGGTGCTGTGGCTGTTCGGTGTCACTGACGACGGTGTGTTGTACGGCAGGCGGTGTGTGGCTGGAGAGTTGCAACGAGGCGAGGATGTCGCGGTCATCGACTGGTCACCTATCGCTCGCGTGTCCACCGGCACTCGCTTTCTGCATTGGAGCCGTGATCGCAGCGTGCTGTTGTCGTTCGGGGAGGACGGCCAAGTGCACCTGCTGAATGCTGCACCGGTGCGGTCGGGCGCTGGTATCGCGTCGGACGCCATCCAGCGGATGGTGGTCGAGGACAATGGCGACACGTTGCTGATGGTGAGGCCGTCGCATGGCATTGCAGCGCCCTCGCCGGCGTCACTACCACCACCACCGCCACCACAATGTCAGTGTTTGCCGGAGCGGGTGAGCACCGCCACCTGGGAGACGTTGGTGCTGGTGTATCGTCGGTCGGTGGTGCTGTTGCACATATTGGGCGAGGGGGACGCGCCACTACGCGGTCAGTGGGGGCGACCGGATCACCGTCGTCGTTTGGCGGTGTCGGTGATCCCCAGCGCCTCGGAGCTGCATGCGGTACGGTCCGCCGCTGGAGTGCAATACGCCAACGCAACGTTGCTCTCCGAGGGGAACAACGATCCTGCGGGCGACGGCTACACGTGCACGTTGCTGGTTATGCTGACTGACGCCTCTGCGCACGTGGTGTCTTTGCAGAGCGCTCCTGAGGAGCGACGGTGGCTGCCGCGAGGGCCATCGCCATGGCCGCTCCATGTGGAGGACGCTCCGTGGGGTGTGTTCGAGTGTGTGCCGGTGTTGGATGCGGAGCGCGTCGCTGTCGACGGCGAACTGGCGGATGCGGGGGCGGCCGCGATGGAGTTGCCACCGGAGGCGGTATCGTCCGCGCGGTACCTGCTCCGGTTCGGGCCGGCGGCTCGGCGAGCGCGATTGATGGTGCGGGACACTGCTGGGCGGGCACACATCGGCGGCGTGCGCTTGCGCGTGGCGCTGCTCCCTGTGCAAGAGGATAGCACCAGTGTGACGGAAATCACCACCACCACCACCACCACCAGCTCCTCCTCCTACGTGCTGCGTCTATCGGCGCGCGGCCAACGGTCGGAGGCGTCGTTCCTGCGTACATCGGCGGGAGCGCCGCCGCGACGACGCGGTGTTTATCGGTGGTGCACGTTGTGCGTGGAGAATCGGCAACAAGTGATGCAGGAGATGAGTTGCTGGGAGATGGAGCTGGAGGTCTCACCGACGGGTGGCGAGTCGCAAAGTGTTGGCGGGGTCTACTTGGCGATCGAGGAGATGGCGGTGCACGGCGTGGACGACGACGTGGCTACCGGGGCCGAACGGGAGGGAGACGCATCGCGGGAGGCGGCGGATGCTGCCGTCGCTGGAGCGTGTGCGTCGACAGAATGGCACTCGGTGTGCGGTCTGCATTTGGCGGTGGTGCTCGCCTTCGCTGCCCGCTTGGGAGGCCAGTCGTTGCCGGTGGACAGGGAGGCGGTTACGGCTCTGTGCTCGGCGGTGGCGGCGGAGCAGTGGTATGCGTATGCGCCACACGGCACCGCGATCGATCGAGCACGACGGATGGCACTGCAAGATGCGCTTTGGGTACTGGCTGATCGGGATACAGCGATGATGCGACGAGCGCTCGCAGTCGCCCGGACGGAGGTGGCGCGGCAACGGTGGGCACACCCTCAACGAGACGCGCCGAGTGATGCCAGTGCGGGTGACCGGTTGTGCGACCTCGGTTTCGGTCAGTGGTTGGCGAGCGCCAGCGATTCGCGGCCTGAGGAGGTGGCGGCGGGTCGGCGGCTGGTATGGCGCAGCTTCGGAGCATGGACGGACTCGTGGGCGGCAGCGAATGCATACGACATGGCATATTGGGAGCGGCATCGCCATGTGGTGGAGTCGGCGGTGCGGTGCCTGTGGACATCGACAACGCTCGGTGGGCAAGTGTTGCTGCGATGCGGCTTGTTGCATCCGTCGGCTGTGGTGCGGGATGCGGTGTGCTCGGCGATGGTGCGGATGCGAGAGGCGTCGGCAACCGATGAGATTGCATACGACAATAGGGTGGTCGCCTACGTGGTCTACGTGCTGGCGGCGCTGAGCGACCTCGTGGATGCTCACGGCGACCCGATTCGCACGGAGCGCGTCGAATGTCCTGAGCATGCGCTGCATCTCGCCGACCACGTTGTTGCGCGGCTGCTGAAGTCGCCGTCGGCATCGCTGTATCACGCGTGCATCACCCAGTGGTGCGGGACGGTGGTGCGGTTACGGCACTGGGTGTGGTCGCACGTGGCCGAAAGCGCCAGCGACAGCCTCGGCGATGGGCAGTGGCAGCCGTGGGCATTGTGGCGCGCGGTGCCGGCTGGTTTGGGGCGACGGGAACGGGATGCCGCTCCGCAGTGCGCCGGTGAGGGCGAGGTGAGCGCTGTCGACGCTCGGACGCTCGTGCAGGCCGTCGACATCGTGCGAACATGCCTGACGATGGTGAGTGACGCGTCACCCTGGGTCACGGACAGCGTGATGTATCGAGTGGAGGCACTGACCCAGGGTCTGCGGTGCGCGGTGAGCGTCCTGGACGATGGCGCCCCCGTGCGGACGATGTTGCGTGCCCAGTTGGCGTCGGCGTTGTCAGCGTACTTGGTGCGATGCCGTGTGGCCCACTGGCCAGCGTGCGCATCGTTTCCGTTGTTGCGGGAGCTGTACGGCGACAGTAGCAGCGACTCTGCGATGCGGACGGTGCATGATGCGGCGTTGGCGTATGGCCATGCGCAAGTACGCATGTTGCAGCGTCGACTGTGGCGAGGTGGTGCACCTGACGCAGTATCGTCTATTCGCCGAGAGGTGGTGGTCAGCGTGAACAACTTTTCCCTTCTCTTTATGGCACTGGCGGAACGGGAGCCGGAAATGTGGACGATGGCGCTGAAGCAGACGCCGCACAGCATCCGGATGGTGGTGGCGTTGGCGGCGCTGACGGCCGAGCTGGGCGAGTGGCACGCGGGTGCTCGCCTCTTGCGGGCACTGCGACGAGGATGCGCAGTGCGACAGCTGCCGCAGCTGCTGCCCCGTTTTCCGGAGGCGTTTGGCGCCTTGTCGTCGGGGACGCTCCCGTCTCGGGCGTTCGACGTCGAGGTGGAGCGCCTGCTGACGAGCTCGTGCACAGCATTGCACGCGGCGTCCCCGTCGGCATGGCAGACGTGGT
Organism: Cyanidium caldarium; assembly: GCA_026184775.1. NCBI lineage: Eukaryota > Rhodophyta > Bangiophyceae > Cyanidiales > Cyanidiaceae > Cyanidium > Cyanidium caldarium. The sequence continues at coordinate 190,955 of JANCYW010000004.1, read as the reverse complement.
GGGAGGCGCTGTTGGACGCGGCGCGGTACGCGCCTATCGCCGACTTGCTGTTATCGGCGCTGGACACGGTGTGGCGTTGTCACTGTCCAGGGTGCCGTGCCTTGCCCTGGCGACGGCGCGCATACCCACTCGCGCAACACTGGCTCTCCCGCAGTGCACCGCTGGCCTCGGCGGTGCCGCGTTGGCTGCTGGAGCGATGCACCGCGTTTCATCCGCAGCACCGACGCCTGGAGCTCGACGCCCGCCGCGGCTTCCTCCTCGCCTCCGAGCGCTGTGCTCGCTGTCGCCGCGATGCCGCCTGGGCGCTGGCAGAGCGAGTACGCCTGACGGACACCGGCGCCGTCATGGTGCGCGATAGCGGCGAGCTGTTGGATACTGGCCTGCTGGATCACCAACCGGCCGATGTATGTCGGCGCGTGTGGTACACCGCCGACAGCATCACCTGTGTGTTTCACAGCACCCAGTATGTGGGCGCTGTGGCCGTGGAAGTGTTGGAGACTTTCACCAGCCGGCGACTGCGGCGGGTGCGGGTGGAGTATGCGTGCGGCGCCGTGCAACCGCCTGCCGTGGCCGTGGCGGATGCTGAGGGCGAGGCGCCGTGGCAGCCGTTCTGCACACTGTACTGGACGGCGTCGGGTGCGGCCGTCGGACGGCAGCCGTCTCTGCCGTCGGCCGTGCGAGCCGACGCCCTACGGTTGCGCATGGAGCATTTCAGCGGGGCGTTACCGCCGGGCACCGAAGCGGTGCTGTGTCTGCGGTGCTCGCGCCTGACCCGTGAGCGCTCGGGGATGTGTGCGCACTGCCACGAGAACGTGTATCAGTGTCGCGTGTGTCGTTACATTCACTTTGACCAGTTGGATGCGTTTCTGTGTGCCGAATGTGGCAGTTCGCGGCACTGTCGGTATCGCGTGCATTTGTGGACGCGGCCGGTGGTGCGGCCGACCCGAGACGGTCGCACGTATGGCCTCTATCGCGATGCCGTGCTGGACGCGCTGTTGACGGCTCATGTCGATGGCGCTGAGGAGGAGGGGAAGGCGGCTGGCGAGATGTCGTCGGAGAAGCTGTGGTACGTCTACTGTGTGGCCGCTGCTGATGCACAGGGAGACGGGCAGCGAGTATACGCCCGCGACCGCACCGTGACGTGTTGCATCCGGTGTGCATTGCAGCAGAGTGTGGACGCACTGAACGTGCTGTGGCGGTGTGAGGAAGGTGTTCAACGCGGGGAGAAAAGTGGTGCGCGGGAGCCCGCGGAGATGTGCGCGCGATGGTGGCAGCTGTGGTGCGCTGAGGGAGACGGACGGATGGAGGTGTGGCCGGCTGGTGCGCCCCTGGAGACGTGTCTGGCGGCATCGAGTGTGCGAGAGCCGAACGATGCGCTTTCGGCCGAGGCGGACAGCGTGCCTATCTCGGTGCAGTGCGCCGTGCACTTGTGGGTGCGGCGTTGGGTGTGGGCGCAATGGCAACGCGCCGGCTGGAGCATCTTGCATGCATCACGCGGCCGATGGCCGGTGTGGGTCAGCCACACGCACGCGCTCCCCGTCCGAATGCTCTTCCAACCGCTCTTCGGACGGCTGCGGACGTCGGCGCGCCAGGCCCTATCGAACCGACCTCACTGGCAGCACCTACGCGTGTATGACCCGCGTCTCCTATTGGGTGGTGTGGAATGGGTGCGCCGCACCGGGCAGGTGGGCGTACTGCGAGCGTACACGGAGCTGCTGTCGATACCACTGCCGCTGGAGCATCCGCTGGCCACTCGGTTGCGCTCGGCGCTGCTGCTGGATATGTGCTGCTGGATACGACGGTTCGCACACGGCATGCAGGCGGTGGAGGCGGTGCGCCGCAGCGGGTGGTGGTTGCCGCACTGGGACGCCGGCCTCTCCCGCATCGCCGGGGACGTCCGCGTGGCCGCAGCCGCGCTGGAGCAGTGGGCGCAAGTGCTGCAGGCGATGCCGCCTCCGCCCACCGAACGGGCGGTGAAAGTGCGCGCGGCGACCTGGCTGTGTGACGCGTACGTGCTGTTGCAGGCCCGGGCGCAGCACCGTCCTTGCGCGGACCGGGTGGCGCGTGTACTGCGGCACTGGGCCACCCACGATGAGACGCTGTCGTGCGTCATGCAGCGGTATGCGGCGGCGCAGTTGTGGCGGTGGGCACCGAGCGGTCCTTTATGCGAGTGACGCCGGATAGCATACACACCGGTCCATCGATCGGGCATCCGTCCAGGCTGCATACGGACAGAGGTGCGCAATGCCGCCTCAAAGCCTCCTCTCATTCGTCTGTGTAAACGTGTACAGGTCGGACGCGCCAGCGCGCAAGCGATGGAGAAAGTGCGGCGCATCGGCGTCGCCGGGACGCCAAGCGGCCACACAGCGCTCGACAAACGCCATGCCGCGCTGCTCACGTTGCGGCTCCACTTGACTCTTTTGCGACAGCTCGCGAAAGGTGTCGCTCACCGCGTGCCACTCGTTCTCGCTCAGCAGCACCAACGCGTAGGCCAAATGCCGCCAGAACCGCCAGAGGAGGCGTATGGGCGCAGTGCCGTCTGGGTGCATCGACGGTGTCTGCGCGGTCTCCGTCGCCACCTCATGCGCGTCCGCAACCAACACATTCACCGCCTCGCGCAGTCGTTTGGAGGCGCGAGACACCGCTGCCAAACCGTTGTCCTCCGGGAGAAGGCCGCTGCTGGACGTCGTTACCAGTTCGGCCACCACGCCGGATGCGTCTTCCGTCAACGTTACGCTGCCGCTGTTGCCGGCGTTGCGCACACACCACAGCACCAGCGCCACCTGATGCGGCAGCAGCATAGCGTTGGACTCGTATCCGCCGCCGCCGCTCTCCACGGCGAACACGTTGCTGCCGCCCGGCGAGGCGGCAAAGCGCCACAGCGACAGGGCCAGCGCCGCAAAACACCACTCCAGTTTCTGTACGGCGGACACCTTGGCGGGGTCGCGCGCCGCTGCCGATACCGGCGTGGGCAGCGGCGGTAGCGTCGGCCCGGGCGCCATCCACTGTGCCAGGTGACCGAGGTACGCGTCGGCCAGCCGGGCGTAATCGATATGGTCCACACCGCCCCACAGCGGCAGGAGGCAGTTGGCGCGGGTGCACGAGTTGCGCAACGCCGCGCCCTCCCATTCGCTGCGCGGCACCCGCCGCCGGCAGTCCATCAGCGCCGCCTGGCGATGGCACGCCTCGTGAATGAGGTGGAAATGCGAGGTGGTGCTGCAAACGCGCAGCAACACGGGGCGATGGCAGTTGGGTGTGCCATGGAGCGGTAGGGCGGGCGTCATGGACACCGGTTGCAGCAGCGCCACGACGTTGTAGACGTAGGCGGTCAGGAGGCCGTCAGCAGTGCCCGCTTCCTGACCGTGCCCGTCACCGCACACCACGCAACGCAGTGCTGTGCGGTCGGCGTCGCCAGCACTCCCCTCTACGGCATGTTGCGATAGCAATTGCTGCAGGCGTTCTGGGCGGGTGAGCGCCTGCATGCGCCGCTCGGCTTCCAGGCGGGCGCAGGCCGCGACCCTCCTGCGTGCCTCGAGGCGCCGCTGTCGAGCGGCGGCAATGGAGGCACTGCCGGGAGTGCGCCCAGCCATTCCCTTATTGCAGATGTCCTCGGCAAGCACGCCCACGGCGCTGGCGTGGCGTTCCAACTGCACCAACGTTTCGGCTACCGCGGGGTCATCGAGCATTTCAGCGATATGTTTGACGGTCGCCTCGTCGCCTCGGGCGAGCGACGTCTGCAACAAGCGCAGCGTCAGCAGGAGTTGGGCATGCGCGGACGAGCCATCATCACCCCTGCAGCGATGCAGGCGAGGTATCGACGCGATCCAAGTGACCACCACGCCTCGGCTGCACAGCAGCGGCAACAAGCACCGTCGCGACGTCGTCTGCAGCAGGTATCCGATGGCCGCCAGCGCGCCTGGACAAGGGTACGCTTCGGACGTCGCATCCATTGGGGAGACGTGTGACGCGATGACCGACAGGATCTGCTCCACCGCACAACAGGAGCCCAACGCCCGCATGACCACCAACTCCCTGCGCAACGTGGGATGGGTTTGTGCCCACTGCCGATGTTGCGTGGGCAACGCCTCCAGCGACAACCGCGAAGCGGGTGCGCCAACACATCGAGCCAGCGCGGTGCGCGCCTCGTCCGTCAGCGCCCGAGCCCAAGGCGCATCTGCAGCGTGCGCCTCGGCATTCAGGTGGCCTTGATGCGATTCCATCAAGTCCAACAGACGGTCGGCCGCTTGCCATCGATCCGCATCGACCGTGCACGTCAACCGCGCCACCGCATTCAGCAGATGCTGCTCGAGTCGGCCTGAGGAAAGTGATTCCGCGTGGTGCGCTATGGCACTGTCCCACAGGCCCGCAATCAGGCGCATGCCCGAGGCGGGCACCGCGTGCACGATCTGCAACAACGCTTCCATCCCGGCGCACCGCAGAAAGGTGGGCAAACAGGCAGCATCCGTTCGGTCGTCCACAATCCTCGCAGCGGATGCATCCGCTTCAGCATCTCGCGGCGCCTGAAACACCTCCTCGGTGGGTTCGCCATCCAGACCCGCCAGTCGGTACACCACCGTCATGGTGTGGTTGCGGCGCTCGCGCGAGGTAAACACATCCGCCACGCGCACTGCCAGCGGTACCATGCGGCCGTCCACCAGCAGTTGCAGGCCGAAATCGTCCTCCTGCAGACCGTGCAGCCCCAGGCGGAGACAGATATAGTCGCGCACGGCCCGCATGGGACAGTCGAGCGCCTGGACTGGAATTGTGTCGCCCGAGCGCTTGCGCCCCGCCTCCCATATGCTCTGCAGCGTGACCGACTCGTCGCCCAGGCTGCCGCGAATGTACTCCTCTTGCGTCGGGCTCTTCAACATAACCAGAGAACAAGATTCCGGGGTGAACACGCGAGACGAGACCCTCTGAAAGGGACTCTTTTCCACGTGAGACGGCTCCTGCTTGCTCCATTCCAACTGTTGTTCCACCAGCGAGAGCACCGCTTTCAAACGTGCCCCACTGCCCTGCCCCATGGCAACGGGTGGGTTTCAGAGCCTCTCCAAGCCGCCCCGACAACCACGTCACTGCCCAGTTGACCCGCCCACTGCTCTCCAGACGAAGCGCCTATTCTCCTCCGCAGTGCTACCGAATTCTGCCTATCCCTTCCACACCGGCATCGCAAGCGGTGCCGTTTACCACCCGGTGGTACGAGCGCTCATCTCCGAACCGAGGCGAGATTGCGCGCCTCGTGCGGTCGCTTGTAAAGAGACGCGCGGGCAAACAAGGTCCGCGCGGAAGGAACTGGGGAGAGCGGCCGCACGAGTCGAACACGATGGACAAGCGGTACAAACTGTTCGATGGCGGCAGTATGGGCAGCAGTGCAGCGCGAACGCTTTACACGAGCAGTCCATAACGGAACACGCTTCCATATCGCGTTTCTTCCACTCACGCCATCCATCCTATCTTGCCCTTTGCACGCGATATCACCCTAGTCCAGCGGGGCGATGGGGGCGCGTCGAGCATCTTCTGCGGCGCTGCCACTGCGAAAGAGTGCCTTGAGCCAGGTCGGGGTGTTCAGCGGTTCCTGGCCGGTTATGCTCGGGTGCACATCGGTGAGGTAGTAGTAGGCGTGCCCGACGGCGATGCCCAACACGTCCACGGTGGACGAGGCGCCGAACAGGAAACTGAACAAGAGCAGCAGCCACGGCAAATAGGGCGCCGAGAAATTCACCAGCCCCAGAAAGCTCAACGGTACATCGGCGTTTCGTCGCGCCCATAGATACACCATGGCGAACGCCAGCGACGGCCCCATGAACATGACGTTCACAAACGGCGCCGCAGCGGTCAGCAGACCGCCGCAGAACAGCAGAAACCACGCATAGTCAGCAGTGCGCCCGCGAAAGGTAGTCTCCTCCAGCAGGCGGCTGTACCGCGTCAAGAAAAAGATGTGGAACAAAAAGTCCAGATTCAACGACGACCCGAAAAAGGTAAAGTTGGTGAGCAGCCGCCACGGTTGGTAGGGCACGCGCGGCCACGACAAGTACAGCTTCAGCGGCGAAATGACGTCCAGCGCGCAGCCCAGCGTAGTCACCACCGACAGCGTCACATACAGCCGCGTCACCACCGGCACCGAGCGGTACATTTCCTCCAGCGTCGACATGAGATGACGAGGAACGGAGGCGACAAGTGCGCGAGAAATTAGGGAAACGCTCCCCCCCGGACGCCAGCGTCTCACGGGTCGGCGGAATGACACCCCGCCACTACCTCGTCGCTCGCAGGAGGCGGTACGTTTGACGCTGGAGACACGCGTTCTACAGGACAATCGATGGGGTGTCTGAACCCTTCCGCGGTGCACCGAACGCGACGTGCCAATCGAAATCGAACGCGGCTGCACACGTTGTGGGTGGGTGTGGAGGGAGAGCGCACACGAACCAGGCGAGGTGTCCGGCTCGTATCCATTTTACGGGCACGGCAGCAAAACACGTTACCGTCCACGCGACGCCCCCCGCCTCCTCCTACTCCTATTCGTTGGCGTGGAGGAGCGAGCGGCACGCTTCGTAGGAGACGAAGGTGAGTACCGATGCGGGCAGGGTGCGCATCAGCGTGGGCCCTAGGCCGCGATACAGTCCCATGAGGCCTTCGTTGCGAACAGTCTCGCTGGCGATTCGCAACATGCGTCCCAGCTCGGCGCGCAGCGGTACGCTCTGGGCGACCGATTGGCTCACCTGCAGCACTTGCATTTTGCTGCGCAGTACTTCGTGCGGGTAGGCCACGGTGCTGGCCACCAACTTGCTCAGCGCCGACGCCACCATGATATCGAATGCGTGCGGCTCGGTGCTGCCGGGGATCATTCGCGCGGGCGACATGTTCGCCATCGTGGCTACGCGTCGATATCGTCGTTGCTGCATGCGCTGCTTGATCGCCTCGTACAGCGGGAATTGGATGCCCGCGTGCACCAGCCCGAACAGCGCTGGCGCCAGCCCGCGGTACAGCGCCCCGACGCCCTCCTCGCGGGCGACCATGGCGATGCAGTTCAGCGGATGGCGGTACCGCGGCGCGTTGCCGTGCAGCACCACTTCAGCTTGCATACGCGTTTTGGCCACCCACAGCGGCGAGCTGGCCACCGCGGTGATGGCACCCGCGCCCACGGCCGCCAGCGTGTACGGCATCGAGTGATGGAACACGCGTTGCAGCGTGCTCGTCGACGGCGGCTTGCCCGCGGCTTCTTGTCGCCGTCGTTGCCACACCAGCAGACGCCCTTTGAAGTGTTCATACAGCGCAAAGTAGAGAGCCCAGTTGGGCACGAACGCCACCAACGACGCCGACACGCCACGATAGAAACTGCGCGGTCCCTCGGTGTGCCACATGGCCAACACCACGTCCCGCACACTCCGTCGTTCCAGCGCCGGCTGACCGGCGGCGGCAAACGCGCCCGCGCCGGCCACTTGCATTCGCGTGCGCACCACGTCCAACGGATTCAGCACCAGCGTGTTAATCACCCCGGCGACGGCGCCGGCCGTGAATTGCAACAGCGCGGGCGGCGGCGTCCGTACCGCGTACTCGTCCGAGGTGGCGTCGGCCACCGGCACCACTCCGTCGCCCATGGATGGGGAGGTGAAGTTGCTGTAGTCCGTTTTGTTGTTGTGGGTGCACGTCCACACGAGGCGCGGAAGGCGCTGCTGGGACGGCCGGTCGTGCTGGTGTCGAGACGCATGGGCGCGTTGCGCACCACGGCCGCGCCACCGATGACGTAATGCTGGCAACTCGGGCGGTTGCTGAACGAGAGGAAGGGGTTGCAGGGTGATGCGGAGGCGGGGAACGGTCGCGCAGCGATACGTTTGCGAGCGTGCCCGCGCGGACGCTGAACGTCGATAGCGCGTCGTCGCACCGGGCGCGCTGCGCCCGGTGCCGTGTGCGCTGCGTCTCTCGACAAACGGCAAGCGGAGGAGCCTATGCCGTGACGTGGAAAAGAGAGCGCGATATTCATGAGGCAGACGCGCACAAGAGACGGAGACCTTCCGAAAGCCGGCGTCTTGACGGACGCCTTGCGTGCAACCCAATCGACGACTTGCATACCAACGTCTCCCGAATACACTGCCGCCATCCTCGACGCCCCCATCTGCCCTTGAGCAGACCGCTCCTCACGCGTCCCTCACTCTGTGCGCCTTCCCAGCGTAGCGCGCGCCTTGCGGCCTCGGTGGCGCTCCTCGTGGGTGTGTGTATCTGTGTGTGTGTGCGTGTATCTGTGTGTGTGTGCCGCGCGCTCTCGGCGCAGACGCGATCGGTCCGCCGTTCTCCTTTCGACAGCCACCACGGTCCGCATTCGTCAAGCCGACGTTTACGGCTCCAGGACGCACAGGGTACCGCGAGGAATGGAGGTGTTCCATGTCAAGTCTTTTCCCGGCCCAGCCCCATCCGTCCGTCTCTGATTTCCCTCCATCTCCACGCTCCCCTCCGCTGTCATGTGCGGCATCTTCGCGTACGTGACCCACGGCGTGGAACGAACCCGCCAGGACATCGTTCGCACCCTACTGAACGGACTGCGGCGGCTAGAGTACCGCGGGTACGACTCGGCGGGCATTGCGATCGATGACGCGCTCACCGATCCCAGTGGGAACCGCTCGGCGCTGGTCATCAAGTCGCCGGGCACGGTGGCCATCCTGGAGGCCCAGGTGTGGCAGACGCTGACGAATGAGCCGGATTTCTCGGTCAGCACGCATGTCGGGCTGGCGCACACCCGCTGGGCCACGCATGGCGCGCCGAGTGTCGTCAACAGCCACCCGCACAGCTCGGGGCCGGGCCACGAGTTTCTGGTGGTGCACAACGGGATCATCACCAACTACGCGGCGTTGCGAGAGGTGTTGCTCAAGAAAGGATTCCCGTTCGAATCGGACACCGACACCGAAGTGGTGGCCAAGCTGCTGGCACATCTGTACAACGAGCTGTGCGGGTCAGAGACACCCAGTGAGGCGCTGTCGTTCCCGCGCTTAGTGATGCTGTTGATGCACGAGCTGGAGGGCGCGTACGCCCTCATCATTCGTTCCCAGCACTTTCCGGGCGAAGTGGTGGCCTGCAAGCGCGGCTCACCACTGGTGATGGGCATGGCCACTGCCGCTCAGGCGGCAGATATGTCCAGTCCGCAGGGTAGTCCTCACCACGAATACCTGTCAGGGGATGGCGGCGGCAGTTCGCGCAGCCTGGACAGTTTGCCCACCCAGATACCCTCCAGCGGTATGAAGGGCGGGCTGCTGCGACGGACGCCGCGTCGCGACCCCAGCATCTATCAGGTGGCGCAGGTGGGCTTGGAGACGGAGCTGCCGCGCGGTTTCAGTTTTCACCCGGCCAGCCCGCGGACCAACGGCCGGCCGGCTCGAGAGAGTGAGCAGCGGTGCGAGCTTTTCTTCGCGTCCGATGCCAGCGCCATCGTGGAACACACGCGACAGGTGGTGGTACTGGAGGACAGTGACGTGGTACATGTGGATAGCGACGGCGAGGTGGACGTGTTCTCGTTCATGGACGAGGGCGTGCAGCGAGCGGTCACGCAGACGCGCGCGTTGATCACCCTCGACTTTGAGCTGGAACAGATCATGAGGGGCAACTTTGACCACTTCATGCTGAAAGAGATCTTCGAGCAGCCCGACAGCCTGGTCAGCACCATGCGCGGGCGTTTTCAGGCGAGCACGCGCACCGTGCATTTGGGCGGCTTGCGCGAGCGTCTGGCTGATATTCTGCGCAGCTCGCGACTGATTTTTGTCGGTTGCGGCACCAGCTACAACGCCGCCTTGGCCTGTCGACATCTGATGGAGCAGCTGACCGAGCTGCCGGTGGCGGTGGAGTTGGCCAGCGACTTTTTGGATCGCCGCTGTCCTATCTTCCGCTCCGATGTGTGTTTCTTCCTGAGCCAGTCGGGTGAGACCGCCGACACCCTCGATGCGCTGCGATACGCCAAGCAGCGCAACGCGCTAACGGTAGGTGTGGTGAATGTGGTGGGGTCGGCCATCGCCCGTCTCACCGACTGCGGTGTGCATTTGAATGCCGGCTGCGAGATCGGGGTGGCGTCCACCAAGGTGTACACTTCGCAGATTGTGGCGATGGTCATGATCGGTCTGCTGCTCAGCGCCGACCGTCTGAGCAAGGCGGCGCGGCGGGCGGAGATCATGGACGGTCTGGCGCGCCTGCCCGAGCAGGTGCGACGGGTGCTGCAGATGGACGATGTGCTGCGGGATATCGCTTGTACCCAGCTGTGCCGCGCCACCTCGATTCTGCTGTTCGGTCGCGGCTTTCACTACGCCACCTGTTTGGAGGCGGCGCTGAAGATCAAAGAGGTCAGCTACGTGCACACCGAGGGCATACACGCCGGCGAGCTGAAGCACGGCCCGCTGGCGTTGGTAGACGAGGAGATGCCGATCGTATTGTTCGCCATGCGCGACGACTGTTACGACAAGGTGAAGAATGCGTTGCAGCAGGTGCTGGCGCGCGGCGGCAGTCACCGCATGATCGTGGTATGCTGTGAGGGCGACGAAGACGAGTTTCGGCGCGCCGGGGTGAGCACGGTGCTGGCGGTGCCGCCGGCGGTGGATTGTCTGCAAGTGGTGCTGGGCATCATTCCCATGCAACTGATTGCGTACCATATGGCGGTGGCGCGCGGGTTGAACGTGGATCAGCCGCGGAACCTGGCCAAGTCGGTCACGGTGCAGTAGAGGCGTTGGGGAAGCGCATGGAATAAAACCCGAGCGCAGCGACCCTGCTGCGCTTTTACCTGGATGAGCGTGTGTGCTTCCCTGCCTGAGAGAGCGAGCTGAAACCGCTGCATGAAGGTGTGTTGCCTATGTCCCTTCTTCATCTGCCTCTTTCTCGCTCCGCATACCACCTCGCATATCCTGTCCCGCTCATTCCCTTCCCCAATGGGGTCCAGACACATGATCTGCGCTAGTGGTTGGCGACGATGTTGAAGCTGACTGCCGACATGGAACTCGAAGACGAAGTCGGCCTGGAGGTCGGCATCGACGAGTAGGACGGCGTGTAGTAGGAAAAGTCGATGTTCTTGTCGTAGCACCGGTGCCCACACGGTCGACAACGGTACGAGCACGACGGCATGCGCTCCACAGCGTTGCCGTCGACCGCCTCCGCCAAACGCATGTGCGAGTTGTCGCTGCCAGAACCGCAGTACTGGTACGGGCAGTAGAGATACTCACATATGCGGCAATGCTTGTACCTCTCGTACCTCACACAGCGGTGCTCGCGGCGGTAGCGGCACTTGCGGTGGCAAGTCGGTGCTGTATGCGCTGAGGTTTCCGACGAGGAGTAGCAGTACGATGAGCTGCCCTCGTGGCCGAGAACATGCCCGCTCGGGCAAGTGCAGTCGTTGTAGGTCTCATAGCAATAGTTGACATAGTCATAGCGAACGCAGTGCCTATACGTCTGACAATCATAGTAGTGTATGTGCGGCGTGCACTGCGGATACCGCTCCACCGATGGCATCTCGGCAACGTTCTCCTCCGTAGCCGCTTTGGCCGGCAACACCGCACCCACCAACACACTCACCAGCACCAGCCAGCCCACCACCGCCCACAGCAATGAGAGGCGCGACTTGGTCATAACAGTTCGCTCCGTAGAAAGAGAGACTGTGGGGAGCGTTGACAACCCCAATGGCTCTTCACGTCGTCGCCAAACCCTTCGTTACATCACGGCCGCGCACTTCTCCCGAGCGGACGCCCGATCGACGCGTGCGTTCGTGCGGTACACGTTGCGCCCCGGGGAGTGCACATAGAGGCAGGCAAACCTGCGCCACTTCCCAAAATAGCATTCGTGAGTGCGGAGCGCTTACGAAATGGAGGGGGAGTTCCTACCTCGAGCGCTCTCCCCAAATGAATGTCTGAATGTGGCGTTTGGCACTTGCGCAAACCTCCACATCGTTCACCCGGGCACGCCTGGAGACGCCCCGCTGCGAGCCCGGCAGTCCATTCACGCGGAACCCTCCAAAGCACAACGCACGAAATACCCTCTTCTCATCCACTCCTCTACTTGTTTACGTTCCGTGGAATACCCACCGGGGCCTTCATGGCCCATCTAGCCTGCCACTTCGCAACCGTTCCCTACTTCTCGCTGCGGCAGTGGTGTTGGCGAAAGCGGCTCTCGCTGCACGCGCTGCGGTGCACGAAATTGCTTCGTTTCATATCGGAACGCCTATCATCACGCAGGCGCCCGAAGGCCATCGAGTATAGTGATCGTACATGCGGGCCTCATCACCAGCAAGCTTGCCGTGACTACGTCTCATGAGGCCGAACTTGCCATAGTCGGTCGGAAGATCGCCGAGGGCGAACCAGCAAACTATGCTATCCAGCCAGCGATCAGGATGCTTCAGATGATCACGGCGCTCGAAGCCGAGGGCGTCGGCGACGTCGAAATCGTCACCGAGGGCGTCGGCGACGTCGAAATGGTCACCGAGGGCGTCGGCGATGTCGAAATGGTCACCGAGGGCGTCGGCGATGTCGTCGTGGTCGCAGACGCCGTTGCCGTCGAAGTCGGTACGGGGATCGCCGTCATCGTCGTCGTGGAGGTCGCGGTGCTAGTGGCCGTGGTGGTGGTGGTCGGCAACACCGACTGCGTCGGCTGCACCGTCACCGTCACTATGGCCGTGGTGGTGGTGGTCGGCAACACCGACTGCGTCGGCTGCACCGTCTGGATCGGGAACTTTTGCTCGTGACACGTCTGACCCTGCGACGCGCACTTGTAGATGCACTGAACCGCCGACGTCGCCTGCACTGCCTGCACTGCCTGCTGCTGTTGATACCAGCGCCGGCTCCACTGGTTCCACTGCTGGTTCTGCTGCTGGTTCTGCTGCTGAGTTGCCTGCACCGCCTGGCAAACCTTCTGCGCCGCATACTCCTCCACGCACACCTCGCACACCTTGTAGTGCTGGTAGGCGACGCACTGCTGCACGCTGGCATACTTACACTTTTCGGTGCACGACGGCGTCGCCACCGCCGTCGCCAACACTTGTTGCGTTTGCTGCTGCTGCTGCTGCTGCTCCTGCTGATACCAGCGCTTCTTAGCCTGCACTTCGACCTTCTTCGTCTCCACCTGTTGCGCCTGCACCACCTGCACCGCTTGCACCTGCGGCGTCGTGCAGACCTGATACTTGCTCACGCACTCCTGTATCGTTTGGTACTGGACGCACTCCTTCTGCGTCTGGCAGTTCTGGATGGTCTGCTTCGGCGTGCACGTCACCGCCGGCGAGGAAGTCGCCTGCACCGCCTGCTGAGCCCAGCGCTCCTCCGTCGGGATCGCCGCCGCCGGCGCAACCCAGACGCACGCTAGCACCGCCAAGATGGCGAGGATCACAATCGAAACGCGAGCGTTCATGATGATGGACTGGCAAGTAGCTGATCGATGATCGCGAACTGTGGTGTTTGGAAGAATACGACAACGCCAACGCTCCCCTCCCAATCGCGGGCAAAACCCGCGCGCGGGCAACTCGAATTTGCGAATTTCCCGCCGCTGAAACGAGTGGTAACGAGGCACGGACGCGTGTCCCGACGCCGAGCGAATGAATCAGAATCCACGCGAACGCTATTTTTTAGAGGCGGCCGCCGACGCGCAAAGGACGGACACGCACCATCCGACTCGAGCGAGAGAAAATAGTGTCTGCAGGGAGGTGCCTGTGAGAAAGACGTCGGAGGCGGCGGGCGCTAAATATAGCGTGCGTCGGCTAGCGCCTCCTCAGCGAGGAAGAGGACTTGAAAAGTGGTTGCACCAGAAAAGGGAGGGTGCCCGTTAGGCACGCGCCTCGTGGGAGACGAGTGTAGGACAAGGTGACGGAGGTGGGACGTCTCTTCTCCTCGGTGGGTGCAGCAAGTGCGGCAGTCCACGACGCATCGACACCGCCTTCGATTTAGAAGACCCTGATCCACATAACAGCTTTCTGAATAACCAAGTGCTCCCGCTCCCGCTGTTCTCGGTAGAGCGCCACGCGTGTTCTCGGTCTCCTTCACGACTTCCTCCTCAGCGTCGAGGCGACCCCGCCAAGGTCCTCGTCACGCCGAGCTTGTGTTAGAGACGCGCCCCTCACCCATCCTTCATTTGATCATGGGCTTCGTGTCGGAGGCGGCGCAAAAGCCGCGCATGTACTCTTTCATGGGACCAAAGTTGGAGGAGATGCACTTGTTCGAGGCGGAAATCCGCCGGCGCCTCCAAGCAGAGCACACCCTAGCGCAACCGCAACCATCACCACCACCTTCTGCCGAGCCCGTCCCAGATGACGCTGAGGATCCGCTCCTGCTCGATTACCGTGCGGAACTGCAGCGCTTGCAAGAGGAGAAGAGGCAGTTGTACCGACGGCTGAAGCAACTGGTGCTGCAGTCGCAACGATGACCTGCTCAGACCGACTGCCACCCTTCTTTTTACCGAGCATCCGCTCACACTTTCACCGTAAGATCCGGGTTGGCGGTCTCCCCCGCTCGCGGCAGCGGCAGGTCCCCGCGCTCTACGGCGTCGCAGACGGCTTGTGCCGCCAGTTTGCCGCTCAAGACAGCGCCCTCCATGCTGGCCAGGTACATTTGCTGGGTGTAGTCTCCAGCCAGGAAAAAGTTGCCGATCGGCGTGTGCTGCGTCGGCCGGAACGGTTGCAGCCCTTTGGTCGTTTTGTACACTGAGCGCGGCGTCTTGACCACGTGGTACTTGCGCAGCTGCGCCTTGTGCTGCGCTGCCGCCCCAAAGTGCTGCGGAAAGAGCGTCTGCAGTTCGCGCATCGTGGCCTCCACAATGTCCTCATCGGAGCGCCGAATCCAGTCTTTGGCGGGTGCAAACACCAACTCCAGCATCGAGCGCTGCGCATCCGCGTAGCCGCGGCAGGTGTTGCTCATGTCCGCGTACACGCTGAGCAGCGGTGAGCGGGAGAATAGCAGGTGGTCGATGTCGGTGAGCTTGCGATCAAACCACAGATGCACGTTGATCACCGGCACCCCCTGGAGGTGATCCATGCGGGCAAAAAAGTCGTGCATCTGTCGCCAGCGCGAGGGCATCAGCAGTTTGAAAACGTCCACCGGCACCGCGGACACGTACGCGTCCGCCGTCAGACGCTCCCCGGACGCCAGCCGCAGCTCCTGCACCGAGTCGTCATGCTCGTGTAGCACGATTTCGGCCACCCGCTGGCCGGTGCGCACCGCACCACCCGCGGCCTGGATGGCCTCGGCCAGCGGCGCACACAATCGTTCTGGCGGCGCGCCATCCAGGAACGCCATCTTGCTGCCATTCTTCTCTTGCAGGAAGCGATTCAGGGCGACCAGCACGACCGACGCGCTGATCTCGTCGGGGTTGATAAAGTTCAGTGCCTTGCTCATGGCGATGAACACCTCCTCGTTGACTCGCTCGGGGATTTTGTGCAGACGCAGCCACTCGGTCCAGGTGTATCGATCACACTCCTCCACGTACGCAGGGCCCTTAATAATGGCCGGCAGCAGGCCGGCGGCAAAGCGCAGCTTCTCCTCCCAGCTGAGCATCTCGTTGTTACCCAGGATGGCCACGATACCGTTGAGCGGCGCTGGCAGGAAGCCGGGAAAGTCGAACCGGGAGTACTCGCCCGGCCGCGCACGCATATTGAAGATCATCGAGTGCTCCTTCCACTGCAGCCTATCCTCAATGCCCAGCTCGCGAAACAGCTGCAGCGTGTTCGGGTACGCCCCAAAGAACACGTGCAAACCGGTCTCATACCAATCGCCGTCCGCATCGCGCCACGCGGCCACCTTGCCGCCGAGCACGTCGCGCGATTCGAGCACCAGCGGCACGTGACCGGCCTCGGCCAAGTACTTGGCGCAAGAGAGGCCCGCCAAACCTGCGCCAGCAATCACCACGCGCTTCCCCGGATGATTAGACGGCGCAGGTGGCGGGGCGGGTGGGAGAGCTCCCAAACGGAGCGCTCGGAGGTGAAATGGGTGACGGTGGTGAAAGCGCCGGTGCCGTCCCGCGCGAGACCGAACCAAAGTCGGACTGGGTAGAAATGCCATATTCAACCTATTGCAAGTCAACAAGTCCCGTATTAGCGTCCCGAGGTGACCAACATACTTGCGTCACCGCAATCCGACGAGGTGCTCGCCCGCCCAGACCACGATAAGCCACGCCCGCTTCACGTCTCGTCTGGGCGCGATCGCCCGCAGCGATTTCGCGTTTCCGCTCACAGGAACGACGACGAGCACGGCCGGCGCCGACGACGACGAGCGATTCCTCGCGCTTCTCCCACCTCGACGCTCCGACACGTTCTGTCGGTCACCCCTTGACGACTAGAGCTCCCAATCCACAATGACGGGATCTTCCACTCCGTTGGGTTTTGTCTGGGTGTGTCCGTCGCTGAGCACTGCGCGGGGGACGGTCGCAACCTCCCGACTGCAACGCCCCATGTGCCGCTCGAGCTCGTTCACGCCAGCGGCAACGACCGTCGGTGGGCGCGCGCGTCGGGCGCGACTGCCAGCAGGAAATGTCCTGGCGGTCACCCAGATGGTGTTGGCCACCGAGGAAGTGTTGGCGGCGCGCAAAGTGCCGCTGGAGACGGTGCGCAACATTGGGATTGCGGCGCACATCGACGCCGGCAAGACCACCACCACCGAGCGCATTCTGTTGTACACCGGTATCAACTACAAAATAGGCGAGGTGCACGATGGCGCGGCCACCATGGACTATATGGACCAGGAGAAGGAGCGCGGCATCACCATTACTTCGGCGGCCACGACTTGCAACTGGAAGGAACACCAGATCAACATTATCGACACGCCCGGCCACGTCGACTTCACCATCGAGGTGGAGCGGTCGCTGCGAGTGCTGGACGGCGCCATTGCGGTGTTCGATGCTGTGGCCGGGGTGGAGCCGCAGTCGGAGACGGTGTGGCGGCAGGCGGACCGCTACAAGGTGCCGAGGATGTGTTTTGTGAACAAGATGGACCGCGTGGGCGCCGACTTTTACCGTTGTGTGGAGGAGATTCGCAAGCAGCTGGGCGCCAACCCGGTCGTCATCCAGCTGCCCATCGGGTCGGAGGCCAACTTGGAGGGCGTGATCGATCTGGTGGCCATGAAGGAGGTGGTATGGCACACCGAGGAGTTCGGTGCCAAGTATGACGTGCGCGATATTCGCGACTCGCTGCAGGGGCAGGCGCAAAAGTGGCGGGAGAAGCTGATCGAGCAGGTGGCGGAGGTGGACGAGAAGGCGCTGGAGAAGTACATGGAGGGCGAGGAGTTCACCGAGGAAGAGATCCGGCGGCTGCTGCGCAAGGGCACCTGCTCGCTGCAGATGGTGCCGGTGCTGTGCGGCTCGGCGTTCAAGAACAAGGGTGTGCAGACGCTGTTGGACGCGGTGATATACTACCTGCCGGCACCGACCGACGTGGAGCAGATTCGTGGCACCTCGCTGGACGGGAAGGAGGAAATGACGCGCATGTCCAGCGACCGGGAGCCGTTCTCGGCGCTGGCCTTCAAGGTGCTGACCGACCCGTTTGTGGGCACACTGACTTTCTGCCGCGTCTACTCGGGAGTGATCAAGCGGGGCGATACGCTGCTCAACGCCGGCAAGGGCACCCGAGAGCGCATCAGCCGGCTGCTGCAGATGCACGCCAACGAGCGCAAGGATGTTGAGACGGCGCGGTCGGGCGATATCGTGGCCATCTCTGGTCTGAAAGACACCACCACCGGCGACACGCTGTGCGATCCGCAGAGTCCGGTCATTCTGGAGCGCATGACGTTCCCCGATCCGGTGATATCGGTGGCAGTGGAGCCGGCCAGCAAGGCGGATGGCGACAAGATGAGCGTCGCGCTGGCCAAGTTGGCGTCGGAGGATCCGTCGTTCCGCTTCCGGCGCGACGAAGAGACCAACCAGACGATCATCTCGGGCATGGGCGAGTTGCATCTGGAGATTATCGTGGACCGCATGAAGCGCGAGTTCAAGGTGGAATGCAAGGTCGGCGCGCCGCAAGTGGCCTACCGCGAGTGCATCACCGTGAGCGGTGAAGTGGATTACACCCACAAGAAGCAGTCGGGAGGTGCCGGCCAGTTTGCCCGCGTCAAGATCATCTTCGAGCCGCTCGATGCCACCGACGAGAGCGGCGAGAAGAAGAAATTCGAGTTTGTGTCAGAGATCAAGGGTGGCGCAGTACCCAAGGAGTACTTTGTGGGCATTGTCAAAGCGTTGGAGACGGAGATGACGCGCGGCGTGCTGGTGGGCGCGCCGCTGCTCGGGCTGCGGGCGCGGCTGGTGGACGGCTCGTACCACGATGTGGATTCGTCGGTGCTGGCGTTTGAGATTGCCACGCGCGCCGCATACCGCGAGGGTATCCGCAAGTGCCGCCCGCGCGTTATGGAGCCGATCATGCGCCTGGAGGTGACCACGCCCGAGGAGTTTCTCAGCAATGTGGTGGGCGATGTGAACTCGCGGCGAGGTATCATCACCGAGGTCGGCGAACGCGGCAACCTCAAGCTGGTCAAGGCGATGGTTCCGCTGTCAGAAATGTTCCAGTACGTGTCGGCGTTGCGCAGCATGAGCAAAGGTCGCGCCCAGTACTCGATGTTCTTCGAAAAGTACGACGGGCTGCCGGTCAACGTAGAGAAGGCACTGATGGAGAAGATGGGCGCCGTGGCCGCCAAAAAGTAAGTCGGGCAGAGTGGCTGAATGGTGAACGGACGGGTGAGCGGACGGATGTTAGTGACGATTCTAAAGCAGACTAGTCGCCAAACAGAAAGCGATAGTGAGAGAATAGGGTGTGTGGTCGTTCGGAGACGGAGGGAACGCCGTAGAGCGAGCGAGATACCCCATTCGGCACCGGACCTGAGGGTTTGCTGAGGGTGCGCCTGCGTCCGCGTTATGCACTGGCAACGACTGACCTGTATGCTCTGTGCCCGTGCTACAGACGCTCGTTGTGTCTCTGTGCTTGTGCCTCGGCAGATGTGTCGACTCCAAGACGCGCCGCGGCGATGCGTGCACGCATTTTTCGGAAACGCGCGTCGGGCGGGAACGGAAAGCAGTGGGGCGCGCAGACAAGAGGTCGGGTGCGAAACGTCGCGGCGATGCCGCCCGGAGAGGATATGGCGCGGCAACTTTATGACATCGTGGCCAGTGTGTCTGCGGGGGTGGCGGCAGGAAGTGGCAACAGCTGGGAAAGGGAGCGCAAGTTGGAGGCGCTGCTGCCGCGAGCAACACGAGAAGAGCGGTGGGCACTGCTGGAGGCGTTGCTGGCGCTGCCGGGGAGGGCGTTCAGCAGTCAGCAGAAAAGAGGTGGTTGCGGACGATTGCTGGTGTCATTCTTTGAGCAGCTGATGCAATACGTGTGCAGGGACTGGAAGGAGACGGTGGGGACCGACTCGAGACGGTCGCGGAGCGTGCCCGCCAAACGTCGACGCGACGGGGAGGCGCCGCTACCGTCGATAGCGGCGTGGTTGGCACAGGCCGTGACAGACACCACCACAACGGTGTCGGAGGCGGCAGGCACTGCCTCTCCGACTGCCACGGAGACAGCTTCCGAACCGGACGAATCTGAGAAAGAGAATGGCCAACGTGCGAGTATCGCCTCCACACCGGATGCCAAGACGTGCTCAGCCACGGGAAGCGCCCACGACGCTGCAGCGGACTCGGACTCTCCATTCACCTCGAGCACCAATGCCGCTGAGAGTTGGGAAACGCGCTTACTGGCGGTGCTACGACGCGGAACCGAGACATGCGTTTTGCATGATGTGCCGTTGTCGGCCGCCGAATGGCTGGCGGCTATCCGCGAGTCGTCACCTCCGGCAGCCCTGCATGCGGCAGTGGCCGAGGCCCTCTTCGCCACTTTGGGGCAGGAAGACTGGCCCGCGGCGGCATCAACATCGCTGTACGCAGCCATGCTGTTCTGCGCCAGCGCCAGTCCGTTGCGGCGCCGTCTGCTGGTGGCGATGCTGCGAGCGCCCTCCGCCCAGCTGTTGCTGCCGCCGTTGGAGATCGTGTTTCGCCAAGAGCGAGCGTACGCCGACGAGGCGCAGCGTCTTCTGTGCGACGCGACGCTTGAGCGGTGGGCATGGCATTCGGAGCGCGGCGTGCAGCTGCTGCTGGCGTTGGCGTCGCTGCCCGCGCGTTTCGAGACCTGTGTGCGGATGTGTATGACCAGCGCACGCCACTGGCGACAGGATCGCGAGATGGCACAGTGGGCGCCACCGACGCTGCGCCAACGGGTGGCGCGCCAAACCTATTGGCGCCACCTGCGACAAGCTGCCCGGGAGGCAGGACCGATAGCCAGCGTGGCATTTTCGCTCATGGCGGCGTTGTTGGATGTGCAAGCGTTGACGGCCGCGGAAGTGCTGGGCGCCGATGCCAGTGTGTCACATTGCGCCCGCTTGGTGCCGTGCGTGCTGCAAGCGATGTATGCAGCGACCGCTGCGCGATTGCAATCGTCAGCGTGGTCGCGCCTGCTAGAATGTCTCATCACACAGTGCCCGGCGGCTTTCCTGGAGGCGGACCGCGTCTCGTGGATACGACAATGCCTCGACGAGCCGCGCCCTCTGGCGACCGTGCTGCCGCTGCTGCCGTATCGGCCGGAATGGGTTGGTGAGGCGCTGCTCACCTGTCGCAAAGGCCTGCACAGCGGCGAGGCACCGACGCGCCGAGCGGCCATCTGGGTGTTGGTGCGCTTGGGCAGCATGCGGGTGGCGGGCGCCGATGCATCCGCACGCCGCGGTCTGCTGTCCGACGCCGAGTTGAGGGCGGTGGCATCGCGCGCCCTAACGACCGCGTCGCTGGCATCGCGGCTGGATTGGTATACGGCCATGGCGGCCGCAGACGTGACGTGCGTGGCTGCGAGCGCCTGGACCGAGATGCTGGAGACGCACATTCGCACGACCTTTCACGCGCCGACAGTATCCGACGACGACTGTCCGGCGCTGTGCTTGGGCACGCATTGGCTCGGCGACAGTTTGGGTATGGCGCTGTCGGCGGCGGCGCATTGTCGCTGCGACCAGGTGCTGCTGGACACCGTGCAGCGGCTGGCACGGCTGCACTGGGTGGATGTGGATTTGGGCGGTGAGGACGAGCGCGAGCCGCTGTCCGCCGAGGACGGGTGCATGGGCGTGGCGGTGGTGGAGGCCGCCGAGGCCGCTTTGGCGGTGCTGCCCTCGGTGGTTGCTGAGGGCGATCACACCGGAGGCGGTCGCCTGGCGGAATCGGAGGCGCGCCGAGTGGCCGAAGCGCTGGGTGCCCTGCGACAGAGCGGTCTCCGGCGACTGGGTACTCATGTCGGTCGTCTCCGGCGACTGCGTCTGGGCATGACGACGCCGACCATCGAAGCGAGTGCCGGCAAGGGAGCCGAGGGCAAGCGCCGCCGGTCGAGTTCCAGCGCTGCGCCCGCTTCAGGCAGTGTCTCCGGGAAGAAGGCATCCGCTTCTGCGACCGCGCCGTCTGCTGCGGCCGACTTGTGGCAGCACGTGCCGGTGCATCGTGCTCTGCAATTGTCGCAGTGGCTCCACCGAGGCAATCAGGTTGGCGGCAATTGGTCGTCGCTGGCGTCGCTCGCACTGGAGGCGCTGGCCGCAAAGCCGTCCATGGAGGTGCGCGCACCAGAACGTGAGGTGATCGTGGAGGAATGCTTGCGGACGGCGGAGGAGGCACTCCACCGGCAGCTGCCGCAGGTCGTGGCGATGGCATTGACGGTCGCGGCAGCGCAGCTACCCGCCGAGCTGGCTGCGGATGCAGAGCCCGCCGCGAAGATATACCGAGTGTTGGGCCAGATGGACGCGGCGGTCGATGTCGAGTCGGCTCGTCAAGCGGCCGTGCAGCGTCTTGAGACGTTCAGCTGCCGATTGCTGGCCGACGAGCACGCTGTGCCTGCTGCCACGGTGGCGTCGCTGGAGATGCTTTCGTGGCTGGCGCGACCGACAGACGAGCGGTTGCGGACGTGGGCGCAACGCGTCTTGGCGCCGCCATCGGTGGCAGAAATCGAAGGCGGTTCTGTGAACAAACGGAGGACCGCGGCGATGTTGTCGCCGTTGGTACGGCTGGCGTGCGATTGGGTGCACGCGTCTCCCGCGTATGCCAGTGACGCCCTGCCGCAACTGGTGCGAGAGACCGTGAGCGTCTTGGCACCCAGCACGTCGGCGGCCGCCGCGGATCGCCTGTTCAGCCTCCTGCGCGCCGTCGCTCACGAGGCGGACGCCGCCCTGGCACGTCTGGAATGGGGTGTTACGCGCGGCGTGCAGGTTTATCTGGAGGGAGCGCTGCACGCACCGACCGTGACGCTTCTGGAGGCGTGGATGCGGCTGGCGCGCGGTTTGGCCATCGCCGCCGAGGCGCTGTGCGGCAACGGCAGCGGCAACACCGCCAAACGCCTGTCGCTGCCAGAACACGCCGAGGACACGGCGGTGCCCGCAGTGGCCACCGTCGCCCCGTGGCACTGCATAGAGGCCGTAGCGCGTGCCCAACTGCACGCCTTCAAAACACTCACCCTGTTGGCGCAAGCGGTGTTGCGCTATCGCCTGCCGCTACTGCGATCGCCCTGGCAGCGCGTTGTGCAGCTGGCCGCCGCACGCCTCTCCCAAAGCGCCTACGACCTCATGCAGTCCGCGCACACACCTGTGGCCGACGAATCCCACCGCAAACGGGTGCGCGAGAGCACCCTCTTCCCCAACCTGGTGTACCAGATCGAGGTGTGTGAACGCGCGCTGATCGCCATCAGTCGCCGGTGGAACGATGTGGAGCTGATGCGACCGATACGCCGCGCCGCCGCTCGCGACTTTAAAATCGCCGCGCCGCCCTCCTGAGACCGCGGTGTTCCCACACGGTGGTCGCGTGTTCACATACCATCATCCTCATCCTCATCCTCATTATTATCGACGACGACGGTTGTGGGATGCTGCCGTATCCGCACCGCCCACCAACACGTGTGCATTCTCCGCGCGCACCATCTCGGCGTACTCGGCAAAGTCGCGCCAGTTGCCCTCGTGATACTTGTGCAGCTCGCCTTTGTAGTAGCGATGCGCGGCCATACCATACTCGGCCTCGTCGTGCATGTCGCGGGTGCGCACCTGCACCTCCAGCGGCAGACCGAGCGGGTGGGTGACGGTGGTGTGCACCGAGCGATATCCGTTCGCTTTCGGGCGTTCACAGTAGTTCTTGAAGCGTCCGGCGATTTCCGGCCACAGTCGCGCCACCACCCGGTACACCGACAGACAGATGTGGTGCTGGTCGGTGTGGAACGACTCGGCGTCTGTCGACTCCCCCGGTTCGATCACGATGCGCATGGCCACCACGTCCAGCACCTCCTCCTGGCGTTTGTTGTCGCGCAGCATCTTCTTAAAGGTGGAGAAGAGGTTCTTGGTGCGACCGCTGATGGTGTAGCGGTATCGGGAGAGTGTCGGGTCGCGCAGCACCTCCCACATGAATTCGGTGCGCGCGCGCACCAGCACCCGCTCTCCGCGCCGCCACATGTGCTCATGCCACCGTTCGCACGCGCGGTACGACTGCGGGAAGAGGATGCGGAAGCTGAGGTCTTCCAACTGCCACATGACGTTGCCGACGCCGATGGCGTGCGCCAGCGGCACTTGCACCTGCAGCGTGTGTAGCGCAAGCGTCTGTTGCGCGTACAACGGTGCCTGTCGGTCGATGTCGTGTTGCAGCTGGTACAGCGTCTCGGCCAGCTGCACGAGGATGGCGCGGGAGTCGCGCGCCGCCATCATGGTGTGCTCGCGCAGCAGCCGCGCATTGTCCTCGTCCAGGTCGCTGAGGTGGTAGGCAGAGGCGTGCGTCAGTTGTCGCAGGGTGAGCGCGTCCTCCACCACCTGACGCATGGTAGCGTCGAACGGCGGGTACTGAAGCACATGCGCGGGCGCTTCCAGCAGCAGTGCCGCGCACAGACAGGCGGTGTCGGCATGCAGGCTGGCCAGGTAGCGGGTGACGGCCGCACTGCGCTGCAACACCGGCCACGACTGCTCTGCACACAGTCGCAGCGCTTGCAACACCCGTTCGCGCTCGACGTCGCCCTCCAGATAATCCAGCGACGGCGCCAGCGACGACCACAAGCCCTGCACCGATACCGGATGTGTCGATAGGGTCGCGGTCGACGGCAGCGCCAGCTCGCTGCAAGGTCGCCGCGCCAGCGCACGGTTGCGGACGTCGCCATCACCGGCGGCAGCTGGTGCGGAGGGCGGCAGCGCCTCCGTTCGCTCTGACAATCGAGTGGGCGGTTCGTGGCTGGCGCGCAGATTCACCACAAACCGCCGTCGTCGGCGCCCCGGTCGGCGGAGGTGGCGCGCTCGTCGGGACGTGGTCGAGCAAAGCGAAAGCGTGGTGCGGTCGATTCTGGGCAGCGCGGCCGACGGCGCCACGGAAGTCACCCACAGCGGTGAAGGCGGCGTTCGATGTCGCGGTGGCATGCGCCGAGAATTCCTCGGTGCCAGAGAACGAGTCGCGTCCGTCAATGGAACTAGGGAAATGAGCGTTCAGGAGGTGGATGGGTGCTGCGTCCCCTGGCGATGGACGTTTCGCTCATGACGGGTGTCGTTGCACGGGTGACGCGGCGGCGGCTGCCGAGACACGCGAGCAGCCGACGCGCAGGGAGGCGGTGGAGGTGAGAGGGCGGACGTGCGGCGGATCGGGAAGCCGAGCGATGGATGAAAGGAGACAACCCCGTATACACCCTATGATACGAAATGAGGCAAACATCACCACTGGCGATGCACGCGTCGCGGATCCGAGCGAGCCGCCCGTTCGGCCGCGCCGCAGACACGCGCATCGTCCCGGATCCGGTTCAGCGGCAGCAGAGCGGCCTTCCCGCATCCGCTTCTCCCTCCACGCTGTCGTATCGAAAGTCTATCCCCGCTTTCCCGCATAGATATGCGACGTAATCACCGGACTCCACCACCGGCAGACCGTCTGCACTCCCCTTGTACACGTACACATAACCGGGCGTGCCGGCCACCCAACACACCTCCCGTCGATACGCATCGTCGTCGCTGCCCTCGCCTACTCCCTCGTACGCGTCCAGCTGCGGCAACACCTGCGCCATCTCCTCCACGTACACCCAATCGCCGATGACCACCGCCTCTTTCCCCTGTTCCCCGTCCGCTTCTATCACACCGGGATAACTGCCCAGATCCAGCAACCGATAACCGCTCAGACGCGCCCGTCCGCAGTACCGCCCGTGCACCTGCAACACGTCGGGTGGTCGCAACGCCGTATACTCGGTCTTCGGCAGACGAACATAATCTCTCCGCAGCGTACCGTACACAAACACGTGATGTAGTGTTTGGGAAAATTCTGGTGCGGTGTCATTCGCCATGAACGGTGATTCGGTGGGGTGATGCGGTCGGTGGGCGCCACGACCGAAACCCGACCTGGCCCGCGCCCTCGACGACGAAACGACCCGCGGAGCGCGCGCCGAAAAGCCGCCGTGGGCGCGCGCGCGCGCGCGTCAGCCGATCGGTCTGGCGCCTCGGCGGCGACGAGCGGGTGGTGAGGTGGTGGCCGGGATGCAGACGTCGGATGTGGAGGGAGGTGGAGATTATGTGATGAGGAGGGAGATGGGGCTGGCGGACTTGATGCGGGCATACGGGAGAAAAGGCGAGGCTTGGGGGGAGAGTACGGAACTCCTGCAAGCGAATGGCGCGGCCGACGGTCTCGACACCGTCCACCAAGTCGCCGCGGCCCGTTGGTGGGTGCAGCGGCTGCGAGAGGAGGATGAGGAGGAGGGCGGCTGGCGAACGTCGGCGTCGAATTTCCTGCGAGAGCGTTTGGAGCCGCTGTGGCGGGCAGTTTGCGATCAGCTGCTGCGAGCACCGGTGGCGCAGCTGTCAGACGTGCTCATCCTGACCACCTGGTTGCTTCGCCAAGAGCGAGCACACCGATGGATGTCCCTGAACGATTCTGCTCCCCTGCAGCCGTTCAAGTCGCGAGGGACACAGCGAGTGCCTGCATCTCCTCCCTGTATCCAGCTGAACTGCGCCCGGTTGCTCGACGGTTTGGCGCGCGTATTGGAAGAGGTGCCGCTGGGTGCACCCTGCCGTGTGCGTCCGTTATCGTTCTTGGCGGTGGCCAGCGCCCCGTCGCCTTATCACCCGCCGCGACTGACCGCCGCGTTGATGCGGGTGGCAGCTGCCGCCGCGCACAGCACCGCTGCCGAACTGCTGGCGTTGCTGTCGGCCATGAGCGCGCCCCAACACGTGGCGCCGGAATACCTCGCGTTCGCCTGCCATTGGCTGCTGCATGAATGTGCCGATGTGCGCGCCGTAGCCAGGCGTCTCTGTCGCCGGATTCGCCGTCATCACACCGCTGCACCGTCGCTCGAGAGGGGGTTGCGCGAGAACACGCTCGTCGATGACATGGCCGCCGCCCTGGAAGGTGACCGTGCGGTCGACGCGCTCCGAGCGTGGGCAGCGCTGGTGCACGCCTTGGGTCCGCCGCTCCTCCGCCCAACACCTCTCCTACCACCACTGTTGGGTATCATGGAGCGCGCCATGGCCGACGGCCGCGTGCCGGTTGTCGTCGCGGCGCACCGCGCCTGGTGCGCCCTGATCGACGTGTCGATGCCGTGCCTCCGTCGACAGCGGCCGGAGCGGGAAGCGAACATCCAACAGTGGGTACAGGCATTGGCGCGGCCGCTGGAAGCGTGGCCACCTGTAGAGGCTGACGAGACGGCGGAGGAGGCGATGCGACCGGTGCGCGAGGCGATGCTGCGCACCCTGTCCCACGCAAGTGCGTGCATGGCGCTCTACACCGATGCGTCGTTGGAGCAGCTGTGCGCCCAGTGGCTGAACACGGCGAATGAAGTGATGCGAGCCGCCTGGCCGTGGATGCTGGCGGCGATCATCCGCGGCGTGTTCCGACACCGGCGGATGCGGAGGGACCGACGGCCGTATCGTCCATCAGGAGCCGAGCGTATGGAGGGTGATGCGTCGAGTTCGCCCGATCCAGAACACGGCAGCAGTGCGGATGACAGGGATCCGTTGGTGTCTTCCGATGACGATGATGACGGCGGGGAGGAGGGCACGTACGGCAGCGACCGTGCGGTCCATTCACCGGCGGGCGCCGCTTCTCCCGGCCAGGCGTGCCTATCGCTCCCTCGCCATCGTGCCGACCGCCTGGCGCTCACCCAACGCCTCCTGCCTCCCTTGCGCCATCCGCTGCCGCCGGAGCTGTTGGGCGCGCTGACGCAGGCGGCGTGGTTGCATGCCGAGCACGAACGACCACCGGATCCGACGCGTTGTCGTCTGTGGCAAATGGTGTTGGAGGCGTATGCAGCGCGTGCTTCTCATTCCTCGTTGAGCGAGGCGGTGACGATGGCACGCGAGATATACCACGGGGCGCGCCGTGCCCGCTCCCTCACCTCGTTGGCCTCGACATTCTTCGCCGTCAGCGCCACGACCGGCAGTGCTGTCCCGGAAACCGTGGAGGACGCGGTCACCGGGGTGCGATACGCGGTGGTGCCGGTGTTGGCCCTGGCGCGACCGCTGATTCGCCGCCTGTCGGTGGATGGGGAGGAGGACGAAGAGGCGGTGGCGTTGTGTGCAGCGCTCGCAGAGACGCTGCCCGATCCCAATGCCATGTTGGCGCTGATCGACCCCGGTGGCCGCGTACCGATGACGCTGGTGCACCGTGTGGCGGCCGAGGTGTTGCGACGCGCCGCCCATTCTCACCACACCGTTCCCCCTATGGACACTTGTCAGGCACGGGTGCTGACCGCGGACGGCACCCGCGCCCTCCAGGATTCCACGGTTATCCGCGCCAGCCACCGCACCCATCTGCCCGCGTATATCGGGCACTGGCGTGCGGTGGTGTCGATAGAGCGGGCGGCCGCGCTGTTACCGTGGTGTTGTCCACAAGCGCCGGCCACCGCCTCCCTCATCCAATGGCTATGGCGAGGCGGCGCTGAGGCAGCGGTGAACGCCTGGCGACAGCGCTGCTGCTCGCCTGCCGTTTGGGCGCGCCTACAACGCCACTGCCCGCACCGCCCATCATCGATACTCAAGGCGCGCAGAGAGCCGGGCACCCGCAGTGGAGCGAGCGTACGTTTCGCGGTGGACGTCTGAGACACACACACACCCACACACACACACACACACGATATATCTCAGTTTAAGGACTCGGTCGCACCAGCCGTCGTGAGCGAAGGATCCGGTCGGCACTCCATCAGACGGATGGAGTGGGTGAGCAGCGCCCGGTGCAGCTGCGCTTCTCGGCGCTGCCAATACGGCGTCAGGTACTGGTCACGCCACTGGAGGCACTGTCGATAGCTGGCGTGGCCGGTGCGCGGTCGCGCCGACTCCAACGCGCGTAGCAGCGGCGACAACCAGCGCCACTCTTTTCGACTCGTCTCCTCACGGGTGCTGCTCTCTGCTGCTCCACCCGCCATCTTCCTCACCATGACCGCTACGGCGTACCAGTCGACATCGTACGACCACGGCTGGCCGGCGCGCATGGCCGGCGGGCGGTACTCTGCGCGCACCCAGCCGCCGCGACAGCGCAATCGATGGGAGGATGGGGAGGAGGAGGGCAGATGCAGCGCGTCGACACGGCGCAACAGGCGCGTGTCGATACTGCGGGTGCTGCTGGGCAACAAGGCGATGCCGCTGTGAGCGCCCAGTCCGCCGTGCAACCGCAACAGCACCTTGTCGGGGCGCAGGCCCATGTGGATGACGCCCACACGATGCAAGCGCCCGACGGCGGTCAACAGCGTCGCCGTCAGGAACGCCACCACTGCCGGTTCCAGACCGCCGCAGCCGCTGCCGCTGCCGGCCGGCAGCAACTGCAGCAGGTCGTCTAAACTGCCCTGGTCGTATCCGCGCGTCAACAGACAGCTGCACTCGTCGGCATCGTACAACGCCACCGGCTCCACCCACGACACATGCCGGCGATAGGGGTTGTCGTCGTCGTCGTCGTCGTCGTCGTCGGTATCCTGCGACTCGCGGTGCAGGCGGTGCCAGCGTTCGTGCACGGTGCGCGCAATGTAGTACGGCCACGGCGACGACGGCGACTGCACCTGCAGCGCATACAGCGGTGGTGTGGATGACTCGACGGCGCCGTCACGGTTCCGGCTTTCCATGTCGTCCTCGGGTTGCATCCACTCCACCAGGTACGTCGTCGATGTGTCACCTGGTGCCCATTCCGCGTACACATACAGCGTGCGCCGGGCGGCTTCGCTGGCGGACTCGGCACCCAACAGGCACGGTGCACCGATGCGCAGATCCGGGGCGCGCTCCAACAGACAGTACTGCGCATCGGGCAGCTGCGCAAACCAGGCGGCGAGGTGCTCGTCCAGCAGGGCGCGCACTTGCGGGTCGTACGGATGTACGATGGCGTCGGGCGCACCATCATCGTTTGGACTGTCGCGCACAGTCGGCATCAACGGAAAACTGCGGCGACGGACGGACGGGTCGTCGTCGGCGCCGCGACGGATCGCGCTGCCGGCCGATGCGCGACGCAGGCGCGGCAACGGGCGTGGCGAGTTGCCCAGCGACGCCGGCGGCTGCGGCCCTATGCGCGAGGTCTGGTGACCGGCGCTGCCGCTGAAGGTGCTGGAGCCGGTGTGTTCGCTGGTCTCGGTGATGGTGCTCAAGTGTCCCAAGCGGATTGGCGCCAAGCCCTGCAGATGCCGCTCGTTATCGCGCAACGCCTCGTCCTCGGACCAGAGGAACGACTCGTCGGTGCGGGAATCGTGGGCGCTCCCCATCGCGACGGCTGCGGACAGCAGCGATGGCGGCGGCATCGAGGGATCATTTGCGGCCCTGAGTGGAGGCGCATCGTGATCTGCCGTCGCCAGCGGCGGAGACATCGCCGCGGCGCCCGATGCCTCCGGTCGTGCCGCGGACCCATCCAGTGCGCCCACCGGTGCGCTGGTCACCACGGCGCCTGTGACATCTCCACCGTGTCCGTTGTCCACCTCGCGCCGCACTCCCTCCGAGCTCACCGTGGGTGACGGGGAGGCGTGGGTGCTGCCGGTGTCGCTCCGTGCCGCCGAACCCGGTCGGTCGTCGTCGTGCAGCGCGCACGCCGAGAGCGCCTCCAGAATTTCCGTCTGCTCCTCGGTGGACAAGTTGACCGCACGCGCTGTCGCCTCCTCATCCTCATAGGGCACCAGGATGTCCGCGGCCGCTGCATCGGTATCCAGCTTCACTTCGCGCAGAATGTGCGACTCGCCCGCAGGGCCATGGCGCAAGGCGGCGGTGGCGCTG
The DNA here is from genome assembly GCA_026184775.1 of Cyanidium caldarium. NCBI lineage: Eukaryota > Rhodophyta > Bangiophyceae > Cyanidiales > Cyanidiaceae > Cyanidium > Cyanidium caldarium. The sequence continues at coordinate 160,803 of JANCYW010000004.1, read as the reverse complement.
GCGTGTTCCGGGAGTGTCTCTTCTACGCCGCAGTTTTCCTTGTCGGAGCCGTCATCCGTTACCGTTTGCGTCAGGCGCTGGTCGCGCTGCTCCACTTCGACGGGCCGGATGGGAGTCGGCACTGCTGCTGGCATGCCAGACACGTGCTCCCTCTTTTCCGTCGCCTGCGGCGGCGGCGGCGAGTGCTCGTGATCGGTTTCGACGGCATTCTCAAACGGCAGCGGCATGCGAAACATGGATTCCACTTCGGCCAGCGCCAACTTGGTGTTGATGGTGGGCGATGGCGGCGCCTGCCCCGGTGAATGCGCTTGCGAGCCGGCGGTATCCGGATCGCTGTCGCTGAACGTATCGCCGTGACGGGAGGTGTGGAGGGCGTTGGGCGTCGCCGACGTCGCTGGGTGCCACTCTTGCTCGTGCTGGTTGCGGGTGACTGCAGACGGAGCGGCGACGGTCAGTTGCTCTCCCGCCGCATCCTCATCGACATACACCTGAAAGGGAGCCGGCGGTGCGTCGATGTGCCGGTCGCCTCCGGGTGCACCCATCCGCAATGGCGACGTGGAAGTAGAGGTCCGGACGTTACCAGAGGCGCGCGCACTCGCCTCGGAAGCGCTTCCTGTCAGCGGGCGCCTCTCCTGCTCTGGAGAGGCTTTTCGGGCGTTTTTCCGCCCCTCTCGTTGTTGGCGCTCCAGCCGTCGCATCATGCGCGCTTTGAACTCGGCATGGCGCCGTTGCAGCCGATCCATCGGCTGCGCCGACCGCTCCAGTCCCAGCGCGTAGCATCGATCGGCGAGGGCGTACTGCCGTTTGGTCTCCAGCACCACTGCGTACGCCTCGTAGAAGAGCGCCAGCCTCTGGCCGATTTGATGCTGGCGCATCAGCGTGAAGATCTCCGTCGGGTCGGCGCAGGCGTCCGCGTGTTGGATGCACAAGCGCACGTATCGCGCATCGTCGCGGTACTGCGCGGCGTACGACTGGGCGCATTCCGGTGCCTCGCTGGGCAGGAACGCCCGCATTGCGCGTTCCACGATGGGCGGCAGGTCGCGCGGCGACTGTGCTTGCATCCAGCGTATGTACGCGAGCCAAACGGCCAGCGGGTCGGCGGGGTTCTCGCGGGCGGCCTGCGCCACACGCGACTCCCATTCCCGACGACCGTCGCGCGTGTCTTTTGGTGTATTCACCTCACCAGTCAGCGACCGCGACCTCACCGCTTGTTCGGTCACGGATTGGGACATCTTTCCGGCTGAAGAAAGCGGCGAGTTGCTGCTCTCCCGCACCGTCAAGCCGGGTCGCCGCTGCGGGGAGGCGCGCGTTGCGCTGCGGCTTGGGCTGGCCGGCGTTTTTTCAAGTGCCACGAATTCGCTTCTGCTTTTCTCAAACGTGGCCGCTCGATTCGATGGTCTTACGTCGGCTGACGCTGCGGGCGTTGTTGTCGCGCCTCGCAACACTCCGCGCTCGGCGTCTCCGTCAGCATCTTCCAGCGGCGGCGGCCGATTCTCCTTGCGCATCTCCTTGACCGCCGAGGGTGCGCCACGGTGAACGCTATCTCCGAAGGTCCAGCAATCCATTCGGCTGACTGCCAGGTGATGTCCCGATTCTCTACTCGGCTCTTCGGGCGCCTCGTTATTCCGACACACCCTCCTCTCTCTCTCTCCCTCCCAACCAGGTGCCCAGCTCTGGACGGCGCGCAAAAAACCGCGAATGCGCGCCCTATTTGAATGCCCGGCGCGTTTCGGTTTCCCAATCCGCGGCGCGTGACGAAATGGAGCAGCGCGGAGGCAGTTGTCGTGACGTCGTTGGCCACGGATCCTGCGCGGCCGCGTTCGTCGTCGCGGTGATGGACCGACGGCGATGGAGTAACCATTTTCAGGAAAATGTCCACTTCCAAGTCTCTCGCAGATCTCCCTTGTGACGCTTCAAGGGAGATCGTCGCCGCGGTTGTGAGTCGTCTCGGCCGATACCGGCCGTAACCTTCCACGTTCCCGCGCTCCCCTCTTTGATCTTCACGCGCTCCCACCGTTCACTCGTCGCACCGTCGAGAGACTCGAGGAAGCATTTCTATGGAGCACTACATACGGTTGCGAGCGATGCGCCTTTCATGAAGACGTCGCTTGTGGACCGGCCGCGGCCGCCCCGCTCTAGGGAAAGTCCCCGGACACTGAGTCAGAAAGTGTCAGCCGTGAACCTGTATGGCCGGGCGTGAAGCGGCACCCCGCGTGCTTTGCTTACGCTGCTCGTCGATGCGCGGTTCTGATTGGCGTCTTACGCCGCGCACCATCAGATATGAAATGAGCGAGTCGGGTGCTGAGGCCAGACTCGTGAACAGAATGGGGCTCACTCTCTTCGTGTGCTCTCGAAAGGCGGCGTCGACGGGGTGTGAACGTTGCAGTGGAGCAGGAGATGGTCCGTGGCGAGGCAGGGAGGACGGGCTTATGAGCATCGGCCTCAAGGTGAGTGGAGGAATTGGGCGGGCGACGCAACACCTTTACAAACCCCACGCCGGGTTGCCATCGGGCATTCCGGTCGTCCGTGGCGATGAAGACAGTGCTCTGTCATCCGCGGCTAGTTCCCCCGAAACATCCCCCAAAATCCAGACACTAACCCTAACGCCTTTACGGCATGCGACTCCGTCACGCTTGTGACCCCCGACATCCACACCATCGCGGCGTCATCCGCCTCAGATCCGCGTGCGCCGCGTCGGTTGCCGCGACCGGTTGATGCGGAAGCGCAGCTCGCGGCTGCGGTCACCCAGCAGTGGCGGGCCGTCATACAACCCCTGGAGGTACGCGTGATATGCCGGCATAAACTTGTCCACAAACGCCCGCACCTGCTCGTCCGTCATACCGTCTTTGCCCTGGGCGCGCATCTCCTGTTCCGCCTGCAGGCGCCAGTCGTACACCACCTGCAGCGCGCGGTGGGTGTCGTCGCCCTCCAGCCCGATCACCACAAAGGCATCCAACAGCCCATACAGACGCGACAGCTCCTCCTGCAGCAGTTGATTCACCTCTACCAGGCCGTTCGCGCGTATCGCCTGCTCGTGCAGCGCCGGGGCGTTGGGCGGCAGCGCCCGAAACCCCAGACACCAGCCCTCCAGCAGCACCACGTCCACCGGGCGGTGTACCCGCGGCCACATCTCCGGCGGTGCCCGATCGCCGCGCCCATTGTATGCCGACTTGTCGTACCGCGGCACCGCCACGGTGGCCTCTTCACCGTCTACCGGTCGTCGCACCAGTTGCGTCAGCGTCTGCATCGCCAATTCGATATCGTGCGTGCCCGGATTGCCGCGCATTTGCAGCAGCGGATTGAACCGATGGCTGTCCGCCAGCGCCTGCTGCTGCGCTCGCGTCCAGTAAAAATCGTCGATGCTGAGCACCACACACGACAGACGCACCTCGCGGAAGAGTTGTTCGAGGGCAGTGGTCAGGGTGGTTTTGCCGCCGCCCTGCGGGCACTGAATGCCGATGACGACGCCGTGACGGGGGTCGGCGTCGGTGTCACGCGACTTGCGCACGCGATGCATCGTCTCGCGCATCCAGAAGAACAGCGGGAGGTAGTATTGGAAGATGCGCACCCGGGCATCTCGGCTCATCTCCCGAATACCCAACTGCGTCACCAGCAGCTCGCCGAGGCGCCGCCACTGCGGCAGCGCTTGCGGGTGCTTGACGCTGCTGGGCGCCGCCTCAGAGAGCGGGCCCGTTAGTGTCAGTTGCAGCAGTCGTTCATCGCTCCAGCGGGCGATCTCCTGAACTGCCTCGCTCTCCGGCAGCGTTCGCTCCTCGCGCTTCTGTTGGCAGAGGAGACGCGGGAGACGGTGGTGAGTGGAAATGAGGCGCTTGCCGTGGAGGTGAGTGGGCAGAAGAGACGCGCCACGCCATGGAGATCGACCGAGACGCGCAAAATGTTGGCCATGAGGCGCGCGTAGCACGACCAGATCTCTTCGAGTGGACGGGCCGCGGCCCAGCACGGGCGCAGTGGTCGCAAACGCCATGGCCGTCAGCGCTGTCAACTTCTCCACAAAATCGAGGCAACTGGCACCCATTCACCACTTTGCACTGCCACGACCACTCGTTCACCCCAGCGGCGTGCCTCGAACTACGCTTATCTCCGCCCAAGAGGAGAGTCGTGCTCCTGTCCACGGACTGGCGAGGTCGTCTCCGGGCGGCAGACCCCGATCGGATGCCTGCCCACCCCCACGACGACGCATCGCTGCGCTGCGCGATCGAGCGACCGTTCGGAAAGCGGCACACCGCTGCGTTGGAGGCGGGGCACGGAGGCGTGCGCTGATGACTTTCGTCACCAGCTCGTATAGGAAAGTGAACAGATCGAGGCCGTGGAATTGTCGGCGCCATCGCCAGAATTGCAGAGGCGTGGCGGCGTTGCGATGGCAACACGAACCGACGGCGCCGCGACCATCCTGGCGGCTGCGGGTGTTGTGCCTGAGCAACGGCCACGGAGAGGACGTGGTGGCCACGGAGGTGTTGCGCGCTCTGCTGCGCATATCTCCGTTCGCGGTGCGTGCGGAAGCGATGCCGCTGGTGGGCACCGGCCGGGCGTACAGTGAGTTGCAGGCGGCGTTGCGAGGCGATCTCGTGACCGCCGATGCCTCTGCGCGCATCCACTCCGTGGAGCTCATCGGGCCGAAGCGGGAAATGCCCAGCGGCGGGTTCGTGCTGGGGCGGCCTGCAGCGTTGGTGCGAGACGTATGGCATGGGCTGGGATGGTTGCTGTACGAACAGTGGCGGGTATGTCGTCGATGGCCACGGCGTGGTGCAGGATCGCCGGCGATGACCGACCCGCCCGATCCATCCCCTGCACCCGTTAAAGAGCTCCCGCTGGTGCTAGCCGTGGGCGATGTGCTGCCGCTATGGCTGGCATCCGTGACGGGCGTGCCGCAATGTGCGTTTGTGGGCACTGCCAAGTCCGAGCTGTACGTGCGCAGTTTGGATGGGCGCTTTCGGTTTGCGCAACCGCGACCGCACCGACTCGACAGCGACGCCTGGACGTATCATCGACAGCCGGAGTGCTTCTCTTGGTGTCGCGATACCATCGGGGCACCGCGGGAGCAGCAACTGCGCCTGTGGTGGCGATGGGCGTTGCTGGCGGCATCCATCCTACACATTCTCTGGCGCGACGTGCAGTACGCCGGGCACATGTGCTGGCGACATCGCCTGTGGCGATTCCCGTTGGCCTGGCGGCTGCGGCGATTTTTGGAGGCGCTCTCCTGCTGGCACAGCGTGTATTATCCGTGGGAGCGACGGCTGATGCGGCAATGTAGCGGGGCGGGCGTGTTCGTGCGCGACGCCCTCACCGCCCAGCGATTGCAGCAGTGTGGCGTGGTGCATGTCTGCACGGACGCCAGCGGCAACCCGATGATGGACGGTTTCGCGGCAATGGCCACCTCTGTTGTGGAAAGTGCCGACAGAGAAATGTTGCGTCTGGCGTTGTTGCCGGGCTCGCGCGTGCCCGAGGCGTACAAGAATTTCTCACGCATGCTGCAGGAGGCGGCGGAATGGCTCGCCCGCGAGCAACAGCGGATACAAGTGGAGGTGCCGGCGGCAGGTGGGCTGGAGCGGCAGCGATTGATGGAGATAGCGTGCGCCCAGGGCTGGATGTCCGAGTGTGTCGACGGTTCGGGGAAGCCGGGGTCTTGCCGGTATTTGCGGGATCGCCACGGACGACATCGTTTGGTCGTGCTGGATACCACTGCTGGCGGCGGAGGGCAGCGGCTGTTCTACAGGTGCCTCGCGCGCGCTGATGTGGTGTTTGCCTGCGCTGGCACCGCCACCGAGCAGGCCGTCGGCATCGGCAAGCCGGTGGTGACCACGCCGGGCGCCGGCCCGCAATTCACCCGGGATTTCTGGGAGGCGCAGGCGCGTCTGCTGGGCGCCAATGTCATCCTAGCGGATCCGACACGGGAGCACCCGCATGCTGCGAGCGAGGCGCTGCGGAACGTGTGCGCCGTGCTGCGCGATGCTCAACAGGCACCGCAGTACCGGAATCGGTGGCGGGCAAACGGTGTGGCGGTGATGGGTCGACCTGGCGCTGCCGACCGCATTGCCCAACGATTGATGCACGCCGTACACCGAGAGATGGAGGAAAGAGGAGCGGAGAGAGCGTGTGTCGGTTAGAGAATGGGTGGCGAGGCATAGGGCGTCTGGCGTGCGGGGAGACGGCCTGGTGTCGTGACGCTGACACGATGGCCGCAGCGGTAAAGCCGCGAGCATGCGCGCAACATGCGGTGTCCCTTATGATTCCCTTATGCCATCTTTGCGTCCCTTATCGAACCCTTATGTACGCGCCAAAATGCATCGGCATTCGCACTTCCGGTCACACACTCGGTCCGATTTCCCTCCGTGGCGCTGTCTCCCTTGGGGCGTTCCGCGCGGGGCGACGCTGGCGATCGTTGCGGACGGATTCTATCCATGATATCCGTGTGGCGAAGGGCAGCGGTGGCGGCCGCGGACAGTGCCACGAGATCGCAGCGTCGGTGGAGGTCGTGGCCGCGGGTGCGATGGACCGCACTGGACGCCTCCCGCTCCGGCTCCGCACCGCAGGACGGTTCGCTGCGACGTCTGCACGCCACCCGCACGCTGCGCGAGCCGCCCAGCGGTCGCATCGCCTTTGACACCCTGAAACTGTTGCGCACTTTCGAAGCGTCCAATTTCACGCCGCAGCAGGCCGAAGCGCTATCGGTGGCGCTGACGCGCATCATCTCCGAGGCGCTCGCGTACAACACGGAGATTGTGGCCACCAAGGCGGAGTTCTCCGCGCTCAAGAGCGAACTGCAGATATTGGAAAAGGCGGATTTTGCCGTGCTGCGCAGTGATTTACAGTTGGTGGAGAAGAAGATGGAGACGACCACCGCGCAGATCTACACCGAGCTGGAACGTATCGAGAACCGCGTGATCAAGTGGGTGGTGGGCGCGGCCGGCACCACGGTGATGTTGGCGCTGGGGGTGTTTCGTGCTATAGGCGGCGGCGGCGGCGGCGGCGGCGGCAATAACAATGCGTCCGCCGTTCGCGAACGATAACCACCGCGTCACGCTGCTTATTCGACACTCAGATGGTGGAAAAAGACCACCTGCAGGCGGCGCTGCAGACATTCGCGCGCCAACGCCGTCAACAACATCTGCACCGTGGCGTGTCGGGCCGGCTGCAGTGTCTGGCGAAACGCCACCGTCAGCGCGTCGTGAAAGGCGCCGGCTTGTGCATCCGCCACGAACGCCACCACCGCATTGCGACACAGTGCGCGCAGTCGACTGACCGTCTTGCACGGCTCCAGCAGGTCAGCGTACGGAAAGATGCACAGCGCGTTGACCGTATCGAGTTCGCGCAAGCCGTTGCGGGCATCGCGGCGGACGCCGGCCGCGCCGATGACCTCGTTCGAGGCGGCGGCGAGCGGCGACGGTGGTGGCGGCCGCCAATCGCCGTTGCCGCGACGCACCTCCACGGCCGCCGCCCGTGCGGCAGACGCGCGGAAGGGCCAGGGCGCGCGGGCGCCGAACAAGCCGGTGTCGGCGGGCGGCTCCCTGACCGCCCCGATAAATTGGCGCACCGGAATAATGCGCACCGGAGCCACCGCCGCAGCCGCCATCGCTTTGCTGCCGGTGTTGCCACCGGTCGGCCTCGATCGCGGAGCGGATGTCGTATCCGCTGCGCGTATTGGCCGAGGCGACCGGGAAACGCGAGTGCGACGATCGCTTCCCATCGTCGCTTCCCATGCACGTCGCCACCGCTGTATCCACCGTAGATGCGGTCGGCCGGCGGACTTGGCGGATGCTGCTGCTGTCGTTGATGTTGCCGGTGCGGTCTCTCGGGCACGCGACCGCCCGGGCATGATCGCGGCGGCGGTCTCCTCGCCAAACACCACCACCTGGGCGATCTGTTCCACCGCGCCCTGCAGGCGTTGTCGGCTGCTGCGCATATCGCGCAGCGTAAAGGCGCGCAACAGCGGCACGTCGAGCAGCAACTCCCACGGCAACATCAGCAGCGTCGGGTCGCCGATCACAGTGTACAGCGATGGCCGCGGAAACGGTGTCGCTGTACTCTGCGTGTTCGGTTTGGGGTGGAGCGGCTCGTCCCGACAACCCCACCACTGCTGTGGCTCGATGGCGAGCAAGTGACGCCAAGCGAGGACCGCGTCGACGGATGGCGGACTGGCCTGGTCCGGCACTCCGGCGGTCGGCTCGCGGCACGACCCCAGTCGTTGCCCGTCCTTGTGCGCCCCTGTCGCGCTGATCCGCACCGGCCGCAGAGCACACAACACGCCATCCGAGGCCGGCGCCGCCTCCTCTCCCACATCTACGCCCCCGCGCACCACCACGCTGCTGCACGCATCCAACTCCGTCGTCTCTGCGCCGTCGGAAAATGGCCGCGGCATGTGCATCCATTGTCGGAATCCGTCCCGCGGCTGATACATCAGCAGCACCTCGCCCACACGGCACACATACAGCACTTCTGCCAACAACTCCCTCGGCATCTCCTCCATCGCCTCGACTGCCGCATCGTCGGCCTGTCGCGACATGGCATCCAACCACGTCTCCAGCGCATCCTCATTCAGGCGCGAATACTCCGACGCCGATATCTCTCCGCGTCGATACCGCTCGGTCTGCAGCTCACACCGCTGCAGCATCGACCAGGCCAGCGTGCGGGCGTCGTCCGCCCCGGCGATGGTCGCGTGCACCTGCGGCGAGTCGGCGTCGGACCACTCCAGCCCGCGCAACAGCTGATGCAGCTGGGCGGTCTCACTGCGCGCCGTATCCAACAGCACATCGCGCAGCACGCGAGTGTAGGCGGCATCGACCAAGCGCGTGGCGGACGCGTCACGGCTCCGCTGCGAGGATATCGACCGCTGCGAGGGCGTCTTCGACGGCGGCAGCGATGAGGCGGGGTGCGATTCGGAGGGCGTGGCCGACTGCACCCGGGCGGGATGTGATCCGTTGCTCTCTGGCGGTGTTGCTCGCTGCGTCTGGGTGGTGGGGCGCCGATGCAGCGCTGCCGACAACAGCCGCCTCGTACCGCCTCCACCAAGGGGTGCTCTCGTCGTCTCCCGCGACGGCGGCGGCGGCGGCGCCTCTCCCCTCACGTCCTCCTTTTCCCGACCCGCATCGGCCGTTCCGGTCCGCACCGCCCACTCCTCGCTGACGCGCCGACTGCGCTCTCGCGTCTGCAACCGCAGAAACACCAGTCCGTGGTACACATCCAGCACCGCCAGCATCTCGTTCACCACCTCGCGCGAAAAGCACATCAGCAGCTTCACCAGGCGCTCGCAGAGGCGCGTCAGCTCGTGCACCAGGGTGAACGACGCCTCGGCCTCGAAGGCGAAACGGCCGTGACGCCCGTCCACCAGTAGCGAGGAGAGCGTGGCCCAGGCCTCGCGCATAAATGCCAGAGCCGCCTCCCCGTCGCCACACAGCACCATGAGTTCGGCCATGGAGAGGCTGGCGTCGAGCGACGGCTGCACGAGGTTGGCCTCGGCGATAACATACGCCGCATCGATCACTCCCTCTTTCAGGGCATTCCACGGCGGCGCCGACGCCGTGCTGAGACACTCACACTGCTCGGCACGCTGCAGCGCTGCGTGAGGCTCAGGCAGGGCGCCGCGCAACCACCGTCGCTCAAACTCCCATTCAATCTGCACTTGTACCGCCGCCAGTGCCGATAACGAGGCGTACACCTCATCGGACATGATGTGGTACAGCTGGGCGGCTGCCTCGTAACACAACTGCGCTGCCAACACCAACTCGCGCCGGTTCGCCGTGGGCGTCGGCGGCGCGCCATTCCGTCTGCACACATCAGCGGCGTCCGCACTGAAGGTCGGCGGCACGTCCATCAGCAGCTGGTCGCGGATCTTGCGCGGCAACGCCAGCTGGGAGCGCTGCGGCCACGGCTGCCGCTCCGTCGCACTGGCCACGCCGTCCTGGCCGTCCGCCCGCGTCCACTCGTACAGCACCGTGCCGCGCAAATGCGCCAGGCGCGCCAGGTTGCGCAGTCGCCGCGCAGAGGTACACTCGATGGCGCGGTCGACCTCTTGCAGCGCTTCGGGTAGGCGGCCGGCGTACAGCAGCGCCAGGATGGCGGTCTCGGGCGGGGCGCGCAATCGCGACCGCGCACTGTGCGAGGTGGACCAACTCTCGGTGCTGGCGCTGCTGACGCTGCGGCGACAGACGTCGTCGGCACGGCCGGCCACCGCCGCCACGGCGATGGCCATGAATTGAGCACACGCCGCCAGGCATCGGTCTGGAACGCCCAGCCGCAACCACACCTCGGCCATCTTGCGGTGCACGATGGCCTCTTTCCACAGCAGCGGCACCTGCAGCAGTCTTTGCAGCGGCAGCAGCGCCTCCTGCAGCCGGCCGGTGCGCAAGTGCACTTCGGCCAGCAGCATCAGCAGTTCGAAGAGGTGCTGCTCGATGCTACTGCCCGGGTCGCTGTGCGATAGACTGCGGCTGCGACGATGCCGCGACGGCCCGTTGCAGCCGCCGGAAGAGCGCCCTTCCAAGGCGTCTGTCGTCGCCGCCGCCGCCGCCCCGTCCTCCGCAGCGCAGGCGTCAAACGCGTGCCACACCGCTGCCAACAGGCTCTCAGCGCGCATAAACCACCCGGCGTCGGTCATGATGCGAGCCAACTGCGCCGTCAGGTGCAGCGCCTCGATGGAACGGCCGCAGTGGCAGGCGGTGCTCAGCAACGCAAAGCCGGCCTGCGCCGCCCGTACGTAATCCTGTTGAGACAGCGCCACTTCGCGCATCCGCTGCAATAGCAGGTGCGGTGGCTGGCCCTCGCGCGCCTCGTAGGCGTTGGCGGCAGCTCGCAGCGCGGCGATGGCGAAACGGTACTTGTCGTTGCGCAGCAGCGTGTCCGCGTAGGCAGTGAGGGCGGCTTCGCTCAGCTCGATGGTACGCGGCGATCCCGCCGCCTCGCACTCATCGCAGCGACTCAATACGTAGAGCGCCTCGAACAGGTGCGACTCGGCGGTGGCAAAGTCGCCGTGCGCCGACGCCCAAGTGCCCAACACCAGCGAGCAGCGGCTGCGCGCCCAACACCACTTGGGCAGCTGCGGCAGACACGCGGTGCGCAAATGCTCTACCAACCACCCGGTGGCGCCGGTGGCGGTCTCGGCGGCCGGTGGTTGGCGCCGCATCAGCATGTCCTCGATGAAAGCGGTCACAGCGTCGGCCTCGAGCGCATCGTGGCGTCCGGGTTGCCAGTCGGCCGGTGTGAGCTCATTCAGGCACGCGAACAGGATGAACAGCGCGCGCACATACAGGTGTAGTGATCGGCACTCCGACGCAGAGGTGGTGGCGGTGGTGGTGGCGCCAGCGGCATTGTGTCCGACGCCACCCACCGATCGCGGCCACTGCGGCCGGTTGCGCAACACTCGCTCCAGCAACTGCAGCACTTGGCGTTCCAGCACGGGCGGCGGCATGCCAAACGCATCGGCTCCATAATGGATCAACAGCTCGGCCAGCTCGCAGCGCAGCGCATCGCTAAACGCTGGACAGCCGGCGGAGCTGAACTGCCGGGTCAGCGCGCTGAGTGCTTCGCAGGTGCGGCGATATAGCGCCGTCTCGACGGGAAAGTGTCGCAGCAGGCGGCGCAGCAGACGGATCAGGTGCAGCAGCATCGAGAACGTTCGTCGGGATGTCTCTGGCTCCCCTCCGGTGCTCGCGGCGGTGAGGAGGTCGACGATGGCCGCCGGATCGCTCAACAGACGAAGGATGCCGCGTAGAACGGCCGGATACGCAGCGCTCCGGTACAGGCGTGTGCACGCCCGAGCGGTCGCCTCGATTCGCGCCGCAGTGAGCGGGCGTCCCGCCTCTTCTGACAGTGCCACGGCGTCATCGGGCACCTCCTCCTTGTCTCGCTCGGCATTGGGGGCGCAGGCGACAAACTGCACCAGCCAGCGTTCCAGTTCCTTCTCGCTGAACTGGTTCTTGCCGGTCTCGGGCATTTTCGAGTACACCAGCACCGACGGTTTCGGATACCGGACGATGATGCGGCCGCGGTAAGAGAGGCGCGCACGGTCTACCATGCGAAAGAAGCCGGGGATGGTGTCGGCCTCGGTCCGGCTGAACAGGCCGCCGCTCTGGGCGAACAATGTCCGCGGCACAGTGAACGCATCGACTTGGCTGCCGGTGGTGGCCGACGGCGCCTCCCCGATGGCGCTGTCGTCGGCATCCCAATCGGACTCGCCGCCGGAGGTGCTGCTGGAGGATGTATCTGTAGCGGCAGTGGCTCGGGCAGAATGGCCTGCGGGGTCACCCGTGCGGTGGTCGGTCGGCGACGACGATTCCCATCGCGGCACCACCGACGCCGCCCGACCGACAGCGTGTTCACTCGGCGCCTCAGCGCTCACCAAGCGGGCGCCCGTGTCGCTGCCGTACAGGGAGCGCGCGCGCAACCGCGGGTCATGCGGCTCCATATGGTTGTGCAGCTGTCGCGTCCGGCTGAGCACGCGTGCTCGCGGCGACAGCGGCATGGTGCTGTACGACTCGGGCGATCGCTCGCGCAGGTGCTTGCCTGCCGGACTACCGAGGCGTCGACTCTCGGCGCTGCGAGTCAGGCACGGAGAGCATTCCCGCGGCGCAGCCGCGGACGCCGGTCCGGAAGATGCCGCCAAAGCGGCGCCCGATCCACATCGCGAGCGCTGGCCGCCGCTGCGAACGCAGCTGGGCGTGGGCGTGCCCACCCGGGGACGCGGAGTGCATGCCCGCGCCCACGAGCCGCTCGCCACGCTGCCGGTGGCAGTGGAGCCGGACGCCGGCGCCGCCGTCGGGTCCTCGTTGGGCACCGCCTCTAAAAGAAAGTCGTCCGACCAGTCGGTGGTGCCCGCCACCACCGGCGCTCTCCCGATAATCTCCCGCACGACCGAATCGCTCGTCGGCGGCCCGCTCCACTTGTCGTCCTCACGTCGTCGCGCACTCGCACTGCCGCCGTCGCCGTGGGCCGCGCGCGCGGTCACCAGCGACACCGACGACTCGCGCCGCTGTGCTGCAGCCGACGCAGCCGCCTCAGCCGTCTCACCAGTAGTGCCTGCCTCCTCCGGCGGAAAATCATCCGTGCCCTCCACCGAGTCCACCACCAGTCGCGACGACAACCGCCGCGCCCGTTCGCAGTCGCCGGGCCGCAGCCCGGTCGGCCCTCCCGCCTTCGAGGTGATCTCTTCGTCAAAAGGTGACGGCGGCGGCGGCGGCGTAGAGAGGCGCAACTGCTCCAGCGCGTCCAACTCCTCCAGGAGCCGCAGCTCATCCGAGCCAGAACGCACACCCGAGGGTTCGGGTTCACGCGTCGAAGCAGCCGTGTGAGCCTCGGGACTGTCCGACACCGCCCCGTCTCCAGCGACCGTTTCACTCATGGTGTCGGCAAACGCGTGCTCAGCATCCACAGGACACTTCAACTGGCCAGTGCTGTTCTGTTGCTCGGTGGCCAACACCGGCGCTCTGTCGTCGCAGCGATGCCCGAATGCGTTCTCCCGTTCCCGACCGAGTGCGCGCGTCCCGGGGAATGCGCAGAAGTGGACGCCACGTGTGGGAGGCACAAAGGTGGACGGTCCGCGTTGGCAAATGCGTTCTGGGCGTTGGGATGACAGTCCATGACAAGCCGAAGACAGATGCGCTGGTGGATGCTACGGAATGGCCGCTCGAGATGTCCCGGTGTTTAAGCATGACAGCGAATCGCGGGATATGTCGTCCGGCGTCATGCACACCACCTCGCCCTCCTCCCGCGTCATCCGACCGGCTCCTCTCACCAGTTCATTCCCGATGGTGGGGACGGCACCTCGTGGCTCCAGGAGTTTTTCACCACAAAATCAAACGCCCCGGCGGCGGCGCCCCAGAGCACCTCGTCTGTGTCGGGGCAGCGGCCCACGTCCCAGGACGTACAGCGTTCTGCACTGAGGGTCATGGAGGCGTCAACGTACGAGTCGCGGTCACCACGCCGCACGATACACTGTTTGCCGGGCCGCGTCCGACAGCGGTAGAGGTTGTCGCGAGTGCTCCACTCGAACACCGCGTTGCAGCATTCGGGCAGTTTCACGCAGCGCTGGGAGGTGGCCGAATTCACAGTACGCACCAGCTGCTCCAGCTTGGTGCGATCAAATGCAGCCATATGAAACTCCTCCACGCCCTCCAACTTGTACGACTCGGTCTCCAGTTGGCCGTGCTCGTTGCGCACGATCTTGATGATCGTCGTTCGGTACGGCAGTTTGGGCGCGTACTCGTACACCGACTCCACGTAGAACGAGAAGCCGTCCAGAAACGACCACGGTAGTGGCCGGTAACTGACGCGGATGTGTGCCCAGAATGGCGGGTTGGCCACGTGCTGGTCGTAGTTGTCCCACTCCTTGGCCAGCCACCGCGCCAAGTGGTACGCCGTGCCCGGAACCGCCAGCGACGACCCTGGTGACACCGCGTCCATCACCGCTCGCAGTGGGAGAGAGTGGCGTCCCGCTGCACAGGCTCGTCGCAGAGGCCACCGGTGCCGGAAACGCGGCGACGTCAGTGGTCGCCGCAATGCCGTGCTGCCCGTCCGCCCGATCACCCTCGAGCGTCCACCGCCTCCCCCACTCCAGACCGCCATCACAAACGCGAGCTTGGAAGAAGCCGTGTCTATTCCGCTTGCTGGTAGTTGCATTTATCAGCACGAGACAGAATCACCCACCACTTTTCCACTCTCAAGGTGGTGCTCGGAACGCTGCGGCGCCTCCCTCGACGGGAACGCGTTGCCCGAGCGCGAACGATCGATACGCCGATGACGTGCGCGCACGCAGTGATCTCGCCAGTGCGGCGGTCGGCGAGCACTGCGCGCACGGGTGCAACGCTGTCGCTCACGGTCACGGCTGTTGCGTCTTTGCGTGAACGCTGCAAGCACCAGAGTCAAGCGAGCGGGTGACGGGATCGGCTCACTTACAGAGGACGCAAGGGCATCGTGTCTGTTGAGGGGCGTTCGGGAACCGTCAGCGCCTTATTCAGCGAGCCGCCGGGCAGAGGGATAACGCAGCAGTAGCGCCAGACATGTTCGTGACGAGCTTTGCGCTCAGGGGGAGTGTTGCGGGTCGCAGCCCGTCCGGTGGGGTGGCGGGATGTCGGGCGGTGGGGGTGCGCGGTTTGCGCGCGTCGGTGAATCCGCGGCTGGGGCGGCGCGAGCTGCTCAAGTATGCGGTGAGCGCGGCGTTGGCGGCGGCGTTGTTGCGGTCGCCTGAGCCGGCGTCGGCGCTGCCCCGTGGCCGCGTGGCCAAGAAAGAGGCCGAAGCGAAGAAGCGGGCCGAGGAGGAGACGAAACCGGATGAGTTGAAGGAGTTGCAGAAACAGGCGGAGTCCATCAAGTACGACGAGGAGCTGTACGCCAACCCGGACGCGGCCGAGAAGGAGGTGTACCGCACCAAACAGGTACAAAAGCCGCCCGAATATGAGCAGAAGGAGAAGGAACTGTTGCTCAAGGAGAAGCAGGCGCTGCAGGACGAGATGAGGGAGCTGGCTAGGGAGCGCTCCAAGCTCATCGAAGAGTTTGAGTCGCGGCGCACCAAAGAGTAGGGCGGGTTCTGCACTGGCGGGTAGCGGGGGAATCGTAGGAAGGGCGGGCGCCGCGAGTGGGAGTGGTGGGAGCGGCGCGAGCCGCGGGCGCTCCCGAGGGAGAGAGCACTGCCGGTATCGGCTACGGTTGCCACTCGGGCTGTGGGAATTCGCGTACCAATCTAAAAAGGAGGATCGCTAAAGCAAGTGCTCGTGCATCAGATCCGCAAGAAACTGCGGTTTGTACTCGCTAAGGAACCACCTTGCAGACTTCATCACCATCCAGACCGTCTCCGTGATCTACTGCGCATCCGTGCCCGTATTTCGGCCTGGCCGTGCGCGGACGCTGGCGATCGCCCGTTCGTCCCGAGCGAGTACAGTGCGGGACCTCCGTGCCTGCTCATCGCCTTCAACCTTCACCGCCAGCAGCACGCTCTCTATGTACGTGGCGGCGATGCAGCAGGCGGTGCGGCGGCACTACTCGTCGGCTCGGGTGGCGGCGACGCGGTGGACGGCACGGCGTCGGCTCAGCGCGACCGCCGCCGGCGATTCCGGTCGATCGGAGCGGCCGCCGTGGTTGTGGAGGCGCTTCCACGGCCTGTTCGATTTCGAGGTGCCACTGTCATCGCCTCTACCGTACGTGGCGGCACCGACAGCGGCCAATGTGGTGCCGCATCCCAAGGGCGCGCGCGTAACCCAGCTGGACAACGGGGTTCGCGTCGTGACGCCGGCCAACGCCAGCACGCGGGCGCACTCGGCCAATGACCTGATCACTTGTTTTGGTGTATTCGTCAACGCGGGATCGCGTCACGAGATGCGCGAGACCAGTGGCAGCACGCACTTGTTGGAGGCGCTGGCGTTCCGCACGGCCACGCTGGAGCGCTCGGCGTGGCGGTTGGCGCGCGGCATCGAGGACACCGGCGGGTCGGTGGCGTGCACTGCCGGCCGGGAGTCGATAGCGTACACCGGAGAGTGCATGCGCGACCAGGCGCCAGCGCTGTTCCGGCTGGTGGGGGAGGCAGCGCTGCAGCCGCAGTTTCTGGGATATGGGGAGGGCGTCGTCGCCGACGATGACGATATTCGGGCTCAAGTGCGGGAGACGCTGCACTTGCTGGAGCGCGAGATACGCGAAGTGCACGATAAGGATGCGCAGACGCAAGTGACGGAGGCGTTGCATGCGGCCGCCTACGAGGGCAACACATTGGGTAAGTGGATCAGTTGAGAGCGAGCACGAGAACGAGAGGCCGGGCGAAGCGGATGGCATAGAGAGTGCGACCGGGCGAGGGCGGCATCCGTTGGGCGCCGCACCGTGGCCCCGTCGCTGGTTTCGCTTCGTAGATCGAAAGGGTGGGCACGCGCCGCCCACGCCGACCACCGACCCGGCGTGACCGGGCATGCCGCGACGCGTCGGGCACGTGTTCCGTGTCCGGAGCTCGCGCGCGTGCCGGTGCTTTGCGGCCATGGCGCTGCCACCCGTCGGGTGCTTGTTAGAGCAGTCGCGCTGCGGCCGGTGGCCATTGTAACCGCGCGACTGTGTCGGATCGCACCCACACCGATAAGCGCCAAGGCGCGCAGGAGAAAGCAGCAAAAGCACTAACCGCAACCCGCCAGCGGGTATTTCAGGTCTTCCGTTGTTGATGAATGAGCAACGAATCAAAACGATAACACCCGAGGCGGTCAAGGCGTTCTGGGAGTCGCGGCTGTCGCGGCCGGCGGACGTGGTGGTGTCGGCGGTGGGCATCGGGCACGACGAGCTGGTGTCGTTGGTGGAGCAGCAGACCGGCCATTTGCCGTTGCGCCACGAGCTGGCCGCGGACACGGCCATCGAGCCGGCGCGCTACACCGGCGGCGAGTCGCGCCTCACCTGTGACGGCTTGGCGCAGCTGGCGTTCGGCGCCGAGGGCGTCTCCTGGAGCGACCCCGACCTGGTGCCCATCTGTGTGCTGCACACGTTGATGGGTGGCGGTGGTTCCTTCTCCGCCGGCGGGCCGGGCAAGGGCATGTACTCGCGTCTGTACACCAACATCCTCAACCACCACCCGTGGGTGCACTCGTGCTCCGGGTTCAACCACTGCTACACCGACTCGGGCCTGTTCGGTATCCACGCCACCGCCGACGCCGACCGTCTGCCCGACCTGGCCGAGGTGGTTTGCGAGGAGTTCTCCAAGATAGGTCACGTGTCCAAGGCGGAGCTGGCGCGCGCCAAGAACCAGACCAAGGCGTCGCTGCTGATGAATCTGGAGCACCGCGCCGTGGCATGCGAGGATCTCGGACGCCAAGTGCTCACCTCGGGCGTGTACATCGAACCAACAGCTTTATACACGGCGGTGGAGGGCGTCACCGAGAAGGATATCGAGCGGGTGGCCTCGCGGGTGGCCGCCTCCAAACCCGCCGTGGTGTTGTACGGCGAGATGTACCACACCCCGTCGTACGATCAGTTGATTGAGGCCGCCGGCGTCAAGCTTCTGAGAGCTTCGGCGAGCGCGTGACGCAGAGCGGAGTAGCCCATAAAGCGCAGCACGGTGTGTTCAGCGGCGGCCGGCGTCAGTCTTCTGAGAGCTTCGGCGAGCGCGTGACGCAGAGCCGAGTAGCCCATAAAGCGCAGCGCGGTGTGTTCAGCGGCGGCCTTCGGCGGCAGCGGCGGCGGGCAACACCACCTCGTACCCGTTGCGTCGCAACTCGTCGGCCAGGCGCTTGGCAAAGTCGTCCTCCTGCTCGATACTGTCCCAGTCCTCATCCCAATCGATCTGTTCCTCTTCCACGGCTGCCTCATCAGGTTGCCAGTTGTGCAGCTCGAACTCGTCAAAATCGTCATCCTCCTCCAGCGCCTCCAGGCCGCCGCCCGACGGGTCGGCGTCCAAGTCCGGAGTAGGCGCTGGGGTGGCGGTTTCCGGATGATCGAGTGCCGTATCAGGGTTGGTCATTGGGGAGAAAGAGGAAACACGTCTGCTGAAAAGATGAGATGGGAGCCGGCTTCCCAACACCGTACCCCTCCCCTGTTGTGCAGCGCGCCGGAACACGTCCTCCTCCACGCCGCGTCACGCCGTTCGCGCAGCAAGTGGCCGCGCGCGGCCGGGACCGGAAACGGCGCCCGTGAAGCGTATGGCGGGAGGCAGCGTGCGGCCGAGGCGCCGACCGAATAGGACCGCGGCGGAGTGGAGGGTATGGTGCGACAGGGCGTGAGTGCTGAGGAGGCCCACGTGCCGTTGGTGGGAGATAATGGGGGAGACGGGGTGGAACCGGACGATTATTGGGGAGTGGCATCGTTGCCGCCCCACAACACGCCACGGCACAGCGTCTGGAGGAGGCGATATTGCGGCTGGACACTGCTGGCGGTGATCCTATTGGCGACCCTGTCCATAGCAGCGGTGGTGGTGGTGCTCGCGAGGCAGTGGTTGCAGGAGGGGAGTCACCGACCGCCCGCGGATGTGGTGGGCGATTTCCCTGCACTGTTCGATCCGCAGCGGCCGCAGATCACCGCAGTGCCATTCTACAGCGAGAAACAGTGGCAGAAGCACATCGCCGACCAGTATGTTCACGCAAAGCGCCGCGGCTTTTTCGGGTTGTACCTCGGCAACAGTGCCCACAACGACACCGCCAACAGGGTGCTGCTGGAGGTGCCGGTGACCGAACTGGACCGCGCCTTCGTCATCGATGCCCTTTACACCCGCGGCGATGGCGAGGCGTTGCTGCTGGATATGCCGGCCAACATGCTGCGCCAGAACTGGTTCGCGCTGCGCGTATCGGAGCCGCGGCCAGCGCGCACGCTGGACGTGTATCGGCCGCAGCTGGATTACCGGATCGGCTCCAACCGCTCAGAGTTGGCGTTGGCGTTTGCCCGCGGTACGTGGACCGGCTGGTCGCGCACGCTGCAGCTCAAGGCGGTGGTGGCGCCGCAGGATGCAACACCGCGGCGGCGCATACCGTGGCTGGTGGTAGACGTCTCCGACTGGGTGGCAGAGGGCATGGGCGTGCTCGGACAGTCGGCCGCCGAGCTGCGCCAGTGGCTCCAGACGCCTGGCCGTACCGCCATCGGGTGGGACATGCGTGCAGTGGCGGTGCGCACGTTCCCGCAGAACGCGCAAGTGCGCACGCAGCTCATGGTGCGCGGTGTGGATGTGGATAGCACCGTCAATCCGGGTAGCGAGTATGCCGCGGAGATCGCCTTCAACCTGGTGCGGCTGCCGGAGCGACCGTTGCCGTTACGGCTGGCCGACGAACGCATCGGGTATTTCACCACGTCGTTCACCCTGCTGGATCATGCGGAGCGGGTGCGCGCGCGGGTGGACTTGTTGAATCGACGCCGCCTGCCGGTGGCGTATTATGTGGATGAGACGGTGCCGCAGCGATGGCGCGAACCGATTCGCCGCGCCGTACACAACTGGCAACGCGCGTTCCAGGCGGCCGGTTGGGACGCGGCGCGCCATCACGGTCAGCCGGCGATTCGGGCGGTGCTTCCGGGCGACGCCGACTGGCCTGCCGACTACGACCTGTCAGACGTGCGATACAACACCATCAGTTGGGCGCCGTCGGTGCGACAGACGTTCGCGCTGGGTCCCAGCAATGTGGATCCGCGCACTGGGGAGGTCATCCATTCGAATATCGTGTTCACGCACGGGTGGATACGCGCCTGGTTGGAGGCGTACGAGCGCATGGCCGGCGTCGCACCAGAAGGCAGTGCCCGATATCCGAGGCCGAGTGGAGAGCGCCAGTGGCCTCTCCGCGGGCGCCGGCGATGGGCCACGGCCTCTTTCGGCCACCGACAGGTGGTGGCCTCCCGCGTGGACCCATTGTCCGCGCACCTGTTGCACAGCGTGGCCCTGAGCACCGATGTCGGCGCGGTGCCGGACACTTTTGTGGAGGACGCGCTCATCGACACCACCATGCACGAGGTGGGTCACACACTGGGCCTGCGACACAACTTTCGCGGAAGCGCCAATGTGCCGTGGGACAAGCTAAGCGATCGCGCGTACGTCGAGGCGCACGGCATCACCTCCAGCGTGATGGATTACTGTCCGGTGCTGGTGATGGCGGATGCGACCCGGCAAGTGCGCTACTTTCAGCACGTGGTGGGCGATTACGACGTCCTGGCAATACGTTACGGTTATGCCGACCTGGCGGCGACCGCCGCCATCGATGCCGTCGACCGCCGGGTGACCCATCGAGCATCCGCCGCCTCCTCTTCGAGTGCCGTGTCCTCTGTGGCACTCACCGACACCGACAAGGCGGTATTGGCGCAGGTGGACGATCTGGAGGCGGTGTTGCAGCACCCGCAGCAACAGCAGTGGCAGTCGATCGCGCAGACGGCGGTGCGCGACGGTCTGCACTTTGGCACCGACGAGGACGATCCCACACCGACTGGCCCCGACGCCCTGGTGTCCATGTGGGACATGTCCAGCGACCCGCTGCAGTATCACGACAATGTGCGGCTGCTATTGGAGCGCATGGCCCCGCACGCGCAGCAACTCCTGCAGCGGTACCGCCTGCCGTGGACCGACTACGGGCGGTTCGTAGACACCAGCCTGCGCCTGGCCGAACGCACCGCCCTTTACGCCGCCAAGTATTTGGGCAGTGTGGAGGTGTGGCGAGCGCGGCCGCAGGAGGATGGCACGGCGAGTCCGCGACGGCCGATGCGCGGTGCGGACATGCGTCGAGCGTTGCAACTGCTGGCGCGGCTGATATCGCCCGCCGAGCCGGGCGCGCTGCTGGGCGTCGGCCGTCCGGAGTGGAATCGCGAGCTGATCGCCGAGCGCGGCACCTGCTCGGGCGTGGACACGTACTGTCTGGGCATGGAGGTGGTGGACGTGTTGCGGCTGCTGCGCGAATCCAAACAATCGATACTGGGCGAACTGCTGCGACCGCAGCGGTTGTCGCGCATACGCCAAGCGGCGGGTACGGCCGACGATCCGGCTCCGCTCCCGTTCACGGAGTATCTGTCGCTGCTGACCGAGATGCTGATGGGCAACGCTAGTGTTTGGGGCGCGATGGTCTATCCCAGTATGGCGGCAGCGGCGCTGCACGACTCGCAAACGCTATACGTCTCCGCGCTGCTGGACGCGGTCACCAACAGCACGCAGTCGGCAGCGGAGCCGACGGCGCACGCGCTGATGGTGTTCGAGTTGCGTCGGATACACTGTCAGCTCCAACGGGCGCTGCGTGCGCTGCCGCCATCCACGGGACGGGTATCGGAAGCGGCGGCGCAGTGGGTGGCGTTGAGTTCCCGCATCGCCAAGCACTATTCACCGTTGGATGCCCCGGGCCCGAACCACGCCGCCACGCTCCCGTGCCCCTAAATGCCCGACTAGCCGTTGGTCCACTCCGCCTCGCGCTTATCCACAAACGCATTCATGCCCTCTTTCTGATCCTGCAGCGCAAAGGTGGCCTGGAATAGGGCGCGCTCGTACCGCACCCCGTCGGCCAGCCCGAGCGATTGCGCCGCATTCACCGCCGCCTTGGCCATCTGCACCACCGGTTGCGACAGCGCGGCGATCTTGGCGGCCGTCTCCAGCGTCTGCGGCAACAACTGCTCGCTGGGGTACACCGCAGCCACCAGACCCCATCGTTCCGCTTCGGCAGCGGATATGCGGCGGCCGGTGAGGATCATGTCCATGGCGCGGGCCTTGCCGATCGCCCGCAACAGCCGCTGCGTGCCACCCCAGCCGGGTATGGTGCCGATCTGCACCTCCGGCTGACCGAACTGCGCGTCTTCCGCGGCGTAGGCGATGTCGCAGGCCATGGCCAGCTCGCAGCCGCCGCCCAGCGCATACCCGCGCACCGCAGCGATGAGCGGCGTCCGCACGGCGGCGATGTGGTCCATGAAGGCGCCCAGGTTGCGGCGTTGCACCTGCGCGAAATTCCGGTTCGCCATCTCCTTGATATCCGCCCCGGCGGCAAACGCACGATCGCTGCCGGTGAGCACGATGGCGCCTATGGTGCGGTCCCGATCGAATTCCTGCAGCGCCGCGACGATCTCCCCGGTGGTCTCCTCGTTGAGCGCGTTGAGCGCCGCCGGCCGGTGAATGGAGAGCAAACCGACCGCGTCCCGCACCTCAGTTTGGATGTTCTGGTACGCTGACGCTGAGAGCTGTCGCCGCGGGGCTGTGCGGCCGAGCACGAGGCCGCCCAGGGTGCTGAACGCGGATCGCGAGCCGAGCTGCATAGCCAGCGGAAGCGTAGTCACCTCAGGCACGAACCGATCACCACGCCACCAGTGAGCCTAGTGGAGAGATCCCCGAGAACGACTCCCTGTATCCGATCTTGTACGGAGCAATCTGCCTCCTCGTTCCTGGGTGGTGTGTTCCGTGGTCGGGATGAGCACACACAACCACGGCAGCGCCGCAGACGACGCCGCGACGGAAATCGATGGCCGCGAGCGTCGCGTGGCCGGACAGCCGCGCGGACGAGGAGGACGCGAGGAGCCCCCGAACGTTATCGGCATCGACAGCACACCCTTGCCTCTCATCGCTATTCACTGTTCGCACTGGCATCGTCCTTCTTTTATGCCCAGCCTTGTGGAAATTCAGCGTTATGGTACAAGAGGTCCCCTAGATATCCGTCCCCTATCCGCACGGCGTATACAGACCTCGCCTTTTTCCCTAGACTGGCGCGGGCGCGCGCAGACGCTCGAGCACGGCCGCCCGCATCTTCTCCACCGGCGCTCGACAGCCGGTCCACGCCTTGAATTGCAGCACTGCCTGCCGCACGAACATCTCCAGCCCGCTCACAGTGGCACAGCCGATGCGTTGCGCATCCCGCAGCAGGCGCGTCTCCAGCGGATTGTACACGGCATCGAACACCAGCATATGCGGTCGCAACAACTCGGGCGGCACCGGCGTCTCGTGCTCTCGCGGGTGCATGCCGATCGAGGTGGAGTTGATCAGCACGTCGATGGAGTCGATTTCCAACGCTTCCGGCATGCGCTGCGCCAGGAAATCATCCCAGCTCACCACCAGCACGTTCAGATGCCCGAGCGCCACCAGGTCGCGCATCAGCGCTTCGGCGCGTTCCCGCGTGCGGTTCACCAACAGCAACGTCTCGCATTGGCGATACAGCACGCCGTAGGCAATCGCCCGCGCCGCCCCGCCCGCTCCCACCAACACCACCCGCTTGCCTTGAAGCGGCACCAGCGGGTTGGGTTGGTACCAATTCGGCGGTTCCGTCGGCGCTCGTTCCGCCCACGAGGACATCGGTTCAGGGTCTGGTTCGCCGAGCGTATCCCACGGTACCGCTGCCGATTCCGCAGCGGTGGACGGCAGCGGCGGCTGCGGCATCCGTTGCAACGCCTCCTCGATCGCCGACACCGCGGCCTCCCAGTCCGTGTTGCTGCCGCGCATCCTGCCGGTGCGCGCATCCACAACGACGGTGTTGATGGCGCCGATATCCGCCGCCGCCGCATCCACCTCGTCCATCAGCTTCAGCGCACGCTCCTTGTGCGGAATGGTGACGCTGAAACCACGCATGCCGTACCGTAGCATGCGCTGGAAAAACTCGCCCAGTCGCTCCCCGTCCGACACCAGGATCGGCACGTACACCCGGTTCATCTGCAGGGCACCGAAAGCGCGGTTGTGCACCAGTGGACTCATCGAGTGTGCCACCGGTGAGCCGATAATGCCGTACACCTCGGTGTCCACATTCAGCTGCTTGAAGCGGTACATCGACACCAGCTCGCGGGTCAGCAGCTGGCCGGGCGCTGAGGCCCGCCGCGCATCCACCGCGGTAAAAGTTAAGAGTGCGGGCCCGAACTTGCCGGCCAGCAATCGACTCAGCTGGCCGTGCTCGCCCATACCCAACACGATGGTCGGCAAACTGTTGGCGGCCGCCGACCGCTGCAACACGTCGAAGATGGCCGCGTTGTCGCACACGTCGCTGCACATGAACGCGATCTTGCAAGCGTCCGCCCCGGTAGCGATAATGGCCGCCTGCACCTCGATGAGTTCTTGGGCAGTCAGCGCCCGGCCATAGCAGTGGTGCGACACGATGAGCCGCGTCGACCGCCCGTTTCGAGGCATACGAAAGCGGTCCATCGCCGCCAGCTCCACATCCACATACTCCACGCCGCACTCCACAGCCCGCTCCAACACTCGCAACCGTTCCTCCTCCGGCAGACAACACAGACCACCCTCCCACACTGGCCGACAGGTGACGATCACGGGCAGCGTCCGCGCCGCCACCACGCGCTCCCACGTCTCGCCGTCGTGCAGCGCGTCCACGCGCAACTCGACCACGTCCGCGCCCATCCCCTGAGCCGCCACCATGTCCACTATGGCCTGCTCCGCCGATTCGGCCATAATGGAGGCACACACAAGGCACGCGCCCGCAACGCCATTGCCTCCTGCCCGCATTTCCAATTCACCGCGTTCGGGCCGCTCCGCACACACCGACGGAACGTCGACCGCCACAATCCGAACGCGTCGCCCTCCGATCGGACGTCGGTCGGTGTTGCGAGGGCGCAACGGGCGTGCACGGGCGGGTGTGGGTCATGGTATGGTCGGACGACGTGGTCGGAGACGTCGGGAACGGATGAATAGAGAGAGGATGGGAGTGGGTGTGTGGGTGTGGGTCATGGTATGGTCGGACGACGTGGTCGGAGACGTCGGGAACGGATGAATAGAGAGAGAAGATGGGAAGAGGGGCATGTCGACATCGATGTGTGATGGGTCGACACGGAGACGCCCGGATATCCTCTACAACCACTGCAATCCGGCGTGTGATTCGGCCATTGTCCACACGGTGGGCGCGTGCCAAGTGGGCAGGGCGCTTGCGTCCGCATGAAAGTGGTAGACGAGGCGCGCCGGTAGGGCACGCTAGGGCGCGGCGCATATGGCGGGCGGTTTGGCGGATCATGTGCTCGACCTGGTCGACGGACGGCTCGGCGGCGTCGGCAGAGGCGGCCACCTGGGTGACGAGGCTCTCCTGAGCGGTGTCCGCTGGCAGAAACACGGACAGGGTGTTGTAACGCTGGCGCGCGCCTTGTAGACGTGCGTACCGTTGCATTAGCAGTTGCAGCGCGGCGTCTAGCGGTGAGTCGGCGCGGCCGGTCTCCAGCAAGGCGCGTTGCAGCGCCTCGCGCCGGTTGAACAGCTCGAACAGCAGCGGGCCGCATTTGTGCTCGTCGAATTCGGCGGCCACCAGCATGTGAAACAGCACCTCCAGCACCGTGCCCAAATAGCGACGCCGCGCTCCGTCATCGGTGCTGTCGACGACATTGCCGGCGGGCGCTCGGCGCCGCCAGAGGAGATCGAAGAGTGCCACCAGTCGTCCGGGCACATACGGATCCACCGGAATGGGCCGGCTGGCACGCCCCATGGGCAGTGCTAAACCCGACAGCACCGCCAGCGCCATTGTCCGCAAATAAGCATCGCCGCGACAGCGTCGCACCAGCCGCACCAACACGCACAACATCAGGTCGGCGAGGGTAGTACGCTCCGCCTCGAGGCGGCGCTCCCGGAACCACTCCACGCTGCGCTCCAGGCGTTTGTGCGCCACGGCATCGCACCAGCCGTCGTCTTCCACCAGCATCGCCAGACAACTGATGGGCAGGTATGCCCCGCCGACGCGCGCCGTATCGTACAGGCGATGCAGCAGCGGCAGCACGATGCTCTCGGGATCGGAACGTGCGGCCACGTACACCCGCCACGAGCAGCCGCGTTCCTGTAGCAGATGATACAGTAGATGGGCGCCTTCGCGCTCTTGCAGCCAACAGGCGAGCGCTTCGAACAACGCGTTCAACGCGCAGCGGGCTCCGGCCGGCTCGCCATAACCGCCCGCCAGGGGATTGGAGCGCAAGGCGTCGCCCGATGGGGCCGCCCTCCGAGTGCGACTCGCGTCGGTGAGCGCTGTCAGCGCTGCCAGAAAAGGGTAATGCGCGCGAGGCGCATGCTTCCTCGCATCCGTTGCCGCATCGACCTCAGCGACGGGCGCGGGCGTCACCAGCAGCGCCAGCAACACGATCATCGTCAAGCAGGGCAGCGTCCGTGAGGTCGCAGCCTCCTTCACATCGACAGCTGCCGTTGCTCCCGCGTCTGCAAGGGTGGTCTCTCTCGGTGATTCTGGCACATCCGACAACGGTTCGGCAAGCAGCCGCAGAAACTCGCGCTCGGCGTCGCTCAAACGGGTGTACTCTCGCGTCCAACGCTGCCATGCGTCCTTCTCACTGCCCTCCTCTGTACTGCGGCTCGCGCTGGATCTCCCGAATGGCAACAGATAGATGAGCAGCGACGACCAACTTCGGGGTCGCGACGCTGCGGCGGCCGCGGCCGCGTCGCCCTTCATCGCCTCTGCCCACCGATGCGACGACGAAGCAACATCGTGGCGGTTGGCGGCTTGGGCGCCTAACGGGCGTCGCGTAATGAGCAGATCCAGCGCTTTGTGTTCGGTGTACATGTACACTTCGGCACGGGAGATGACGTCGCTGGAGTCCGGCGAATGCACCTCTGGCGTCGCCGCCAGTCGGGTAGTGTGACTCAGCGCATGCAGCAACGCCGATACCAGCGCTGCCGGGCGTTCCGTCAACACCCACAATCGGATCGGTGCTCGGTGCGCATACGACGCATGCAGCGTCAACAGGAGGATGAGCAGCAGCTCCTCCATCACCGTGGCCGACACCGCATCCGGCGCGACGCGCAGTCGCTGCAAGTACTGGCACGCCAGGCGTACTGTCAGTGCCTGCGCCTCCGCTTGCCACTCTTGGTCTGCTCCATTCGGCAGCGCCGGTCGCAACAGCACCCACCGCAACAGCATCAACGCACCGGCAATAGCTGGCCGCAGCGCCGACCAAGGCGTCTTTTCGTCGGCGGCATCGTCCGTAGACGGTACGCACACGAGCGCCTCGTGCAACAATCGCAGCGCCGCAACGCTCACCAGCGCGCAGGGAGGGTTGGCAGCAGCAGCAGCAACAGCAGTAGCGCTATTCACCCCGAGGCGGTACAGCGCGCGCAGGAGCTGGAATTGTGCAGGGGCATCATCGTCAGCGCCCGGCATTCTCCGTCGCTCTAGGAAAGCGCGCGCGTACGTCTTGAGGGCGGAGACCGCGCGGAAGACACCGAGCCACCGGGGGTCGCTCGGCCGTAGCGCCAGCACTCGATCGCCCTCCACCGCCGAAGGAAGCAGGTCCGCCAAGGCCATAGCGGCATCTGCGCCAGGCGGTTCCACTTCCACCACCCACTCGAGACGCTCCTCCAGTCGCTGCAGTCGCTCCGACACCGTCAACGCGCTCAGCGGATCGATTCGCGGCGGATAAAGGCGGTCCGTCTTGCGAACCGCAGGAGTCGCGTCATCGATATCGGCCATACGAACTATCTGCGCCTCCTCTACCACAATCGCATCGTCTGTCACGACGTTTCCCATGCGAGAGAAACCTGACGGATGGCCGCCGCCCGCCAGACTCCCTATTCAGCCGCCAACTAGCCCAACAAATAGCCCTCGACTGCCAGCCAGACCATCTCCAACAAAGCACTGTGCAGTAGAGTCTCCCAGCACAACGATAGTCACCGATCCAGCACCGCTGCCAGCGACACGCGCGTGTGCCCCGCCGACGCCGGCGCGCCCTACCGCGGTGAATCTCCGCGTCGCGCCACCCCGCCATTCTCCCGTGGATGGGCGCTCCGGTCGAAATCACGCTGCGCCCACGCTCAGGAGCTGGGTGGTCGCTGAGAGGGGTTCGTGGGAGGGATTGAAGCTGCAAACAGCACAAGAGTGGAGCACTGGAGGGAGACGAGCGCTGCCCAGGAGCAACTGGCGAGTGGTGTGGGTGAAGGGGCGCTGCAGGCGCTCATTGTATCGGGCAGTGCGGCTGGACGGGAGCGGCGTCTCGGGTGGGGGCCTGCGCCTCCGCTCTCTCTGCAAGCGGACGTCGACTGCACTCTCGTCTCATGAGCGGCGACGTGTTGGTCACACGCGACGAGGCGTTGGCCGAGTTGGCGCGACCGCTGGCCGAGGCGGCTATCTGCTCGGCGACGTTTGTAGCGCTGTCGGTGCGCACGACGGTGCGGAAAGAGGATTGCGAGCGCGCGTTTCGGGAGCGAGAGAGTCGAGGCGGGTGGGCCACGCACCCGCGGACGACGGTGGCGCCGGCAACCGAACTGCGTAGTGCAGAACACGGTTCGCGACTTGACCGCAGCGGTTCGCACGACCTAGATGGACATGGGCCGCACCGGGCGCGAGACGAGCAGCGATACCAGGCGTATCGCGGATGGGTGTCCGAGCAGGGCATCGTGGAGGTGGGGCTGGCCACGTTCCGCCGCAAACCGGTTCGTCGAGAGCGCAGCGGCGGCAACGCGCCGCTCGAGAAGGATCCGGCGGCGTTTGATGTGCAGACGTTTCGGTACCTTTTCGTGCGCGATGTGCCGGAGGGCAGTGGCGCCTTGCAGGGCTTTGTGGTGACCGCGCCCGCTTTGCGCCGCCTCTCACGGCCCGATTGCGGTGCCCAGGGAACGACGGGTGAGGAGGGCAGCAACGGCGCCAGCAGTGCGTCCGATGACGCCAGTTCGCTGACCTCTGCGGAGGACGACGAGGGCGCTTCGATCAGCGATGCAGATCATGGCGACCATGACGGCGTCCGGGGCGAGACGGTCCCGTGGGGAGCGGCCGAACGGGACGTGTTACGCTTCGCGCTGCGGCACGGTATTCGATACGCACCGCCGCGACCGCATTCGCACCTGAGCCTTCATTCGGGGCGCGCACGCGGTCACGCGGGCGTCAGTGACCAAGCCGAACGGGCATCGGACAGAATGGCGATGCGGTCGGTGGGCAGCGACGGGAACATCACCACGGCGGCCGACGGGCGCCTGGGAGACTGGGCTCCGCTGCCGCCGTCGCTGGCGCAAGGCGACGGCGCCATGCTGTTTCGCATGCTGGCCGAGGCGCACGTGCCGCTGATCGTGTACGATGGCATGTACGATATCCTGTCGCTGTATGACGCCTTTCACGCGCCCCTGCCCAACACCCTGAGTGCGTTTCTGTTCCAACTGGATCGGGTGCTGCCGCGCGTGGTGGATGTGCGGTACCTGGCGACGGTGCCAGGTATGAGTGACGTCGGCGGCGTATCGGGTGATGCTCAACCGATACCGCTGCGACGGCTGTATCACCTGGCCATGGCCGGGGCCGAGTTTCAATGCCGCCACCTGTTGCAATCGATTCGGGGCGGCCGCCTGTTTGTGAAGCATCCGGCAGCGTGTGCGTTACGAGAAGAGGGGAAGCGAAAGGCCGGTGGTGGTGGTGGTGGTGGTGGGGGCGGCGGCGGCAGCAGCAGCAGCCGAGCGCATCAGGCTGTCCATGACCGATGGAACACGACGCTGGAGACAGGCGAGACGGATCCGGACTCCGGCTCGGTGGCGGGCATTCTGGAGGCCGGCATCAACGACTTGCTGTCGGACGCCAATGAATCGCGCGAGGCATCGCAACACGGCGGATTTCTCTTCATGCCCAGCGCCAGCCGGGGGGCGGGTGCGCTCCGCGCGGCTGACGTCAAGGCCGCTGTGGGCGCGTTGGGAGCGGCGTTGAACGGCGAGGCGACTGTGTCCGCCTTTGCTGAAACGGCTCCGGCCGACCATACGGCGGTCGATGCGCATTGGAACATGGCTGGGGCGGCGTTGCGGGCCTTCCAGGTGGGCGCAGCGTTTGCGCACCTGTTCGAAAAGCACGGCTGGGCGGCGACGGTGTCGCGTTGTCAAGGCCGCCTGCCGTTCGGGGAGCGCGGTCACGTGGTGCTGCTGCCGAGTGAGCAACGTCCCACGGTGCGCGGTGCTGGCGCAAACGCCGACTCGGGTATCCTGACGCCGCGCACCGCCAGCGACTCGGCGTCGGCGGGCTTGTCGCCGAGCACTTCGCCAACGCATCGCAACTCATCGGAGCTGTCGTCGTCGTTATCGTCGGCCTCGCCGCCAGCGCCAGAGGCGGCAGCGATGCGGCTGACCACGGCACCGGGCGCGGCATCGCCGCGGTCGCTGCACGACAAGGCCGGATCGCGGCAGGAACGACCGTTAGCGGCCACGATGCCGCTGGGGTTTGGGCCGCGCGCCACTGCTGGCCTCCAACGCGTGTCTGGAGACAGTGCCATCGACGACCGCCTGAACCGCTTTCTGGACATTGTCGCACCGAACCGGCTCACCGAGGAGAGCCGCGAACACGTCTTCCAGGCCATGAGCGCCATGGTGAAACGCACGCTCGGGGCACAGACGTTTGTGTACGGCTCGTTTGTGGGCAAGACGTACTTGCATCCGAGCGACCTGAACGTTGGTATCTTTCTGGTAGAGGGCGCCCCGACGCTCTCGTCGACAGCTGCTGGAGAGAGAGGTAGCGGCAGCGAGCAGATTTCGTCCGAAGAAGCGTCTCGCGAACCACCCTGCAGCACCGCGTGGTGTGCGACGTTGATGGGCGCGCTCGGTCTGGAGGCGGTGCGATGTGCGGCAGGCGGTGGCGGTGGTGGCGGTGACCGGGTAGGCGAAGCGGGCATCGGCGACGGCGGCATGGCGATGCCGGGCATGAGTTTGCATGGAGATCAGGTGCTGGCGGCGCGGCGGGATGCGCTGAGGCGGCGGCGCAAACGGCGCGGCAAACACGGAGGCAGTAGTGGCAGTGGCGGTGCGGCTGATGCCGCGGCGCTGCCCGGCGCAGGGGCGACGGAGGGCATGACGGTGCGCAGTGTCACGGTGGCTCCGTCGGCAGCTGCGACGACGGCGGCACCCTCCGAGGGCGCTGACTCTCACCAGCGAGCGCCGCTGTTGGAATCGATATCGAACCTATCGTGCTACGTGAGCCGCGACGGCGGGCGACCGACGGCATTCGTCAGTTGTGTGGCCGACGGCTACACCGTGCGGCTGGCGCTGAACCCGGTGGAGGAGTTGTGTCGGGCGCGTCTGTATGCCGAGGTGGACGCGTTGATCGGGCGCGAGCACTTGTTTTTGCGCAGTTTGCAGCTGCTCAAGGCGTGGTCGCTGTACGCGCCCAGAGGAGCCGCGAGCGTGACTGCTGCTGCGGTGAATGGCGGTGCGCCTCTGTCACCGCTGCTGCCGCCGCCGCTGTTGGACATGATGGCGCTGTGCCTGTTCAACCTGTTCGAGGCGACGTTGCCGACGCCGTTCCAGGTGCTGTTGCGGTTCTTCGCCTTTTACGGTACCGAGCTGGATTGGTCTCGCTACGGCATCAGCGTGTGGGGACCGGTGGAGTTGGCCACGGGCGCGCTAGAGCCGGGTGCGGCCGGCGACGCCAAGCCCCTCTTCTCGGAGGCGTTTTTGCGGACCTTTGTGGACGAGTATGCGTCGTGTGTGGGAGGTGCACCGCGCGCCGATCGCAACGGAGCGAGTCGTGATGCAAGTGCCGCCAACGGAACGTCATCGTCGTCGCCGTCGTCGCCATCGCCATTGCCGGGGGCGGGTGGCGCAGCGGGTGCGCCCAATGCGGCTGCGGTGCAGCGGGCGCGCCAACACGCGGCATCGTGTCGGCATGCGCTCAACGTGTTCGATGTGCTGGATGCGCGCCAGAATGTGGGCGCGTCCTATTTGCGCCACGAGGACGAGTGCACGGCGGTGCAGGAGGCGTTGCGCACGGCGTTCGCCCGTTGTGTAGCGCTGCGCGAGCAGCCCACTGCCGAGCAGCTGGATGCGTTGCTGGGCGCCGAGCGCGCGGTGGACGATGCGCTGGAGACGGTGCGCGAACACCTGGGCGACGTGTTGAGTGACACGTTGCGCGGGGCATACGCGGCACCGGCGTTTCCGATGCTGTCATCGCAAGCTGGCGGCGGCGGCGGCGGCGGCATTGAGCGTCGCAAGGCGACCGACGGAGGTCGCAGTCTGGTGTACGAGGAGCACGAGGAGGTCGATGGCGGCGCTGCCGAACTGGGCGCACATCGCATCAGCAGTCGGCCGCTGGAGTACTTGATGCAGAGCGGCCTGTTGCATGCCGACCCGAACCGTTGCTTTGCGGGACAGAGCGCACCGCTGATGGTGCCGGATGCGGTGCAGCTCAAGCACAACTTTGAGTATGTGCGCTTCCTGGTGCACAGCCATGTGTCGGAGATCGGTCTGCTGGTGTTCCTGACGCAGACGCTGGTGACGCGCAAGACGCTGCTCATCGGGGAGATCGGGCAGGCGCTGCGCACCACGTTTGGCGGACAGGATTGGTCGGCCATTCTGAAGGAGCGATTCGGTGGTCTGAAGCGCTTTCTGGAGCGTCATTCGGAGCTTTTCTGGATCGATACCGATCACCCGCTGAACCCGCACATCTACTTGCGGTCGCGGCCGAACGGACCGCCCATCCTGCCGGACGGACGGGAGGGGCCGCGGCGGCCGGCGGAGGAGCTGAAAGCGTGCGAGAGGGCGCCGGCGGTGGAGGTGTCCAACGAGCGCCAAGTGACGGAGCGCAAGAGCAACCGGAATGTGGGCGGCACAATGGCCGAGAAGGCGCACAATGGCCACGGGGCACGCAGTTGGCAGACGTTGCCGTCGGCGGGTAGGTATGCCGCCGATGAGAGCGGCACCGTGGCGCCGATGTATCCGCCGCCGCCGCCGCCGCCGCCGCCGCCGCTGGAGTCGGCGTATTACGGCCCCACGAATGGATATGGAGCGTACGCGCCGCCGATGCCGTATGTGGGCTCGTATCCTTATGCGGATACGAGGTCGATGCGGCCGCTGTATTCGGGCATGCGACCGTCGCCCCAGCCACCATACTATGAGGCGCCGCCGCCGCCACCGATGCCGCCGATGCATCCGAGCCCGCCGCGTTGGGAGCACCCACCGCCCCCCTCGCCCGGTCGATCGGTGCGTTTGGTTGGTGGGCGCGGGGCCGGAGGAGAGCCATCGGGAGCACCGATGCGCACGAGTGGCGGGCATCGTCCCGTTTAGGGAAGGATGGGGGACAAGAGGGGGCGAACTGTACAGCGTGTACTCGGTAAAGGGGTTTCGTACTGAGAGAGAGGGGTGCGTGATTTGCAGAGCGCCTCGAAGAGATCGGCGGGCATGCAGCGATGAACTCTCGTGCGGGGGTGGAACGTCCCATATTGACGCATTTTTCTCGGGGTCGCATCGGCCTTGCGCGCCCGCCACAACTTGTCTCATTTTTCTCGAGACCACTCGGCGCGGCAGACCGCCGCGTTCGACGCCTCCCAAGCGTACCCCTCGCGCTCGCATTCTCAGCCGGGTGCGTCCCGTTCCCTCCCCGCAGCCACACTCATCTCACCATGGCCCCGACAGAGGCCAATCCATCCGAGCGTCCATCGAAGCGGGCGATGAAGCGGCAGCGCAAAAAGCCCGCGAAGCGCAAGTATCGCCGCGGCGCCGAGCCGAAAAAGATCGGCGACCGGGTGCACTTTCGGCGGCCGACCACCAAGAAACTGCCCCGTGCGCCCAAGTACGCCCGCCGATCCACTCCGCGAGCGCCGCGGTTGGACGATTTCTCCACCATCAAGCACCCGCTGACCACCGAGAGCGCTATGAAGAAGATGGAGGACGAGAACACGCTGGTGTTCATCGTGGACCTGCAAGCGAACAAACCGCGCATCCGCGAGGCCATCATCAAGATGTACAAGACCCGGGTGCTCAAAGTGAACACGCTCATCCGGCCGGATGGGAAGAAAAAGGCGTACGTGCGCTTCCCGCCCGATGTGGATGCGGTGGAGGTGGCGCACTCCATCGGGATGTTGTGAGGTGGCGTGAGGAGCGCCGGGCGACTCGCGTCCCTTTTTGGTGCTGCGCATCCCTTTATATGGAGCTCTCACGCCGTCAACCGTGACGGCGTCTTCACGTGCATCTCGGTGCTGAGCTTGCGTTCGATAAACGAGGCCAAATCGGTCACCCGCATGCCCTTCTGCACCGCCTCGTCCTGCATGTCCCGCAACTGTGTCAGCGCATCGAACAGCGCCTTGACGTAATTCAGCTTGTTGCGCGCACCGTGCTGCTTGGCGCCGGCGTCGCGCACTCCCAGCACCTCCATCACACAATGGTATACGCGGTTCATGCGCAGGCCGGTGCCCGCTTTCAAGGGCCACAAATACACCAGACACTTGCAGAACTTGCCGCGCACTTCATGCGGCACGGTGCGCTGCTGAAACAGCGGCACGTGGATGACGGTGCGGCGGGCACGACGGGTGGCGCGCTCGATGGCCCCGATGGTGCTCTCGGCGCGGCCGACTCCGTAGCCTACGACGCCGGCGCGGTTGCCGACCACCACCAGCGCCCGATAATGTAACGTGGTCCCGCCCTTGACCACCTTGGCCACGCGGCGCATCTCCAGCAGCGCGGTGTAAAACCCACGCAGCAGCGTTTTGTGATCGGTGCCCAGTTCGTACAGTTCGGCGAACCCGCCGGTGCGCGAGCGTGACAGCGGCACCGCATCGCCGCCATCCACTTGGGTGACCGTCAGTCGCTCGCGCTCCAGCGCCGCCGCCTCCTGCATCTCCAGCGTCTGCTGGCGCTTGCCGCGCGCGGTGCGCGACGGTTTGCCAGGCATGCGGTCGGTGCCGGCCGGCAGGGTGTCCGCCGGCGGCACCACCGACAAGAAATTGCAGGTGCGTCGCAGCGTATCGGTGGTCTCGTATACTGCGGCCAAACGTTCTAAAGAGAGTGTCGCGTCCAACGCCTGATCCAGTTCGGCGCGCGCCTCCCTGGCCAGCCGATCGGCCTCGTACAGCTCCGCGGTCAGCTGCTGCGCCATCATCGAGTCTTGCGTGCGGAGGATGCTCGGCAGACCAATCTTGGCGGTTTGCACCACACCTTCCAGTTTGTGCACGTCGGAGAGATGCTCCTCGCGCAATGCGGCCACGGTCTCGGCCGACCGCGTCCCGTCGGTGAGTCGCCGTCGCGGGATGCGGGGAACGGGAAGAGGATGAGACGGTAGACGACGTTCTGAGGTTGGTCGGTAAAGCTCCGATCCCAGTGCCGGTGTTCTTCGTAATCGAGAGGTATACGCCTCGATGAGCGTGCTGACGCTGGCGGCTTGTCGCTGCATGGTTTCTGCAGCGAGGCGCCCGGACCATCTTCGAGCGAACAGCGTCGTCGCCCACCTGCCCGCCAGCGTGCTCCAGCCGTGCGACATGCTTCGAGAAAGTGTCAACGTCCCCGAGAATCTAATTCATGCCCTCCTGCACTCCTCGGTATCGTCTTCCGCCCCTTTCAGTCGCATCGCACCGCGCTGCCGACAGCACCCGACGCGTGCTGCCTGCAACCGCTTTCGTCACGCCGTGCGCAGCACCGCGTGGAGCCTCCCATCCGCTGCCGCACACCCGATGCCTCCTCACCGGCTCTTTCGCTCTCATGCTCGTTTACTCGACACGCTATTCATAGCGTCCTGGAATTGGTGGACTCGGTGTGGGTGGATTCGTAGTAGGCGCGTAGTACTTCTTGGCCGAGCCCGCCGGGGTCGCGGCGCAGCAGCTGGTGCCAGCTGTCGGTCTCGATGACGCGACGAAAGTTGTGCACGATAAACGACAGGCAGTACGACTTGAGTCCGCTCGTGCCTTGGAGGCCGGAGGCGCTCACCTCCAGGACGAATGCCACGTTGTGGATGGTAATGGCGCGCTCGACAAGGCTCACGCACGTGCTGCACAGCGTCTCCAGGCCGAAACGATCGGCGGCCTGCAGTAGGCGCAGGGCGAAGCGGCCGCGCTGTTCGGCCGAGGCAGCAGCGTCGGAGGCGTCCGCCTGCAAGCGGTCCGGGAACACCACCTGACCGGTGTACAGGTATCGCAACATCGCCCAGAACACCGACGGGGATACGTCAGCGATCGGTATGGTCAGGCGTGCGTGGGCGGTGGACGAGCACGACTCTAGCAGGCCGCTGCGGAACATGTTGGCAAAGTATTCCGAGCGCGCCGCCAAGATGACGCGATGCGCGAAGAAGCGCACGGTGGCCGCGGTGCTGGGCGGTGGCGCTCGGTGGGCCTCGGGCGACTCTTCCGCCGACGCTGTATCGCCGGTCTCGCTCCTCACGTCGGGTGCCGCCGCCACGTGCGTGCTGCTGGCGGTGTCAGCGGAGGAGAGGGTGGTGGTGGCGGTAGCGGACGCGTTCACCAGCACCCCAGCAATGGTCGTATCCGTATGCCCTACCCAGTCTTCCTCTGTCGACTCGGCGGTGAGAGCAAACTCCACGTCGGCCCATTCCGGCTGATTCAGGGCGCGTTCCAAATCCGTACACAATGCGCACCGCGGCTGCAGCTGGTGGCCAAAGGCGAGCAGTCCGCGCAGCTCGTGCATATCCCCGAAGAAACGCTCCTTTTCGCGATCCATCCCGCCGAACAGATAAATCGTGCAGGCACGCGGATTATCCTCGCCGGTCACCGCCATGCCGTGCAGTTGCCGCGGTACGGGCACCGCCCGTGGCATCCGACTCGCCCCGCCTGGCGCCCTCTCCACTGGCACCCGGAACCACTTGCACACGTCGAAGCGGTACTGCCAGATGTGGCGACTCAACCCCGACGAGCGCAACTCGGGCGGTGTACTGGGGTTGCCGCCGCTGGGCGGCGGCGGCGGCAGTGCCGTGGTCCCGTCAGCGCGAATCTTGCCCCCGAACACGTACATCGAGTCGAGACAGGCCACCGCGCGGTGACCCTGCATCGCGGCCGGCGGCTGGCCGTGCATCAGCACCGGCCCCTCCCACAGCCACGTATCCAGATTGAGGACGAACATATCGGAGCATGCGTAATTGGCCCCGTCGCGATACTGAAAGCCGCCGAACACGTACATGCGGTGACGATACACCACTGCCGAGTGTTTGCACCGCCGATGCGGATAGTCGATACCGACGCGCCCGTGTGTGTGACATTCTAGCAACGCCTTGACCACCAGCCAGCGGTGCGTGTGCAGGTCGAACACCAGGGTGGAGTTGACCTTGCGGCGCCCGTCATAGCCGCCGAACACCACCATGAAGTTCTTGTACACCACCGCGGTGTGTTCAGCGCGGCCGCTGCGAGCGACGGCCTCGTCGACGTAGGAGACCAATCCGACGCCGTCGAGCCATACGTAACGGCGGGAGCCAGGACCACTGTGCTCGCCGGGCGGTGCGGGTATGGCGGCCGAGTCGGCCGGAGCGACGATCCCGGTGATTTCTCTTCCGGGCGCGCCGGCCGCCGATGTCTCCATTGTCACATCCATCCGCCGCCATTCGCCGCCGGCGTTCAGGTCGCAGCACCACAAGTCACCGAGCACCTGGTCGTCCGCATTGAAGCCGCCGTACACATACAGGGCGTTGCGGAAACACACCATGCTGGCGTGGCGACGCGGTGCCGGGCGCGCAGTCGTCGGCAACGCCCCGCCCACCAGTCGCCATCGGCG
This sequence comes from Cyanidium caldarium, assembly GCA_026184775.1. Classification (NCBI taxonomy): domain Eukaryota; phylum Rhodophyta; class Bangiophyceae; order Cyanidiales; family Cyanidiaceae; genus Cyanidium; species Cyanidium caldarium. The sequence continues at coordinate 123,038 of JANCYW010000004.1, read as the reverse complement.
GCTGTCCGCGTCAAACTCGACGAGGTCACTAAAGTGCCGGATGCGTCGTTGGCCGTCCGGACTGGTGCGCTCCTCCACACCGGTGACAGGCACCGTCTCGGCGGCGTCATTGCCGCGGAGGACGTTGTAGCCACCGAAGATGTACACGCGGTGGTGCACCGCCGCCATGGCGTGTCCGGCACGGCCGCCAAACAGGTACGCCAGCGACGGGTCGGGTGGTACGGCGTTCCATCGCACCGGACGCTGGGCGCTACCGTAGGCATAGGTGGGCGCACACACGTCGGTGCAGTGGTCGCCCACATCACTGGAGGAGGTGGAGGGTGTCGGGCGGGTCGGCATCGCGCCAGACACCCGCGGGCGCTTGCGTCCGCCTAGGGTGTTCGGCGTTGGCGCTGATCGGCTGGGCGGCACCGTGTACCCTCCCGCTGTCCGCGCATCGTTCCCCCTGGAACCGAAATAGCGGCCGCGTTGTTCCAAAAAGCGTTGGCGCGGTGAAAGCACCGATTCCATCGCCAGCCACTCCGGGCGCATGTTACCGGAGTACGACATCTCGCAAAATTGCGGCGGACGGGTGGCGCGTGACCGATCTCCCACGTCGCTTTCTGAGCTGTTGCGCCCATCGGACACGTCCCCGTCCTCTCGACTGCTCACTGGGGGGTTTGCGTCGGGATCGGCGGCAGCAGGTCGATCGCCGCGGGTTGCCTCCGCATCGTTCCCCTCGAGGCGCTCTGGCGGTGCCACTCCTTCGTCGAGCGCGCCACGCCCGCCCGCCGCTGGCGCTTCCGGTAACGTCGTCGGTGACGGTGCTTCCGACCGATGCACGCTGCTGCCCCGAGGCATAAGAAGGGTGCGAGTGCGGGGGTCTGCACAAGGCGAACGCGGCACGAGCCGGAACGTCGATTTCCCCAAACGCTGCTCGTCGGTCGTCTATAATTGACTCATCATAGACGAGAATGTCGCCATTGAGGTTCTCATCGTCGGACGCCTATGCCTCCTCCGTTCGGCCGCGGCCGCGCCCTGATTCGCGCCGCCTTGGCGTTGTCCCCGGCACTCAAGGTGTATCGCGAGCGACAAGCTTGGATACAACGGTAGTTTCTGTTCTTTCTACTGTAACAGGTAGAAGCGGGCGCGTGACACTTGCTCGTGAACATCGCGCCTGCGATGCAACTGGAATTTTTCGTCTTTCTGAACACCTCCGATTCACCCGACGGGAATCTGGCCCCTCGAGTCTGTCGGCGTCCTTGCGGTGCCCTTGATGTGGTGATTTCGTTTTCGGCCAGTGCCACCGGATGGCTCTGACAAGTCGTTGGCAACGTTATCTCAGTGTCCTCGACAGGCAATGCAACTTGCGGCATCCAGTTTACGTGTCCATTCACAGACCATCCGTTGCCGCTGCGCTCCCGCCCACTTGACTCGCCACCCCGCACCCGCTTCTCCCTCCTCGGACCGCCGTTAGAGATACTTCTCGCGCATCTCCGGTGAACGCTCCCCTTGGTGGATGCTGCCGTCCGCGTGATGGCCGGTGAACTTTTTCCGCTGCCGACTCCAGTAACTCGGCTTCAGAAACGCCAGCGTCCACCAAAACTGCAACAGCACGATCACCACGAACGACGCCTTGCTCACCACGGACGCCGTGGGGTGCGGCAGGATGCGCCAGAACAGCAGGTACGGGTACCAGATGATGCGGATCGCGAGCCACGTCAGATAAAAAAGGAACTCGAACACTTGGCGCGTCTCGGTGTTCCGCCGCAACAACAGGAACAGCGTGTTCAGCTCCACCACCAGGATATCGCCTGTGATCGCACTGAACGCCAGCGCCACCGACGCCATGTCGCCCACCTCGAAGCAGCGCGCCGACGCGCGCCGACACTCGCCGATGACGTGGGCCAGCCGCAGCAGCGCGCTCGTCGGTTCCAGCAGCAGCATCATGGCCACCAAGTGGTGCGCGATAATCGACCGCGGCTGCTTCACAATATACGGCGCCACCAAAATCCATACAGTGTCGCTCAGAAAGTAAATGTCCGCGTATACGATCAACGTCGCATGCACCCACACGCGCTCGGTGAACATGCTCGCCACCGACAACACGAACAGCAACGGTATCTCCGCCATGTTCACAAAGTCGTGAACCCGCGAGCCCAGCCCCGGACGCCACGAAACTGGACGAGCCCCGTGCACACCCACACCGCCAACCGGGCCGTGCACTCGCGGCGGCGTGCGCGGCTCTGCAGCCGCCGTCGTCGCCGCCGTCGCTCCACCCGGCTCCCGCATGACTCCCACTACGGCGTCGAGAAAACACCCCGCAGCGCGCACCACCACGTCGGTAGGCGCACCGTCGGCGACACCTCGTCGTCAAGCAGACCGCTGGCGCTTCCTGACGCTGAAACGTGCCACGCGTCGGTGCCGCTCCGCCCCAGACCGCATCTCCTTCGGCGATCGCCTGCACGCGCCTGCGCGAAATGGCACACACACGCATCGCTCGCTTGTTGTCGGCGGAGGCGGCGCTGAACGCGCGCAGAGCGAACGTCGGGGTGGGAAGGGAGGGTGTGTGTGGGTGTGTGTGTGTGTGTGTGGATAGCCTGGTGGGAACTGCAGAGGGGTGAGCAAGCGTTGCGAAATTGGTGTTCCGGTTCGTCTTTTTGAGGTGCTGCGGTCTGATTGGGATGAGAAAGACGTTGCTGCTGCTGCTGCTGCTCTGTCTGGCGGCGCTGTTGGTTCGCCGCGCCGCAGCCGAGGATGCGTCCGGCAGTGTGCAGAGCTCGTTGGTTCGGGAGGTGGACGGATCGGCGTTTGATGCGCACGTCCGGCAAATGTTTGGCAACGCGACGGCAGCGATACTGCTGGAGATATATGCTCCGTGGTGTGGTCACTGTCGCCGCCTGGAGCCGGTGATGCGGGATGTCGCCCAGGCGCTGTCCGGTCCGTCTGCAGGCGCTGCAGTGGCCACCCTGGCGTCGGAGCGACAGCCAGTGTCGGTGTGCCGGTTGGACGGCGCTCGCTATGGCGATGTCTCCATGCGCTTCGGTGCGGACGGTTTCCCGGCGTTGTACATCCTGTTGAAGAACGCGGCGGAAGCAGGCCGGCCGGGGACGTTCTTCTACGCCGGGCCGCACACCGCCGAAGGCATCGTTCAGGCAGTGCACCTCGGTTTGGACGGGAAGCTGGCCGGCGCGCCCGACGTTGCCATCCCGTTGCGCGGCTGGCGCGACCCTTTCGGGTGGCTGCTACCGGTGTGCAGTGCCGCGATGTGGAAGTCGGACCACGTTGCGCGGTGGCTGCTACGCCATCCGCTGGCGTTTGTGTCAATGGTGCTCTCGATGGTGGTTGGCATCGTGCTGATGGCGGTGCGCCATCGACCGCGGCGCCCGGCACCGCGCCCAGCCAAAACGGTCAACAAGTCCAGCTGAACGACAGGCGTGGAGAATCTGGCGCTACTTTTAGATGCCGCAGCGCCTCTGCCCGTACACAACGATCCGGCAGGCACCTCTCACAGGTGGAGTTCGGCGTTTTGGATCTTGGAGCACACCAGCACGTACAGGGCGATCAGCGAGCCGAGGATCGAACAGATGAAAAAGCCGATAAAGGTGGCCAGCGCTGACTGGACGCCCGCGTTGCACTGCTCCCGAATGGCGCTGCCCAGAATGTCCACCACCGGCCCGCAGTCCAGCCAGTTGTGCAGCGTCGTGGTGGCGTCGCTGACGTTGCCCAGAATCTGCGAGCCCTCGTTCAGAAACGGCCGCACGAGGCCGATGGCGGTGCCGCCACTCGACTCCAGCTCGCTGAACACCTGCTGGTAGTCCTGCAAGGTGATGTTGGCCGGCAAGCTCACGCCCAGGCCACGCAGCGCCGAGTCCAGTTTGCTGAAGATGCCGTCCAGGATGCGTTGCTGCTTGTGCAGCACGCCCTCCACACTGCTGCGCTCCGGACAGTAGATGAGGTGGCCTAGCGAGTCGGACGGCACGCTGGCCGAGACGGTGCCGTCCAAGTTAACACCCTCCAGCAGCTGGTCTTCGCGCGCCACCGCCGCCGTGCATAGATCGCCGTTCAGCACGCCGTACGCGGTGGAGATGCCCAGACCGATCCACACCAGCAGCACGAAGACGATCGCGGCGAAGAGCATCAGACGCAGCCTCATGATGCGGCCGCAACAACCGTGCAGGCGCGTCCTGGCGGCGGCGCTATTCAGCAGTTGCGGATCGCTCCACGCATCGATCGCCAACCGGCACGACGTGTACACCGCCCCCACGATCAGCACCCACAACAGCCACAACAGCAGCGTGCCACCCAGGAGCACCCCAAAACGCACCCACTCGGCAGTACGCGCATAACCAAGCCCGTTGTTGACGGTGTCGACCACGCTCACCACCTTGTGGTAAATGCTCTGCGCCTCGCTGCGGATGCTGCTGATGTTCACGCTCGACGAGCTGATGCCGATCAGCGACGCCTCCGGGCTGCTGATCAGGGTGTTGATCAAATTGGTGGCGCGGTCGTAATCGTCTACCACGCCCTGGCCGCGATGGCGAACCGCGTGCACCCCGCCGGATATAGCACCAAAAGTTTCCTCGAGGGAGGTGTGCGCCACGATGTTGCCCACCAATGCCACCATCAGGGCGGCCGCCAGCAGCACCAGCAGCGCGGCAACGCTGATGAGGTAGCCGCACGCCAGCGGCGGCGGGAAGAAGGTGCTGCAAGCGCGGGGCGTGCGGGCGCAGAGGGCGCTTTCGGCAGCGGCTGGAGTGGCGGCACCCGCCGCTACAGCGCCGTTGGCCGCCCATAATTTTTCCGGCGGTAGCGGACTGGCCGCCGTTGCCGATGAGCGGGTGCCCTCTATCGGCTCCTCGTCCTCTTCGTCGGCCATCAGCGCCGCTTTGCCGTTCGGTTGCGGCGCTAGCGGGGCGGACGGCTTCGGCGGCGTCGGTTCCGCCAACGCCACTCCACTGTGCAGCACGATATCGCCGCTGGGGCGCTCGTCGTAATAGGGTAGCGGGCGCGCCCGGCCCGGCGCACAGGCGCTCCACACCGCAGCGGGCAGCACCAGTAGCAACAGCAGCAGCAGCGCCAGCCCGACGCCGACCGCCACATAAGGTATAGCGGTGAAGCCGACCCCTTTGAAATAATCGAAATCCACTCGGAGTTGATTGGAGCCGCCCAGGATTCTGGGATAGTCATAGAAGAGCGAGACGACCGCGGTGGACACCGCGGTGGCGTTGGTCAACGTGGAGTTGCTCATGACGGAGCCAGACACGAGAAGATGGCCGCCAGATTGGACGTCGTCGGCACGGAGTGCGTGTATGAATCTTCCGTTACACGGCGTGCGCTGTCCGCCCGTCGTCGAACATGAATACGCCCAACAATGTTGTCGCCAGACAAGAACAGCGGGCGTAGAGGAGAAAATGACGTGTCTCATCGGCGAGCAGACAGCGTATCTCGTTGGTTTTCGCGCTCTCCCCTTCCCATCGCCACGTTGAACCGCCGAGTGTGCACGTCGGGCGACGGAGAATAATGAAGTTTACCATCCCGCCTCCTATTCCACCAAAAATGCCGCCGTGCAATCGTCCTCGCCGTTATCCAGACGAGCTGGGGCGTGCGCTGCGTCCGCCTGCCCGCGCAGCGGCGTTCGGAACGTGACCGGGGTGATGAGCTCGTGCGGGGACGTCTCCCAATAGGTTGGTGAAGTGCGCGGCTTGGGCTCGCGGGATGATACCGCGGCGCCTGTCGTCTCATCCAGCACGCCAGAGTTGCTGGGACTGCGCATCAGCAGCGACGGTTTGGACGCGCCCGCGTACATATAGCGACCGAGCAGGCGCGTCTCGCTCTCGGTCAGCACGTTGTGGAGCGCTTCCAGTGCGGCGTTTGTGGAACGCGATAACACAGTGCGCGGAGAGGCGCGGCGCTCCTCCAGGATCGGCGAGCACAGCGACACGCCCAAGTCGTTCTCGTGTACCAGAAAAGGTGCGGTGGACTCGCGCATGAACGCCATGCGCAACTGCGGTTGCTGGGAATAGGAGGGATCCAGTTGGGGATCGACAGAGTGGGGTTGCGGTATCCGCGCTGCTGTTGCTGCTGTGGCTCGGGGCGCGGAAGTGCGTTCCGAAGGTGCCCCCATGGCGGGCGCATCTCTATGGCGAGATGGGCGATTGGATGGCCTCGTCGCTGCCCGCTCGTCTTCCCAATTCGCCCTCCCATCGCCGCATGTCGGACCATGACGCGCCCTTTTGGCGTCGGGTTCCTTTTTGTCCCGGCTGCTTTTTCGGCGCTGGGCCTCGGCGGCCTCGCGCTTCTTGCGGTACTCCTGACGACGCAGGTAACTGTTGTAGCGGTTCTTGAGGGCATTGTCGGTGCGACCGGGGAAGTGTTTGGAGATCACTGACCAGTGGTTGCCGTGCACCGCCTGCAGCTCGATGAGACGCTGCTCGTCTTCGGGCGTCCACTCGGCCTTGACCACGCCCGGCGCCAAGTGGTTGACGTACCGCTCGCGGCATTGCTTGGCGGTGCGGTGCACCATGTACTCGGCGACGCGCGACCAGCTGCTCGGGCCGACGATGCGCACCAGTGCCAGCAGCCGTTCATCCTCGCACGTTTTCCACGGTCCCCTGCCGGTCGCTTTGTCGGGAATCGTCGGCAGTGTGGCCGCGTCGATGAGCACGTCCGGCTCGCCCCGGCGTGCCGGTGAAGCGTCGCTGCCGGAGAGCGACCGGCACGATGAGCGCCAGACGTCTGTGAAATAGGAGGCCTGACGTTGACCGCGTGTCTGCCTACTGGCCGCTGCGGTCATCTTCCCGACGACGACGACGACGCCGTCATCTGTCGATTCCCGCATCGCCGACGTGCGGCTTCGCTCTCGCGTCTGCACCATACCTGCTCCGCGAGCGCCAGCTACACACTGCCCACTGACCTAGTCAATGTCCGCTCATTCCATACCTCGCAAGGCGTGGCCACGCGTCCAACCGTCGGTAGCGACAACCCGACATCGCGGCCTGTCGTTCAAATTTCAACTCGGAGAGAAAAATCCGATCCGCGCGAGCTTCGTAACGCCTACCGACAACGGAAAGCGAGCGCCTTGGGACGGTGCTGTGAACGCACCGGGATGAGGTGACCCGAGGTTCATGCGGGAGAGAGGAGAGGAGAGGAGATTGTGCGAGAAAGGACTGGATGCAAACATACGTGCAGAAAGAGAGGTTGGCGAGTTGCGCGATTGGGTCACGGTAAGCTCATGGACGCCTGGTTGACGTTGGCGATAACTCCGCTCCTCTTCGTGCACTCTGTTGGAGAATGAGTGCATCGTCGGGAAACCGTGGCCACGGAATGGTCCTCGGTGCTTGCCTCCGCCGTCCGGGAGGCCAAACCTCCTGTTCGAGCAGCAGATCGCCTTTCGGGCGCGGGCTGTGGTGCTCACGGCTCCCGCTTCAACGCGTGGAATGGAGGCGTTTGATTGGGCCGACCTGGGCAACACTCCTCATTCGCATACGATGACAAGAACTGGAAGAGACGCGGGCGTCCGTGGAAGCGTCCAACCATCACTGCAACTTTCTTCGATAGCACGTGCGCTGACCGGCTTCGTTCAACGCTCGCCGGTGAGCGCACCAGGTCGCCGCCTCCCTCATCGAAGCACGTGCCGCCGTCGCTGCCCCACACGTCATCCAACACTCCCCCATCATCCCCTACGAGCCACGAATTCCACCTCCTCGCGTCGACCTCCCACCTTCACGCCCAATCTCCGCACGGCGGCACCGTTCGCCCTGGACCAACGCGTGTTCGATGCGGTGATCGTCGGCTCGGGCATCGGCGCCCTGACCACCGCCACCCAACTGGCCTCCAAAGGCGCTCACGTGCTGGTGCTGGAGCGATATGTGATACCCGGTGGGTCGGCCGGCCGTTTCCAGCGCGACGGCTACGTGTTCGACGTGGGCGCGTCGATGATATTTGGACTGGGCAGCGAGCCCGGCTCCACCAATTTGCTCACCCGCGCCTTGGCGGCGGTCGACGAGCGGGTGGAGAGCGTGCCCGACCCGGTGCAAATTCACTACCACCTGCCCGATCCGCGACTGGATCACTTGCGGGTGCATCGCGATTATGCGCAGTGGCTGGAAGAGCTCACGCAGCGCTTTCCGCACGAGTGCCGCGGCATTCGCGGCTTTTACGACGAGTGCTGGGCGGTGTTCCGGGCCCTCAACGCCCTGGAGTTGCTCTCGCTGGAAGAGCCGCGCTATCTGCTGCGGGTGTTTCTGCAGAACCCGCTGGCGTGCTTCACCCTGCTGCGGTATCTGGGCGTGAACGTGGGCGATGTGGCTCGGCGGTGGATTCGCGACGAGGCGCTGCTGCGCTTTATCGACATCGACTGCTACGTCTGGTCGGTGGCGGCGGCCGACCGCACGCCCATGATCAACGGCGGGATGGTGTTCAGCGACCGGCACTACGGCGGAATCAACTACCCGGTGGGCGGCGTGGGGACGCTGGCGGAGCGGCTGGCGAATGCGCTGCGGGATCAGGAGCGCTTTCCCGGTTGTTGGGTGGAGTACGGTGCGCGTGCCGTGCGGGTGAATGTGGACGGGCAACGACGGGCCACGGGTGTGACGCTGGCCGACGGGCGGCAGATCCGGGCGCGCGCGGTGATCAGCAACGCCACCCGCTGGGACACGTTCGGGCTGGCGGGCGCGGACGAGTCGGTGCCGCGGGCATTGGTGGATGCCGCCGAGGTGCCGCCCACGGAGCGCCTCTGGCGTCAGTGGTACACCGAATCGCCCTCGTTTCTCTCGCTGCACCTGGGCGTACGCGCCGATGCTCTCGACGCCGGCCACGCACACCTGCGCGACTGCCACCACATCGTGTTGGAGGAGTGGGCGCACATGGAGAGCGCCACCGATGCCGCCGGCACCATCTTCGTGTCCATCCCCACGGTGCTGGATGCGTCGGTGGCGCCGCCCGGTCGCCACATCTTCCACGTATTCACACCGTCGTGGATGAGCGAGTGGCGCGGTCTCGGCCACTCCGAGTACCGCGCCCGCAAGCAGCAGCTGGCGGATCGGCTCATCGAACGGCTGGAGCGGCGGGTGTTTCCCGGCCTGCGCCGCGGCATCGAGGTGTTCGAGGTGGGCACGCCGCGCACCCATCGACGTTTTCTGGGGCGCAAAGATGGCACTTACGGGCCGATCGCCGCGCGGCGCCTGCACGGCCTGCTCACCATGCCGTTCAACCGCACCGGCCTGCCGGGGCTGTACTGCGTCGGCGACAGCACCTTTCCGGGCCAAGGCCTGAACGCGGTGGCCTTTAGCGGCTTCGCGGCAGCGCATCGCGTGGCGGTTGATTTGGGGCTGGAGCCGCGCCTGCCGCTCGGCCTGGATGCGTGGCTCAGCGAGTGGATATCGCGGAGGCGGCTGGAGTGGCTCGGTCGCGGGATGCAGTCGACGGAGGACGGCACGCGATGAGCTGCTACAGGTTGGGGAGGGCGTGATAGGATACGGGGGGATCGACGGAGGGGAATGCAAATGAGCGGAGAATGGCGAACCGATGACCCCACTAGGCGGCAGAAGGCGCGCGCGTTGGTGTGGGCGCTGGGGCGACGGTCGTCCACAGTTGTGCGATCTGTACCAGCGAAGAGATCATACCGGCGATGCCCACATAGGTTTGCGAGTACTTGCCGGGCCGCGACATATTCAGGCCGACCAGCACATCGCACGCATAACGCAGGGTGGTCGCTAGCCAGCTGCGTACCTCGGCCGAGACTGCTGACGATCGAGAGGCCGCTCCTGCCGTCGTCACAGCATTCGAGGCGGCGCCGGCGCTCTTGCGCTGTTGCAGATGCCGCAACACCGCCAGCAACGTCATCCGCAGCAGCGCCGACCCGCACATCAGTTGCCGCACCAGCAGGGCCACGCTGGCCAGCAAGTAAAATCGACCGGCCTGGATGCCCCAAAAAGCCCCACCTGGCACCACTGCGTCTCGCTTGTCACTCTCCTCCCACAATTTGCTCCTGTACAGCCAGGCCAGGTGGTCCGCCGCGAAGTATCCGAACAGCCCGGCGTCGCTCAACGCCTCCAGCACCGCGGGCAACTCGCGCACCCAGTCGACTCTCGAGTAGGAAACCGCACCATGTCTCTGCCGTAGCCGTTTGGACAGAATATTCACCCCTCGCGCCAACCGCAACACTTTCCGGCTGTCCTGCATGCACGCCTCCAGGATCGCCGCCTTGGTCAGCGCCACTGTCAGCGTCCCGTCTGTCTCCCTGCCCATCAGCACACCCCGCGCCGCCTTGGCAGCATACTGTACTAACCTGTACAGCTTGTCGCGCCCGTCGGTCGTGGCCAGAAGCCGTTGCAAGTGCAGTATCAACGGCTCCATGCCTGTGGGGGAGGGCACGGCCCGCCGCGAGATGTGTCCCCAACCGCGCCGTTTCCGGACGCGCGAACGGACGCACGCCGCCGCTCGCTTCTCGTCGACGCCATTTCGACGGCGGCGCGGAGCATGCAAACGGGATCACGATGGACGTCCGGGAGAGAGTAGAGGATAGGGTTCCACCTGAGGACGTCGAGAGCAATGAAGCGCGACATAACTCTCAAGTTCTGGTGGAGACCGATGCCGCCGCGGTGGATCGTCTGGAGGGCGCGTTTCCGACCCGCGGCGTCCCGGTGATGGTCCTGACGGGTATGCTGGGCGCCGGCAAGACCACCTTGCTGAACCGAATCTTGCAATCGCCGGAGCACGGTCTGCGGGTGGCGGTTTTGGTGAACGAGCTGGGCGAGATCGACATCGACTCGCAGTTGCTGGACGTGGAGCAGCCGGAGGTGGACGTGGAGGGCGCGGCGGCGATCCGCCTGTCCAACGGGTGCATCTGTTGCACCATCAACAACTCGTTGGTGGAGGCGGTGAAGCGAGTGCTGAACATGGGTGAACGACCGCCCGATTATGTGGTGATCGAGACGACCGGCGTGGCCGATCCGGCGCCCATCGTCAGCACGCTGCAAGAGTCCGAACTGGACGACCACGTGTACGTGGATCACGTGCTGTGCGTGGTGGACGCGTACCACCTGCTGGAACCGGAATACGACACGGTGGCGGGACGCAGTCAGATGCAGCATGCCGACACCATCCTGTTGAGCAAGGTGGACTTGTTGGAGGGCGCTGAAGCAGTGCAGCGGGTGGTGGAGCGGGTGCTGGCGGGCAAGCCGAATGCGCGCATTCTGCAGGCCAGTCGCGGCCACGGCATTCCGCTGCGGCTGTTGTTGGATGTGCCCGGGCGGAGAAGGGTCAGCAAATCGGCGCCGCATGTACACGTCGACGGCGAGGCGTGTGCCTGTTCGACAGAGCCATCTTCTCCCAGCGAGCACCTAACCCTGGACGGTTTCGTGTCGGTCGCCTTCGAGTGCCGCGAGCAACCACTGGTGCTGAGTCGCTTTCGACGCGACTTTGTGTCGCGCCTGCCGCCGGAGGTGTACCGCGCCAAAGGTCTGCTCTGGTTCGACGGCTATCCGCTGCGGTTTGTGTTCCAGCTGTGTGGTCGGCGTTTTCAGGTGGAACAGGACGAATGGCCCGCCGGCCAGCCGCGCAAGTCGCAAATGGTGGTCATCGGCCGCCGACTGGACCGCGAACAGATCATGCGCATGCTGCTTTCTTGTATCCGGGGTGACGAGCAGCGATAAAGCGCGCGACGGAAGCGTGGAGGTGGCTCTCGCTCCGACACTGAGCGGCATACTTTACAACACGGAAAACTCGTGCAGCGAGGCGTGTGCAGGTGGCGGCGGCGCTCGCGGCGCCAGGAACCCCACCAGCTTCTCGTGCACATCGTAGCGGAGGCGGCGGCCCTTGCTGACGCGCCGATCCTCCGGAGCGTATTTACGCACCCGTCGTCGTGCTCGCTCCAGCAACAGCTCGGTGCTGCTGCGAGGAACACTGACGTCTCCGCCGTCGGCACGGTCGGGTCGCTGCAGCAGCTCGCGGAAACGCGCATCGCCGGGTGCTTCGGTGGCATCGGCGATCAGTTGTCGCAACAGGCCGTGATACCAGTCGGTGTCGTCGTAGTGCTCTGGATCCGAACGCATACCGGCCGCCTCTTCGGGCGGCATTCCCAGCGGCCGGTAAGGAGTGCGGCGGGCACAGGCCAGCGCACGCAAGCGCTGTCGAGACTCGGGCGCCCGCAGCGCGCGTTGCAGTTGCACCTCGATGCTCTGATCCAGCATGCGCAATGACGCCATCTCGTCGGTGGCACTGCTCACCGCTTTGCGTTTGGGAAAGTGGCGTTCGCTGTCGCGCAACAACTGTTGTCGCCGCGCCCGCAGTCGTTGCTGACAGCGCTCCAGCCGAGTCCATGCGGCCTCACAGCGATCGGTTACAGGAGACGATGCGTCGTCGGCGCTCCCCTCTTCGATATGCCGCAGCAAAGTCGTGAGCAGCGCGTGCGCTGCCTCGGCTGCCGATCCATACGATGCAGACACCCGTTCGTGTCGAGCACAGAACTGCACGCGGTGCGCTGGCCGCGGCAGCTGCTCCGCCGCATCCAACGCCTTCTGCAGTGCCATTCGCAGTCCCAGCGCCTCATCCACTTGTCTCTGCACCATTCGGTTAGTCGTCACTCTCTAAACCATTGCGCCCCCTCCCGTGTTGTCTCTTCTAAGGTCAGGTAGTCCTCGGCCCCGTCACCTACTCGTTGCTGTTGCAGCGCCTGCGCTTGCGCCACGACTTCTCGCGACCGCCGCCCCTGTTCTTCCTCCACCAACGCTGCCTCCTCTCTCCGGATCTCTTCCCACCGTTCATAGAGGAGGGCGTCATCCACGCCTCGGAGGCGTTCGTCGGCGTCGTCGGCGTCGTCGTCGTTCATCACCGTCGTGGTGCAGTTGGTGTTCCCTCTGCACCACCGACGGCCGCAACACTCCGCTCGCCCACCGGGGTCACCGAAACGGCACGCGCCATCGATGGCGTGGCGCGAAATCGCCGCCGACGATCGGAGGCACCCGCGGCCTTCTGGGACAGCCGTGCCGCTCATCAGGCGGCTCCGTTCGGATGGGCGTGAGGGCACTTGCCGGTGTGGCCGACACGCCCTGAGACGATCCCTTCCCGGCCTCTTATCGAGGGATTGTATATCGCCGTATGCGTTATGGTGGGACAGACTCCGAAGTGCCCATCGCTTCCGACCGACAGCGTCGGCTGGGCTTCGTGGTGGCGCGACGACGGAACGTGCGTCCGGCGGAGCTGTTGGCGGCGTGGGTGCAAGTGGCGGCTGCCATTCCGGGCACCGTCATAGGGAGGCCGTGGGCGAGTGATCAGGCGGCGACCGAGGTGTGCGAGGAGGAGCAGATCACGCACTGGATTGTGGCGGAGTTGGAGCCGGTGCGGCCGCACGACAAGTGGCAGGAGTGTCGTCTGCTCGGCGCCATGCTGCGCGGTGGTTGGCTGTTGCGGGCGTCGTATCTGCGGAATTCGGCGGCGGCTGGTCGCTGGCTGGACGATGAGCAGGAGCAGCACGAGTGGGGTGCGAACGAGGGAGATGGATTGGCGGCGGCGGCGGCGCGACGGTGGCGGCAGCGAGGACCATTAGGGTGGGACGGGCACGCTTGGATCGCGTGCGGTTGCAGCGACACGCAGGATGCCGGGGAATGGAGGGAGTGCCCCACGCGGAACGTTGCCGGCATCTCCGAGGATGCGCTGTGCGTGCGCTCGCTCGTCGCCGCGCTGGGGATGCGGACCGACTCTCCGCATGAGCGCAGCGGCGATGTTCGGCCGAAAGTGGGCTTGGTGGTGGTGATGGTGGAGGGCGTCTCTGGCAGCTCTGTTACCAAATCGATGGCGCTGGGGAGAGACGTGCCCGTGCTCCGAGCCGGGGCGCTGGTGGCGGCCATTCGACGCGGGCCAGACGCCACGCAGTCGCTGCTGTCGTCTTTGCGGCAGGACGGGGAGCCTCTCCAAATGGATGACGAGGTGCCGGTTGCATCAAGCATCCCGGCTCGAAAGCGAGTCCGCGCCTCCCCGACCAGTCCTCCAGCTGCAGAGGACAACCTTGAGACGGCACTCGCGTCGCCTCCGCAACCGTCGTTCCCCAGTGTCGTGGAGGTCGACCAGTCGCCCCGCGTCACCGAAAGTGAGGATGCGGAGGGGCGCCTCGCCGACAGTGCCTCTTCCCTCTCCGCATCCTCGACGTCGGAGAGCGCCGTCAGCTTTGACGAATTCCGCCTGCGCTCCCTAGAGCGCCGTCGCCGGCCGGTTCAGGTCACGCCGGACTCGCCCGCATCCTCTGCGACCTCGACGGGGCACTCCGAGCGCCGCGCATCGCCGTCGCCCAATGCGGTATCGTCGTCTTCGTCGCCGCCTCGTTCGATATCCTCGTCGGATGCGTCAGCAGCGGCACCGGCCGACGCTCCATTTGAACCCCTCACCGTCCAGTTGGTCGCCTACCTGACGCATCTCGAGGCGACCGTTCGGCACGAGTTGCAGCAGCAGGCGGCGACATGGAGGCGCCGCCAGCCGCTGCCGCTGTTTCTGCGTGTGGGCTGGCGCAGTTTGCGACGGACGCTGGAGGCAGCGCAGCGGGGACGATGGGCGCCGCGGCCGGGCAGCGCGCTGCTCACCCGCGCCCACGATGGCCCACTGTGCACAGACCGTTACCGGTTCGACGACCGACGACGCCCGCCAGCGGCCAGGCTCAGTGCTGAAGCCGCCGACGTCTCGCGGCAGTGGCAGAAGCGCGATCGAGTGCGTCGTCGCGCCCACCGCCTTGCCACCGGCTGCCCGTCCGCGCCCAGCTGGCCACCGTCGGTCGCCGCTCGCAGCACCGACCGACAGCGACGACGCGCCGTGCACCGCGCCGCCGCCTGGCAGTGGACTCGCCGCGCCGTAGCGTCGTGGTCGGAGGCGGCGCTCAAGGCGTGGCGCGACCGCCATGTCAACGCCAACGCCTACTATTATCGACACACCGACCCGGGCCAAGTCGCTGGCCAGGAGACGCAATCGTTGCACGCGTGGACGGACGCCGAGCGGCGGCAATTCTTCGCCGAGCTGACGCGCTGGCAACGCCATCGCTGGCGTCTGGGCAGCTGCTGGGGCATATTCAGCAAGGCGGTGCCCACTCGGTGCGGGTATCAGTGCTCCAACTTTTACCGCGCCTGCATCCGCAACGGCGAGGTGCACGACCCGACTTACGACTTCAATGCGCAGGGCGAGCTGAAGCGCCTGCATCCGGAGCGCGAGGACACGCACACCGTGTCGGTGCCCGAGTCGATGAACTGCCTGAGCGAGTGTTGGCAGTGGGAGGAGGTGCGGCAGATGGAGCAGCAGGTGGACGAGTGGATTCGCCAGCTGCACCCGTCTTTCGCCGCCGGACTGACGGTGCCGGCGGTACGGCGAGTCGGCCCGTCGATGCATGCAGCGGGTAGGCGTGGCGCGCGGCACGGGGCGGTTACGGCGGGACGCATGCGCCACAAACGCCCGTTGGCGATGAATGAATGGGACGAACGGGACTCTGGGATCGTCGGGGAGACGAGGCGTCGGCCACCCCGCCGTATCATCACCGACAGCGATGACGAGAAGGTAGAGCTGGAGGACGATATGCTGCCGCAGCGTTACGAGAGGTGTGGACGGAGGGTAGCGCGACTGTCGGAGACGACCGAGGTGAGTCGCGAGCGGCGCCGTGGTATGGCCGTGTCTGGTGTGAGTGCATCACCGACGGGGACGACGATGCCACGCGCGGGCATGCCGAGTGCAAGGATACCGCGGGATCGATGCACGCCAACCTCCCGCTTGGACCGCATTGTGGCACGACTGGTGCGTCGACGGCAGCAGCTGACGACACATCACCGCGATTCGTCTCCACCCCCGATATCGGCGTGGCGTCTGGAGGTTCACCACGCTCGCGACAAGCAGCGCTGGCACGCGCGGGCACGTCGCGTGGTGTTTCCCAGCCAGGAGGAAGATGGGCGTGCAGAGGAGAGCGCAAGAGGCACATTGCGGGGCGCTCGCGCCCGCAAAACCGCTCGGCCGCAACGACTGCAACCGTCGGTGGAAGTCAGCCTGGCAGATATCTCCGCAAGCACCTCCGCCGGGGTGGCCACCGATGAAAATGTGCTTCGATCTGCCAGTCCCGAACGGACGTGTGCATCATCCGGCGTTGTCTCCGCGACGCCGCGACGAGCACCCGGCACAGAGTCACTTCGCCATGCATCCCTTTTCCGCATCCATTCGATGCGGGAGCTGCTGGCCACGGTGGCTCGCGAGCTGCATCGCTCTCTCTCCGCGGACATCGAGAGAGGCGCCGATGCAGCCGACACCGCCGCCAGCGATGGAGGTGCCCCTCGAGTGCCTATGGTGACGTGGACGGTGTCGCGTCGGTGTCAGGCTACGTGTTACGCGCTGTGCACCGCGGCGCACTGTTTGGAGGCGGTGCGGGCGCGGGGCGCTGACGGCCGCGCCACTTTATCGCCTCCCGCTGTGCTGGAGCTGCTGGAACCGCAACGGCTGGCGGCCAAGTTTGCGGCGACCGATGATGCGGTCGCGGAAGTGGAAGACACCACGCAGAAAGATGCGCTGGCGGATGTGCGGGGTGAGGCGCGTGCGCTGGTGCAGCGCATGGCGGAAACGCCGCTGCTGCGCGATGCAGACGAGGACGAACGCGCTCCGGGACGGGAGGTGCCCGAGGATGGCAGTGGATGTGCGGTGCATCTGCGGCTGTTGGCGCTGGCTCGATATGGCATCCTGATGCTGCCGGAATGGGAGGGGGATATTCAGACGTCTCATGTAGCCGACAGCGCCGATGCTGCGCCGCCTACCACTGACGGTTATCTGACGGCCGTGGTGGATGGTTGCGTGCGCGAGCTGTTGCATCAGTGGTCGGAACGCCGTGCGCTGGTGTTGGAGCTGGCGGCATCGGGCGTCGCCGCCCGGAAATCGACGGCAGCGCGTCGTTTCCGACGCCTGGCACAGACACTGATGGCCGCGGCGACTGCAGGAGGGAGCGACCGGGTGGCGCGCACCTGGCAGCTGATCGAGGGGGCTTGTCGGCGCATCCGATCGCAGTTGTCGCCTCGCACAGCGCACAACACCGGTTCCGTCCACAGTGACCCGGCGGAATGTAGCGCTCTCACCCTGACGGTGCTGAGCGTGTGGGCGCGCATGCTGTTACCACAGCAGCATCGTGGGCTGGACGCCTGGTTTTGGGATGGCTGGTTGCGACACGCCACGGTCGTCGCACCGGTCGCGCCCTCCACCGATGCTCGCCTGCTCGGGCAGGTGTTGCGGCTCGCCTGGGCCGTGGATGACGCCTGCGTGCAGGCGGCGGATGTGGCATCGGTGCCCGACGGTCTGGTGCGCCTGTCGTTACAAGCGGGCATTCAGGCGGCGCAGCTGACGGCAGGGCCGGACGCGTCCGCCGCGGCACTCCCTTTTTCCCAGAGCCGCACTGCAGAGCGCCTGGCGGCCGCTCTGGACGCCTGGGCGCGGCAGCATCTGCCACGTCTATTGACGGTGGCATCCGTTGGGGAGGCGGTGCGTGCCGCTCGCGACGATTCGATAACGACATCGGTTGCGGCAGTTCCCGAGTGGGAATGGATGACTCGGGCGCTGTGCCTGCTCTGTCGTCATGTGCAGCTGGGATGGCAACCCTGCCGACACCTGGTGGATGATCCCTGGCGGGTATGGCGTCAGCAGGGCAAGCGCTGGCTGGCGCTACTGCGCGCCGCCTCCGACACCCACCGCTGGGTGGCGCATTCCCCCGAGCCCGACAGCACGCCACTGAGGGTGCTGCAGCTGCATGGCATCGTCCTGTTGAGCGTGTGCCTGAACGCTGCCGAGCAGCGCGCCCTGTATCGCCAGCTGAGTCATGCGGCGGGAGTGTCGGGGATGCGGTATCTGATGGGCGCGCGCTTGGGGTGGTGTCGGGCGGCCGCTTATCGGTTGGGCGCGGAGGAGGCCACGACAGGCGCATCGCCCCTGGTAGCGGCTGCGTCGGTGGTCGGTGCAGAGCACAACGCTCTGTCCGCCGCATTGGTGGCCACTCCCCTGCTGCGCGACAACGCGGCCAGTTGGGTGGAGATGCTGCGGCAGCTGGTGCGAGCGCTGGCGGACACCGACGAGCCAACAGCGGCCACGGCCGCCTCGGGCATGCCGGTGGTGCTTGCGCACCATCTGGTGGCGCGGCGTGGTCGACGTGAGCGTTTGGTGGATGCTGTGGTCGCTGCGCTGGACGATGCCACCCGCTGGCTGCAGGCTGCAGCGCCGGAGAATGTCTCGGCGGGCGACTGGAGTGCGGTGCAGTGCCTGGTGCCGGCGGTGTCGGTGCTGTTGACGGAATGCCATGCAGAGGGCGTCGCGGCGACGACGGGGACGTCTGCGATGGGCATGGTGCCCGGTATACCGGCCACGCTCACCCAGGCGTTGTTGTCGTTTCTGGCGGCGCTCACCGGTCGGGCGCTGCAGACGTCGATGCCGGGCCGCGACTCGACCGGAGTGGGCCCGACGGAGGACGTCGTGCCCGGCGATGACATCGCTCTGTCGCTGTTGAGCATGGATGTGGAGGCGCAAGTGGCGCGGGCATGTGTGTTGCGGGTGCTGCGGCCGGGCACGCCGGCGTGGCGTCATCTGCACCGAGCGTGGGAGGTGGCGGCGGCGGCGATGGCGCAGGCAGTCAACGCCCCTGCTGCTGCCCCGTACGCCGCTCGGCATTCGGGTGCTGTGCATCCGCTGTTGTCGGTCGTTCTGGGGCGATCGGTGGCACTGGCCACGCTGGTGGAGGGCGTTCGCGGCGGAGAAGCTGCGTGGCAAGCTCTGTTCACGGTGGCGGCGTCATCGCCACTGCTGGTGGAGCTGTTGGTTCACATCGTCGAGGCGGATGCGGCGTTTGCGGTGGTCATCCCGCGGTTCACCATTGTTGACGCGTTTGACGAGGAGTCGACAAGCGAGGTGCTCGGCATGCACGTCTGCGACGCGGCGATGCGGGCGTTGGCGGGCGCTTGGGCGACGGCGCCAACGCTGCTCTCGTCGGGGACGCATCAGGATGCCGCGTTTTCGGTGCCACCGTGGCGCAGTCGCCTGGCGACAGAATGGTTATCGCAAGCGCGGGCGTTGGTGCGCGCGCTCACTCGTCATCCGCGACGGCACGACGCGGCCGCTGCCGTCGGGACCGCACGACACACCCTGGCGGTGTGGTTGGAGCGCTTGGAGTCGTCTTCGGCACTGACGGATACGTTGACGATGCCGACTGCCAAGACGGCGTTGCTGCAGCTGTGCGTGCAGTTGCGTCAGGCGACAGCGCAGCAGTCGGCCGTGGCGATGCCTCCGACGATGCAGTGGCCCCGTGTGCGGCAGCGCTTCGCCCAACTGCTGTACGATATCTGCGAGGCGCTCGGCCAGGTGGTGACCCTGTGGAGTCGGGCGCCCACCAGCCGCGAGCACCACGGCGTGCGTGATGTGCGCGCCTTTGTGGTAGACGTGGCTGGCGCGCTGTTGACGGTGTGTCCGAACCTGTTGCGCATACCCGGCCGGCCGCCGTTCTGGACCGAGTTGATCAAAGTAGGTCGGCGGGCGCTGGAGCTGGGCACGGCGTCCACATCCAACGCCACTCGCACAGAGAGTGAACAAGTGGACACGGTTGCGAGCCATCGTTGGATCGCGCTGGTGTTGCGGGGCATGTCACAGATGGAGTTTGCGCCCCACGATGCGTACTATGTGAGTTTTATGCGCAATGTGGTGGCTGCCAGTGTCGCTCGCCATGCGGTCGTCGCCGTGGCACGCGGTCTGATACCCGGCTTGCCGGATGTATCCGTGGAGAGAGGGATGCGGCACAATGCCGAGGGTTGTGGCGATAACGACCATCAGGGCGACTGGTTGGCGTGCATCGATGCCGTGCTGCTCGAGGGTGCGGTGGCCGGGCGCGCGGCGCTCGGTCCACTGGCGGTCGCGGGCAGGATGGATCGTCAGCGATTGGAGACGTTTCAGCGGCACTGGATACGGGAAGTGGCGGCGCTGTGCATGCCGGCGTCGACGGCTGTCGATGCCGCCTCCTGGGCGGACGCCGAGCTGTTCGTGCGTACCTGCTGCGCGGCGGGGCGGGGGCAGCGGCGATGCGGTCCGGCGGTGCTGTGGGCCGGCGACGCATTGGGCATGATGGCGGCCGCGGTGGCGAAGGCGCTGACGCGGAACGTATCCGATCGATCGATTCCGCAGCGCTGGAACGCGGTGTACCGGTTGGCGCACGCCGTGGTCGGGGTGCGGGCGATGCCGTCGGAGGAGGAGGAGCAGGTGTCCCAATGGTCATTCACCGCGCACACCCTCTTGCGCTGGTTGTATGCGGCCGCCGATCGTTTATCCCGCATATCCTATGACGACCCGACCGACGCATCCGCATCGGTCGATGCTCGCGCCGCGGTAGACCGGTTGGTGCAGCGTTGGCGTCAATGCGGGGATGCGGATGCGGCGGCCGCTTGGATCGATACCACGTTGCGCTCGCGTCTGCACTCGCTGACACGACACGCCACATCCGACCCGGACGGCCATGCGATACGCTTTCGGGCGCACTGGTTCGATCGAGTGGCGCTCACAGCCGCTCTTGGCTATCCCTCGATGCATCCTCATTTACCCGCCTGGCTGCGACACCTCCAAGGTTACACGCTCAGCGGTCGCCCACGCTGACTCCCTCTAGTGTTGTTTCTCCGGCGTGCGCACCGATAAACTGCTGGCCCGAAAGCCGGTCGGCCCGTACCGCTTACCGTAACACGCACCGCAATACAGCTCGCGTCCCCGGTGGTCACACGCGGTGCTCGCGTCCAACCGCCGCTGACAGTCGAAACAGCGGTAACAGTCGCGATGGCACCAACTGCCGCGTGGCCCCTCGGCTCGCTCAATAAAGTACACCGTCTGATGACACCTGAGGCACGGACGACTGGCCCGGAATGGAGTGGAGTCCCCGTCGGCTTCAGTGGCGACAGTGCTGTCGTGGTTCGTGGCGGACGCGGGCGGCGATGGGGTCGGTTGCGGTACCTCTTCGGCGACGTCGTGGATGCGCTCGGCCTTTTCCCGACACACGCACAAGTGTTTCGGCTCACCGCACGGCGCACAATACGAGTCGTTCAGAGAGTCCATAGAGGAGGTGGCACGGAGTGAGTCCTTGCGTATACCCAGAACGTGATGGCGCACCTGCAACCGTGTCACCCACCCCCGGAGTGTGCAGACAAAACGCGCGCGCGCGCGTGTCGTTCTCGCGGCGACGCCCGCTGACGACGGTCGCTTTCGAGAGGGTGGTGCTCATGTCCGCTTCGGACGCCTCTTCACCGCCGCCCTCCACCGAGCACGCCTCCCATGACACTCCGCTGGTGTCGGCGGTGTTGCTGGTAGGATTCCACGCCAAGCACGGCAATGAGGTGGAGTGGATGTACCCGGCGGCCGAGTGGCTCGCTTGCGACCACGCACTGCAACAGGGGGTGGCGCTGCACGCCCTGCCGGACGGAGTGCACAACCGAATGAGCGACACGGTGTACTTTCACCTGCGTGCGCCCAATTCGCGTTCGGATTGGTATGCGGTGGCGTGTTATCGGCAGCGGGCGCTGGACGCCCGTAGCACCAACCACCTGTCGGGGTTGGCTTCGGTGTCGCGCGGCACGGTGCAAAAGGCGGCGGTGCTGTTGAGTCGACGGCCAGCGTATGCTGCTCTGGCGCAGCGGCTGGCGCCGGTCATGTCGCAATACTTTGCGGAAAACGACTTTGGGCGGGTGGAGCGGTTTGTGGATCTGATGCAGGCGTTGAATGCCGCACCGCTTTCGCCGGCGTTATCGACGCCCATCAACACGGCAGCGGCGGCCCTGTTTCTGGCGGTCGGTCGGGACTTGCTGTGTCTGCTCAAACTGGTGTTGTTGGAGCGGCGCATTCTAGTGGTGGGCGCGCCCACCGAGCGCGTCGGCAACACCGTGTTAGGGATCGCCGCCTGCTTTCCCGGCGAAATGGAGCTGGAGGAGGAGAGGAGGAGAAGGAGGAGGAGAGTTGAGGATGAGTCGGTGCGCTTGGGATTGTTTCGAGTGCCGACGTTGCACCCTGGAAAAGTCGAGTGCCCGTCGGATGAGATGGATGCGGGCCACTCGACGTGTTTGGATCTCGAGCCGTACGTACCGCTGCAGCGATTGCGAGAGATGCTGCAGATGGACAAGGCGGAGTACTTGCAAGCTCATCCGCGCTCACCTGAGGCAGTTGGTCGCGCAGCCGCGGTCGACCATGCCGCATCGGTGGGCGACGCCGATGATCTAGAGACCTGGCCGCGGAGTCGGCGCGGTTTTGTGGCCGGCGCCGCCTCCAACACCGGCAAGCTGTATCGGTCGGCGTGTCGATCGGCGCGTCTATTCGAGGGGTCGCCGAACAAGTCGCTGTTGGTGCCGCCGTCGCCGCAACGACGACCGAGTCGGCACCGCCGCCCTTCATCGCCATCCGCAGTCTCCACGCGTGCCGCCGACGAGCGCTCGCCGGGTACGCCGGCGCGGACGGCGTCCGGCGGTGCATGGGAGTATCCGGATGCGTTGGTGGATCTGGAGTCGCAGCGGGTGTACTTTACCCCGGCGGCGAGCGTACGGGTGGCGCTCACGCGTCGCGAGAAACGCTTTGTGGAGCAACTGTCGCGCCAAGTGATGCTGGCGGGAATGGAGGAGGCACCGGCGGAGATGCAACTGCGGCGAACACTGCATCGGTATGTGCACCAGCTGGTGGCGTCGGTAACGGCGTTGAGCGACGTTTCGGATCGACACTTGGCGTCGCTCGGCGGGTACTTTGGCGGGCGCTTTTTACAGGCATGGACACAGGAGACACACAACTTTGCGCGCGTATGGAAACAGCGCGCAGTCTATCGCGCCGCGAGCAGCAGCGCAAATGTCGCCAAGCGGCCTGTGGCCAACGGGCCGGCCGCTTTCGATTTCACGGCACTCGGCGCGTCGTTATCGGAGTGGTTGCGCGGTGATTGGCGGATGTCGGATGCGACGGTAGTGGAGGAGGCACGGCAGCCGCCGATGCGGCAGCCGGCGCGGCGTCCGGCCGAGTGGAGTGAACTGCATCGCGGCTTGCGGCAGGTGTTTCGATGGCCCGATCACTATGAAGACCACGAACGGGATACGATAGCGGGGAGTAGGGCGAGAGAACCGACACAGCTCACGTCGCGCCGGGCCGGTCACGACCCGACGATCGAGTGCGTCGGCAGCGAGGACATCAGCCAATCGGCCAGTCCGCCAGGGGGAAAGTGAGGACGGGCCAAGCAGGGACGCCCCGGCGGTGACCCGTGGCAGTGCGCGGTAATGGGGTGGTGATATTGAGCGAACACTCACCTATGACTCTCTGTTCTGCTCGTTTATTCGCGTTTCGGCGCCGGCTCCACGTTGCTCATAATGCCGTCGGCGAGGAGACAGGTGCAGCATCGCTCGGCGGTGTGCCGGTCACTTACCAACAACTGCGCCTGACCGTGATGGACGACCTGGCGGGCGACGGTGGAGGCGGCGCCGAACGATAGCCACGGCGCGTGCTGCAACAAAGCGCGGGCGATGTACTCTGGGCGGTGCCGATACCCCGCGGCTCCGTTGCGGAACAGCAGCAGTCGATAGAGGGTCGGCGAGCGAACGGGTCGAGTCGATGGAGAGGCGGGCGTAGAAGGGTGAGGGGATTGACGGAGGAATGGCGGCAGGCCGGCATCGGTATCCGCCAGCAGCCGCGGTAATGGCCGCGAGCGCAGGATGGGTTGAGTGCGGCCGCGTAGTGCTGCTCGCCACGCTGCTGTCGTTGTCTCCAGCCAGATGGTGAGGCGGATAGGGAGCGAGGGTGTGGTGGGAGGAGGCGGAGACCCGTCCTCCTCATTCGACGCTTGCATCGCCACCCGAGCGCGTGGACGACGCGGTAAACGCTGACCGGTGGAGAGGTAGTGGCGGCGAGTGAGGTCTGGTTGCCGTTTCCAATCCGGCGGCGGGGGGAGAAATCCGAGCACTTCCTGCGCCGACGTCATGAGAAAGGAGAGCGGGAGAAGTGACTACGGAAAAAAAGGAGGTTTGGTTGCGGTCTTCTTCACAAAAGTGCTCGCCGCTCGGTGCGGGTAAATAAGGTCGTGAGGCCGGTCCGCACGCTGCGAGCATTTTTTAACCGCACCGCGGCGGCGGACGCGAGCAACCAAATCGAAACGGCTACTCCGGAGCGTGTGACAGAATTTCTGCACGCAACCGCCACCTCCGTGACAGAACACCTCCGGGTCCAACCATTCCGTCCTCTGCGCACCGACTCACCCACCTCTTCATCATCACCTCCTTCTTCTTCCCCACATGGTGAACCTCGTCAGCTTCTGGATAGAGAAACTGGCGCCGACGCCGGAGCAGCATGACCGCCGACTCCGCGAGCGCCTGGATTGGGCGAGTGACGGCGCTGCGGCCGTGCGCGAACGGGTGTACACTCCGACGCGCACTCAGGGGTACTGGCGCTCCGACACCGCCAATGGCAAGTACGCCTCCACCGTGCGCATGGAGGAGGAGCGGAGACGATCGCGCTCGCCGGGCCAACTGGCACTGGACGAACTGGAGGCCATGATGCGCACCAGCCGTGAGAGTCTAGGTACGAACCGGCAACCCGCTACTCCCTAGTAAAAGAGAGGACGGGATGTACGTTTTGTGAGACAACTTGTACACATCCGCTGTCTTCTTCGGCTCTCGTGCTCGCTCTTCCCTGTGAGGTCGGTTCCGTCGGCGGCCGCGCGGTTTGCCGCTTCCCCAACCAACGGCGAGGGCGTCGCGACCCGAATGATGCTTTGCACGGGACGAGCGCTTGTGTAGACAATTGCGGAGGCAGCTGGTGTGGTTGCTGGCGCTGGAGGTACAACAGTGACCGTGGCAGTTTGCACGTCTCTTCTGGACTCTGGGTGTGCAGCCCATTTTTTGGCGGGAGCGCCGTGGGCACCCCTCGTCTCCTCTCCGCCAACATGATCTCGTCTCCCCTATCCCAATCGCTCCTCCCTATATGGCACACCCTGGCGCATTGGTCGACTGTCCGATCCACCTCCAACCCCATCGACGCCTCTTCACTGTCTCCGGCGTGCCGCTCCGTCGTCTGCGACCTGACGTCGCTGGCTATGACGGTCATCCAACTCGGCCAATTCGTGCCACAACACTTCGAGCTGCACCGACGCAAGAGCGTGGTCGGCTTGTCGTCATGGACGCTCTTTTACGGCAGCATGTACACCTATTTGACGATGCTGGATGTGCTGGTCGGTCACAACGGCCAGTCGCTGGACGCCTGTGGACACGTCGCCTACCCGTGCTTCATCCACTTTCAACCCACGGTGCAGGCGGCGGGCGCCTGGGCGCTGCTCACCGGACTGTGGTACTGGTATCTGCGGTATGAGCGGCTGGATGAGGAGCGGCGTCGCCAGAGCGACCGCGCTGGCGTCTTCTTCTCGGATACCCTGGAAGAGGAGGAGGAGGTGGTGGTGGCGGCGGAGGAAGCGGGAGAGATGCCTCCCGCTACTCCGGATGCCAAACGCAGCACGTTTGAGAGAGTGCCATCGGCGGAGCGGTCGTGGTCGTGGCGCAATGGACACGCCGAGCGCAGCGCCAGCGGTCACTCGCCGCTGCATTACGATGAGCGCGGCTCGACCTACTTCGACGACTCTGGATACGCCTCCCTCTTCTTTCGCATCTACATCACCGTGGGCGTGGCGTTGGCGATCGCCGCCGTCTATGTGTATCGACGGGACCGCACGGAGGCGCACACCGGCACCGCGACCGCCGCCACCAGCCGCCATGTAGCGCAGTTGTTCGCCGACGGCTGCGGCTACGCCTCCACCCTTCTCTGCGCGGTGATGTGGATACCGCAGATTGTGACCACCTTTACGTACGGCCATCGCGGCAGTTTGTCGTTGCTGTGGGTGCTGGCCACGCTGCTCTCCGACGTGTTGTACAGCATGTATATGAGCGGCATGCACATGCCGTTCAGCGTGTGGGCCAACAACATCCCCGACGGATTGTGTGCGTTGGTGCTGTTGGTGCTGGTGACGTTGGATGAGCGCCGCGATCGTCGGGCGGCCGTGCGCAGCGTGCACGACGATCCTGGCGAACGGCTGCCGCTGGTGCGGGAGGCACGGAGAGGGGGCGGCGAGAGATGTTACCATTGCAATGTCGTGGTTTGAGTGGGACGGGGGCAGGGACGGCGCGCTGTGCTCAACCCCTATCGCGGGCTTTTTAAAGGGCGGTCTCAGCTATGCACGTTCTGGCACGCTACTTTTTCACCTTTTGAATGTATTTCAGCGTGAAGTAGGCAAGCAGACGGAGCACAATGAGGAACATGACGAGCATGCCGATGCTGCCGCCGACGCCAAACGTGGTGTTCACGCTGTACGCGCTGTAGATCTCGCTGGGCGTGATCGGCTTCGGTGGCGATTCGTTGCATGACGGGAACGATGCACCACGCGTATCGCTGCTGGCGCTGCCGCCACTCACACACTTGTAGGTGGTGCCTTGAAATTCGTTGACGATCAGGCCGACGTAGCCATAAAATACGAACGACACGTAGCGAATCCAGCGCAACCACACCGGGATTTCCGATTCCGGGATGTAGAATCCGGCCACCAGCATCGACCCGAGCATCCACAGCGAGGCGATCACCTGCGCCTGTTTGAAGTCCATCACCATGCTGCTGATCCAGTACCCCATCGACTGCGCCACCAGCGTCAGCAGCGACAGCAGCACCAGAAACAGGAAAAACGCCGAGGCAGTGCGCTGCAAGTTGGCCGCAAAGTACACCATGATGGCGTACATGTAGGGGTATATCAGCTCCAACGGGCTCTCGATGGAGGTCTTGGCCAGAAAGTAGGCCGACAACATGTAGCTGCCGGCGGAGCGGTCCTTGGCCAGCACCGCCTTCTCCGACGGAAACGAGGTGATGCTGTTGAAGAGCGCAAAGAACGACCAGAAGATGCCCGAGAAGAACGCCAGCCCGAGGCGCTGGTAAATGCCCTTCTCGTTGTTGGGCGAATTGAGCCAGATCAGCAACACCAGCAACGACAGTGCCAGCGTCTGTGTCAGGGTGAGGAAGGTGAAGATCACCCCGGCGCGTTGCTGAATGGCGCGCAACGCTAGCGCCCGAAACTGCTCGTACCACGACACCGCATACTTGTGTTCGGTGTACTGCTCGCCGACCTCATCCTCATCGTCATCGCCGTCCTTCTCCGCGCCGTGCCGCTCCACAAAGGTGCCGCCGTCCGACAGCTCCGCCGCCACCGCCGCTCGTGCCCTGTCCCGATTCGACGCCGCCGCCGCACGCGCTATCGTCGAGTACTCCCGCGCCCGCGACTCGTACGCCGCACGCTCCGCCGACATCATCTCCGCCTCGTTCAGACACCACGCCGCCCGCAACACCATCGACGCCGTCAGCTCCGAGTACACCGACGCCGACTTCTCATCGTCCTCGTCCGATACGTCCAGCGACCCCGACGCACCGCCCTTGCCAAACATCCGACGCGCCTCCCGACGCACACGCTCCGGCACCGACCGCCAACGCTCCTCGGTCATCCGACCGCCACTCTCCAAGCCGCTCACCAACAGATCCAGCAAATAGTCCGCCGGGTTGTACCCGTACGGCAGCCGAAAGCCCTGCCGCTCAAAGTAGGCAGTGGCCTCGCTCGCCGGACCAAAGTACACCGTGGAGCCATCCGCCAACAGCAACACCTTGTCAAACTCCGACCACATCACCGAGCTCGGCTGATGCACCGTCGCCACCACCGTGCGCCCCTCCGACAGCGCCAGATCCTTCAGCAGGCGCACCACAGACAGCGCCGTGGTGGAGTCCAGACCGCTCGTGGGCTCATCCAGCAGCAGCAACGACGGGTTGGTCAGCAGCGTCTCGGCAATGTTGGCGCGCTTGCGCTCGCCGCCGCTGATGCCCTTGTTGAACTGCTGGTCGCCGATAATGGTGTTTCGCGCCTTGTCCAAATTCAGAAAACGCAACACCTCATCCACCCGCCGCCGCTTCTCCTCTCGCGTCATGGTGCGCGGCAGGCGGATACTGGCGGTGAAGCGCAGCGTCTGCTCCACCGTGAGGTTGCTGAAGAACACGTCGTCCTGCATCACGTAGCCGATGAGGCGGCGGGTGGCGTGGGTGCGGGTACGCCCGTTGAACGTCACGCTGCCCTCCGACGGCGGGAGCATGGAGCGGCCGGCGATGGCGTTCAGCAACGTGGTCTTGCCGGCGCCCGAGCCACCCAGTATCGCACAGAACTCGCCCGGTCGCACGACACCGCTCACCCCGTGCAGCAGCTCCACCCACCCGTACGTGCGCTCGTTGAGCGCCTGCGGCAATAAGGAACGCAGCGGTCGCCACACGAATCGATCCATACGCGTCTGCGCCGGGGGCGGTCGCGTTATCGGCACCTGATAGTGCACATTGCAAAAGTCCAGCGTGAGCGCCTTGCGCGACCGCGCCAAGTGCACCTGCGTGTCCCTGGACGCGCCGGTGAACAGCTGCAGGCGCCCTCGGGCGTGCGCAGCGTCCTCGTGCATTTTCATGGCGCCCTCATGGTCGTTGGACGAAAAGTGGCAGTCGTCAGCAATAGTCGCGCCCGGCACGGGGCGGCCACCGTTCACCGCCCGGTCGCCGTCGGGAGGGAGGTCCCCGGGCAGGGCGTCCACGATGCTCGGTTCTCGGCTCGTGGCCATGGATTGTGTTGAAAGACCGTCTCGGAAGGCAATGGGCAGAGAGAGAAGTAAACGCGGCTGTCACTGAGAGCTCACACAATCCAATTTGCCCAGTCCACGCGGTGAGAGCGACGCGTATGAAAGAGCGACTTCGACGCCGCCCCCCGAACGTGAAACGCGCGCCCAATGCGTGACGAGTGCGAAGCGTAACGCGTGATGCGCCGAGAACTTGTCGGCAAACGGCGTTGCTGTTGCGCAATTCGGACGCCAACCTACTTCAGACTGCGCTCTCTGCAAGCCTCTTATCGCCGCCTTCGCCCCGTGATATGATATGGGTCGCTCGCACTGGTGGTCGCGATGCAGTGCAGGCACTGGAGCACTCTGGGGCGGTGGAAAAGTGTGTCAAGCGCTGAACCATCTTGCAAAGCGCTTGCGACGAACCGGGCGGTCGTTTGTCTCTCTCCGAATACCTCACGGATCGCCGCGGTGTCGGACACCCCAACATCCACACGTGGGTACAACGTGGAGTTGAAGAGGAATCTTTCACACCACAAAGGCGGTACTCGCTCTCTTTACACACAGACATACACACAACGGTCCAGCCACACGTACTTATCTCGGCCATCGAATACACTTGCACTACTTGCGCACGCCCTGCACATACTTGAGACTCAAATAGGCGAATATGCGCATCACCACCATGAACATGATCAACATGCCAATGCAGCCGCCGATGCCAAACGTCGTGTCCACGTTGTAAGCACGGAAGATCTCCTGAGACGTCACCGGTTGCGGCGGCGACTCTGCACATGACGGGTACGACTTGCTCTGAACGCCGCCGCCACCGGCACCGTTGTCCTCGCAGGCATAGGTGCTGTCCTGGAATTCGTTGATAATGAACCCGTTGTAGCCGTAATATACAAACGACACGTAACGAATCCAGCGGAACCACACGTGCATTTTGGAGATGGGGATGAAGAACCCGGCGACCAGGATCGTCCCGACCATCCACAGCGCCGCCATTACCGCCAACTGCGCAAAGTCCATCACCATGCTGCTGAGCCAGTAGCCCAGCGACTGCGCCACCATAACCTGCATCGAGAGCAACACCGCGAAGAGGAAGAACGCGGATGCGGTGCGCTTCAGGTTGGCCGAAAAGTACACGATCAGCGTGAACATATACGGGTACACGAGCTGCATCGGGCTCTCGATGGAGGTCTTGGCCAGAAAGTAGGCCGACAACATGTAGCTGCCGGCGGAGCGGTCCTTGTTCAACACCGCTCTCTCCATCGGAAACGAGGTGATGCTGCTGTACAAAACGGTGAACGACCAGAAGATGCCCGTGAAGAACACCAACCCGAGGCGCGGATAAATGCCGCTTTCGTCGTCGGGCGAGCCGACCCAGACGAACAGCGCCAGCAACGACACGGCTATCGCTTGCGACAGCGTTACCCACGTGAAAAAAGATGAGCCACTCTGCAGGATGGCGCGCAACGCTAGCGCCCGAAACTGCTCGTACCACGACACCGCATACTTGTGTTCGGTGTACTGCTCGCCGACCTCATCCTCATCGTCATCGCCGTCCTTCTCCGCGCCGTGCCGCTCCACAAAGGTGCCGCCGTCCGACAGCTCCGCCGCCACCGCCGCTCGTGCCCTGTCCCGATTCGACGCCGCCGCCGCACGCGCTATCGTCGAGTACTCCCGCGCCCGCGACTCGTACGCCGCACGCTCCGCCGACATCATCTCCGCCTCGTTCAGACACCACGCCGCCCGCAACACCATCGACGCCGTCAGCTCCGAGTACACCGACGCCGACTTCTCATCGTCCTCGTCCGATACGTCCAGCGACCCCGACGCACCGCCCTTGCCAAACATCCGACGCGCCTCCCGACGCACACGCTCCGGCACCGACCGCCAACGCTCCTCGGTCATCCGACCGCCACTCTCCAAGCCGCTCACCAACAGATCCAGCAAATAGTCCGCCGGGTTGTACCCGTACGGCAGCCGAAAGCCCTGCCGCTCAAAGTAGGCAGTGGCCTCGCTCGCCGGACCAAAGTACACCGTGGAGCCATCCGCCAACAGCAACACCTTGTCAAACTCCGACCACATCACCGAGCTCGGCTGATGCACCGTCGCCACCACCGTGCGCCCCTCCGACAGCGCCAGATCCTTCAGCAGGCGCACCACAGACAGCGCCGTGGTGGAGTCCAGACCGCTCGTGGGCTCATCCAGCAGCAGCAACGACGGGTTGGTCAGCAGCGTCTCGGCAATGTTGGCGCGCTTGCGCTCGCCGCCGCTGATGCCCTTGTTGAACTGTTGGTCGCCGATAATGGTGTTTCGCGCCTTGTCCAAATTCAGTGAGTGCAACACCTCATCCACCCGCCGCCGCTTCTCCTCTCGCGTCATGGTGCGCGGCAGGCGGATACTGGCGGTGAAGCGCAGCGTCTGCTCCACCGTGAGGTTGCTCAGGAACACGTCGTCCTGCATCACGTAGCCGATGAGGCGGCGGGTGGCGTGGGTGCGGGTACGCCCGTTGAACGTCACGCTGCCCTCCGACGGCGGGAGCATGGAGCGGCCGGCGATGGCGTTCAGCAACGTGGTCTTGCCGGCGCCCGAGCCACCCAGTATCGCACAGAACTCGCCCGGTCGCACGACACCGCTCACCCCGTGCAGCAGCTCCACCCACCCGTACGTGCGCTGAGAGAGCCCCTCTGGGAGCAGCGATCGCAGTGGCTCCACAATGTATCGGTCCACAAACGTTTTCGTTGACTCCGGCGGTAGCGTTATCGGTACCTGATAGTGCAGGTTGCGAAACACCAGCTTCATCGCCTTGCGCGACTGGGCCAAACGCGTCTGGATGTCCTCGGGCGCGTTGGCGAAGAGATGGAACCGCGCACGGTTTGCCGCCGCCGCCTCGTGCACTTTCAACGCGCTCTCCGGAGTATGATCGAAAGCCCGGTCGTGGGCAGCAGCCGCGGAGTCAACTTCGTGGTGCTCGCCGTCCACCGCGCCTCCCAGCGGAGGGTGCTCCTCGGAGCCGGCACTCATGATGCTCGGGTCCCTGTTCATGATCGTTGTAGGTGCAGGCAGATTTTCGGGTGATGCAGATCAGAGAAGACTGCAGCCGTGTATGTCGCCCACGGACTGGGCGCTTCATCCCGCAACACCAACGCCGGGAGTCTCTCGCCGTGGAGCGTCACATTGCCAGAACATCGATTGCGGAAACGTTTCAGCCGTGATGCACCGCGGCGTACAGCGTGCGCGCCGTTCTCGGAACGGAAACGCCGCGCTGAAAACAGGTGCCCTCTGGAATGTTGCGCCGATCGGCAGCCTGCGCTTCTCCCAGCCAGATTTTGCTCACCGCGTGACGATGTTGACTCACGCATTTGTGACGCGCCGAATGGTCACACTGAAGCAATCCGCACCCCAAAGCAGACGACCCTCATAATGGGGTTAGCCTGCGGATGCTGTGGCGCTTGGTGCCAACGACGTATGTAGCAGGTAGCGCAACGACTGGTGGTCAGGGTATTCGTTTCGCAGACGCAGTACGCTTCCGTCTTGTTGGAGTAGACAACGCGCATCTTGGGATTGCGTCAGTAAACTGCCTGGCAGTTGGTGTGAGAAAAGTCTTGGTGCGGTCGTTTATCTTGTGCCCGAACTTGCGCGCCCGATCCTGCCTCGGCACATCGCTTGCGCCTCGGGGCCTCTCTGGACCGCCCCTGCGTGCTGGACCGGCTTTTGGGTGTCGAACGCTCCGGGAGACAACCGTTCCGCCTCAAACTCCTTTTCACACCACCACTCACTCTCACCTCAAATTCCCCCATGACCCCCTCTTCTAGTGGCAGCGCGGTGCGAGCGCTGATTCGCTTCGGCGCGCTGTGGGAGCGCCTCAACCAACCGCTGCGCCTGTCGGGCCACGGCCTGCCCAACTACGTCCAAGGTCATCCGCGGTTGCTCCAAGTGACGCAAGCGGCAGCCGCGGCCGATCGGTGGCGACGGCTGGCGCAGGATTGGCGCGACGGTCGCCGCATGCCCGCAGTGCCGGACCGACGCCTGCAAATCACCCCGGCGGTGCGGAACGAGGCCGGTTGGCCGGCGGTGGATGTCAGGGGTGCCGACGATCGCGCCAGCGCCGCGGATGCGGACGACGAGGAGAGCGAGTGGACGGTGGTGGTGCATGGCAGGGACGGCATGCGATATACGCTGGGCGCGGACACGTGGGAATGGTTCGAGGAGGATGCCGACGAGGACGGTGGGGAGAGCGCGCGGGAGGAGGACGAGCGCGCCGAGTTGATGGCCGCGCTGCAGCAGGCGTCAGAGACGCGCGACGCTCGCATTGTAGCTTTCGTGTGTGGCAAGCTGACGCGCATTCAACCCAGCTCGCGGTCGATGAAGAAGCGCCGAGGGGTAGCCGGCGCGAACGACCCGCCACGGCGCAACGGCGAGCGATGATCGGGTGGAGAGTTGGATCGTACGAATCGTTACTCACGGCGCGGCGTGATGGCTCCGCGACGACCTGCCACGGCCACTTTTGCGGGCTCGTTCCCGCTCCTCTTTCGCCTCCCTCCGCTTTCGTCGGCGCTCCCGCTGCGCGTTTAATCGTTGTAATACTTCATCGAGCTCCTCGCTGCCTTTCCAATCCAGCGGCAGCCGTGCCGGTTCGTCTGCCGGCGGCAGCGTCGCCGCTCCCAGCCCGAGCACGTCGCGCTTGGGCGCCACCTCCACGCAGTGTAAAGTGCCTTGCTCCTGCTTGCCCAACCCAGTTCCCTCCTTCCAACCGTGCAGCTTCAACAGCCGCTCTCCGACACCACGGCAACTGGTGCGGCTACCGTTTGCAGCACGATCGGCAGCCGTTTCCGAAGTCATCAGCGCGGCGACCTGCTTGCACTGGCCCACACGCCGAGAACAGAATCGTCGGCCACCAGCACACGACGCTTTGGCTGGCGACTTCCCCGTTGCCCGACGAGTTTACTCTCATCTGAGGGCCAGCACCCGACTTGGACTCTTTCGTGGACCTCTTTATCCCAACCAGTCACTTGATCTCCCACTCGCTCATGGCGGAGGCGGCGGTAACCAAAGACGATCCCACTGCAAGTGCGCCGTCTGAGACGTCCGCCCCACCGACCGCAACTCCCGACGCGCGGCCCTCGGAGCTGGCCATGAGCGACGCGTGGGATCGCGCCATCGAGACCGGCATCAAATGGGCAGCGTACGGTCTGCTGGCCGGTGGCGCCGTGGGCGTGCTGCTGTTCCGCGGCGGCATGTCCCGCTCTGCGGTGACCGGCCTGGGCACCGGCGTCGGCATCGGCATGGCGTACGCGGATGCGCGGAGAGAGTTTGCCGATCTGGCGGCGCACACTCGCACGGACCGCTTGTCTGTTGATCCCGCGCCGCGGACTGTCTAGAGGGCACTTTGGCGGATTGTCCCCGCTCTCCCCGAATCCGCCTCACAGATGCGGCACGAAGCTGTCCAGCGAGGCGCGCAACAACGGTTCCAGCCGCGGCCACCGCTTCTCGCTGGTGCTGGCATTCACACTGAACAGCTTGTTGCGGTAAACGGTCAGCAGGGTCATCTGGTGGGCGGGCTCGTGGGTGTACTCGAAAATGTAGTACGTGATGCCGTCGTCCTCCTTCATATTCGCCGCCACCAGTTTGGCGTTGCGCTTGGCCGCCAGCTTCTGCCCCACCTCCTCCGGTTTGCCCAGATCGGTCACCGACTTGCCGCCCGACTTGACCGGCACGCTCACCACGGTGATGAATTCGAGCGGTTGGATAATGTCCTGAAACTTTTTGTCGTACTGCGTCGACTCGACGGTGCCGTCAAACTCGTTCCACCCGATCGGACGCAGCATGTGGTACCCCTTGGCCAGGTCGGTGTACGGTTGCAGCTTGCCGCGCACGCCGCGCGGCAACGTCGTCAGGGCGGGAAGCTCCTCTTCCGCCCGAACAGGAGGAGCATAGGAGGTGCTGAGTGCTGCCAGGAGGACGGTGCCGAGGTGCTGGAACAGCGCGCGCCGAGTGAGCGAGGGAGGCGGTGCCCTCGCAAGTTGCATGCGCAGCGTTCGCGACATCACACCGCATCCGGCTCGCGGTGCTCGTGCCTTCCAATCACCAGATGGTGCCACCACAAACCCGCACTGCATCATGGAATGCACGTCTCCTATTGCCCCGCTATCGAACTGGGTGGTCGCCTCTCCTCGGGGTGCTCTCTCGCTCTCTCTGAGCGACGACCACTCGTCGCGGCCCTTGCGAGGCCACACGCCCCGCCTCTCGCCGACGGCTGTGACGCGCCCCCGGTCCCACGGGGCGGGCGGTGCCCGGTTTGCGCAACGGCGCGGCCAAGGTCAAGAACACTGGATGCAACGCAGGGACGGGAGTAACATACCAAAGTAGGGAGTGAGTTGAATGCCTGGCGCCGCCCCGTTCGCAGCTCGCTGGCGACCTTTGTCTCTCTTCCCACCTTTCTCTATGGCCGACGGCGCGAGTACCGCCGTGCCGTACCGCATCTCCCGACACCGCTTTGCGTCGTTTGTGCTAGGGCTGGCGGTGGCCGTGGTGCACCTGGGCGGGGCGTACGCTCCGAATCAGTACGTCATGGAGGGCGACCAGCGATACTCTCGACTGGATCGGGCCGCCGAGGCGGTGCTGGACCCGTTACAGACGCTGTCGAAGCAGGCGGTGCACGAGGCGCTCCGACAGGGTGAGCGCGACCCCTGGAACTGGCTGGTGGTGGCCGCGCATTTCGACGCCGACGACCGCGACGACCTGGCGTACTTGGCCAAAGAGATGGCCTATTTGCAGAGCGGCGGCGACCTGGAGCAGTGGACATCGTTGCTGAGCGGGAGCGAGGGCCGGAGAGCTGCCCAACCCGGGAATCGGGGCGCGTAGTGGACGTGGTGTTATGGGAGACACACGATGATGAACGACCTACCTGATGCCGATCACCTCGGCATCCTTGTCCGTTCCAGTCCGATGACGACGCTGTCGACATCGACGCGCGTATGCGGACATTGACCAAGCCATTCCTACGGTTCTGAGTGTGTTCCCATAGATAGGATGCGTGGAGGGCGCGTACGTCCTCTATTCCGTCGGCATACGCGGTGACTACTTTATGTCCCACGCGGCGGCATCTGCCCTCGCGCTCTCCCGACTGCGTCGCAGCACCTCCAACGTCTCCCGCGCATCACGTATCGCCTGCTCATTGCACGCTGCCGGGCAGCTCATGCGAATGCGATAGAAGCACTTTTCCGGCTCCTCTACGTGCAGAATATCCGTCACGTTGCTGCAGGTGAACTCGATCACGCAGTGCCGCGTCGGACCGTGCCAGCAGCGGTCGCCATTCTCGAACAGCATGCGCAACGGTTTGCCGGGAGCATCGGGCTCTTGTACTCGCTCGAAATGACCTAACAGCGCGTTGCCGCCGCCTTGCGAGGAGCGCTGTGTGACCTTGCGCGGCAGACACACCTCGAATTCGTGTTCGCCCACCTGTTTCTGAAAACACGGCTCGTCGTGAAAAGCGTAAAAGGCGTCGCTCGGCCCGTAGCGCGCCGTCTGCTGCCGCTGCGCCTCTTCCAGCTCGCGATGGCGGTGTTCGCGCTGGCGCACCGCCGCGTGATATTCCGATGCGGCCAGCGAGACACAGGCCGAGGCATCGCGTCGTAGCGCGGTCGCGTCGCGCACACGCCCCAGCAACGGGCGCAGTATTCGGTAGTTGGCTAGCAAGTCGCGGCGACGCAGTTGCAGCACGCGCTGCCACGCGCGGACGATGACATAGGCCGGCCATGACAATGTTACTGCGCGACAAGCCTCGCTCTCCAGTTGTTGCGGTGGTGTGGGTGACGAGGAGGCGGTGTCTTTTGCGGACGCCACTCCCTCCCTACCGTGCGCATGTCTCTTGCGCCAGCTCCTTTCCGTTGCGGTCGGCCCGTCGGCGTGGCTCGGTTGCGGTACGGCCTGCAACTCGTTCTGCATGTTCTCGTCCAACAGTTCGTCGGGCACGGGACTGCTGCTGGGCACATCCTCCGTGGGATGCTCATCTTCGGATGCAGGTGTCTCCGACAGCGGATCCGTTTCCGCACCCATGCCGGCCGTGGCGTGGGTCGCGGGCGTCAATTCTGCCCTCTCGAGCGACGACTCGAGCAGTTTCGTGTACGCCTCCAACCGCCGTTTCCACCGACTCAACCGGCGCTCGGCGCGTTGCGCAATATGCAGTTGCGCGCGATGTTCACGCACCATTTGCGGTCCGCGGCGCTGGCGCCGCGCAGCCGCCTTCTGCTCTAGCAACCGCCGCTGTTGCCGGCCGGCCTCCCATCGCCCCACCTTGTCCTCCAGCTCCGCCCGCAGCGCATCGCCCCGCTCCGGACAGGTATCGTTGCAGACGCCCGGCCGTTGCCACTCGTCCGAGCCATCGCAACAGTCACAGAAACCGTCGTTCACGCGCGATGCATGCAGCAGCTCAGGCAAGTACCCGCGGTTGCTGCAATAAAAGCGCAGCGTGTGCGGTGATACGCCCGAGCAGGCCGCCGTGCCCGGCTCGTCGGTGCCGTCGACACAGTCACAGTAGTCGTCGTTGAGCGCGTCGATCGGCAGTCGCTGCTGCGAGCACTGAAAGTATCCCTCGGCGGCGTGCGCCAACAGTCGCTTTTCCACCTCCGGCGACGCGCCTCGTAACTGGGCGTGCGCTGGATGGGACAGCAAGATTGCGAGAAGGATCAACCACCAACCTACCCACCTATAACGTCTTCCGCTTCGGTGCGATGAGTGTCCCATCTGCCAATCTACTCCTTCTCTATCCATTGGACTGCCCCAGACCCATTTTACCTCTCTACTCTAGCGGCTGCTTCCCATCGACTCCCTGCACCGGGTTGTCCGGACGACCCGCCACCGGAGACGTCACGGCGGCGACCTGCCGCGCGCGCCTCGTCTCGGGTCGTCGGGTGCGCCCACGAACCGGACCATCGGCGACGAGCGAATGGGGTCGTGAAGAACTGCTTCCGTCGAGATTTCTGCCCTGTCATCCTCCCCGTCATCTCCACACCCATATTCTCATGCATCCCATCCTGGCGGAACACGTTCATCCCACTTGTGTAGAGGAGATTCGGCGACTGGCGGCCTGTCATCAGCAGCACGCGCTGCTCAAGTTCTTCGGCAAGTGCAACCAGTGCAAGCGCGAGCTGGACGAGTGCCTGGGGCGCGAGTACTTGGTGCGGCGGGAGCTGAACTATGCGCAGAGTCTGGAGCACAAGGAGCAACTGCGCGAGTGGAAAAAGTATGCAGAGGAGGCAGATAGAGACGAGGCGGGGCAACAAAGGTGACAGCTGCGCTTTGCGCTCTCAACGGAGTCAAGCAGAATACTGTACAAGCTCGCCGAGCCGCGTCTCCACGTCACACCGCTTCTGGTTCGCGCGGAGCACTCTCCTCGGATGCCGCGGCCACGTGGGCATTTCGCGTGTGGGCCAACGAATCGGCCACGCCGTCCTCCGTCACCGACACGACCGCGTCCATCGCAGCGTCCGACGGCTGCGCTCCCCCCAATGGTAACGACACGCGCACGTATCCCACGCGCTCGGGCGGCTCCACCTCGGCGGTCGTCGACGATGATCGTCCCGCCGCCGCCGCCGCCTCTGGCTCTCTCGGCTTGCTCGGCGTCCATTCCGGTTCGTCGCGCGCCGACGCTGCCACAATCTGCGACAACTCGGTCGGCGACAGGAACCGCGCTCGTCCATACTTCAAAAAGCGTTCCAGCCCCTGGTGGCCCACTTGATGTCGTCGCGCCCGCAGCCACGGTTGCAGATACCGCTGGTCCATCCGCTGCAACCACGACACGTTCTCACTGAAGCGCCGCGCAAAGTAGGCTGCCCGCGAGCCGCCATTCGCTTCCGCGGACACCTCGTTAAACTCCATCGGAAACGTCTGCTCCTCCGCGGCGGCGATCTCGGCACCTGCGGCCGCGTCTCCATCCTCACCGCGGTCACCGGAACTCACCGACTCGGCGTGCACCCGCGATATCTCGCACGCAGTGCTGGCGTCGGCGTGCTCCACCCGCAACAGCCGCAAAATGGGCATCGTACCACCGCCCAACACGATCACCGTGAATATCACGATGGCCAGCGTGGTGGATATCACCGCGCGCCGTGTCTCCGAACCGTGCAACGCATCACCGCCGCCGCCGGACGGGAAATTCAGCGACAGCGCAAACGCCACCGCCCCGCGTAACCCCGAGAACCACAACACAAACTGGTTGGTGGCGGTGATCTTCTCGCGGCGGTACCGGTTCAGGATGGCCGACAGCGGGAACACGTTCACGAAGCGCGCGGCCAGCGTCAGCACGATGCCCCACAGGATCATCCAGATGTGCCACGAGTGCCGGAACAGCGTCAGCGCCAGCCCGAGGTACACGAAGATGAACGTCTCGGCGATGTGCGAGATCATCTTAAACGACTGCTGCGAGGTGAGTTTGGTCACCGACGACAGGTTGTGGTGGGTGTAGTGCGCCATGAGAATGCCGGTGGACAGGATAGCCATCACGCCGCTCAGCTCCAATCCCTCACACAAGGTGTACGGCAAGTAGGCCAGCAGCAGTAACATGCTCAGCTCCAGCACCGGGTACCGATAGAGGCGGGTGTGTTTGAACAGCAGCGCCGACAGCAACGCGCTCGCCGAGCCGACCGCCGTACTGCCCAAAAACACGAACAGAAAGCGTTGGATCGGCTGCCACCACGGGATGGACGCCTGGGCGCCGGCCAGCCGCTGGAACGTCTGGAACAGCACGATGGCCACCGCGTCGTTGATCACCGACTCGCCCAGCACCAGATAGTGCAGCGTGCGGTTCACCTGCAGCGCGTTGAACACCGCAATGGTGGCCACCGGGTCCACGGCGGATATCAGCGCGCCAAACGCCAGCGACTCCATCAGGTAGATGCGGTACGACAGGTGCAGCACGCCCAGAAACCACAGCCCGAACCCGAACGCCAGCGCGGACACGATGGTGCCCATCACCGCGAAGGTGACGATGGAGCCGGCCTGCGCGAAAAAGTCGCCCTTGTTCAGCGAGTAACCCGCTTCGAATAGCACCGGCGGCAGCACGAACAACATGAACTGTTCCTGATTGGGCAGCGCGCCCGACACGGCCGCGTAGTCGTCGCCAGCCAGCCGCAAAATGCCGCCCACCGCCAGCCCCAGAAACACGTACGCGATACAGTCCGGCAGCACGTGATAGTGATACTGCAGCAATGCGTACGTCAGCAGGATGCATAGCATAAGCGCCACGATGGTGGAGAACAGGCCCAGCCCGAGTCGCTTCTCCGCGTGCGGATCGGTCTGCGGCGGCGCCCCGTCGGCGTTGTGGAGGTCCTCTCCAGCGGCTCCGGGCGGATGGTCTCCCTCATCTTCCGCCAACACCGCCGACTCGTGTGCATCCGCCCGAAAGAACGTGTGGCGTGGCACCGTGCGGGCCCGCTGCGGGGAGGCGAGGGAGGCACTGTCCGGGAGCGTAGCCAGAGGCTCGCGTCCTGTCTTCGAGGCGGTGGTCGAAGCCGGCCATCCCGTGGCCCAGAGTATGTTGCAGCACCAGAGGACGAGCAACGCTCGCCAGCGCCATCTGCTGGTCATGCTCGAGACACTCGCGGCGGTCAGCGGGAGCGCTCCTTCTCGACGTGTCGTCGTGCGTGGATGAACGCCCGAAACGCGCTGCCGATGGGCGCGATGGCGGAGATGTCTGCGTGTGTGTGTGTGCGCGCGCGCTCAGAGGCGCACACCGAGCACGGAGGAAATCCCATGGAGGGCCGGAGAGAGCCCTTCGCGTAACGGAATATCTTGTATAGAGCGCAGCTTTCTGTCTAGTCATGCCGTTGTGGAGGGCCGCGACGCGGGTTGTTCAGCGGAACCGCTACAACACGTTATGGCGCCGAGGTCGAGGTGTGCAAGCGGCGCCGTCGCCATCAGCGGGCGCCAGTGTCGATGCGGCCCGCGCGTTTCTG
The DNA here is from genome assembly GCA_026184775.1 of Cyanidium caldarium. Taxonomy (NCBI): domain Eukaryota; phylum Rhodophyta; class Bangiophyceae; order Cyanidiales; family Cyanidiaceae; genus Cyanidium; species Cyanidium caldarium. The sequence goes on along the minus strand of JANCYW010000004.1, from coordinate 82,453 downwards.
CGCGACCGGCTGGGTATAGCAGCGTTGCCGGGGGAACTGCACCACAACCTGCCGTTTGATCGGGCGAGATCGATGGCTTTGGCGCTCGGTGAGGGGGTGGAGTCGCGCGATCCCCCGGGCGCTCTGTGTGTGGACACGGGCGCGTATACTGGCCGCTCGCCGCACGACCGTTACATCGAGTGCCGTCCGGGGTCGGTATGGGAGCGTGATATTGACTGGAACGAGGTGAATCAACCGATTGCCCCGGAGGTATTCGAGGCGTTGCGCAGCGCCGTGGCCCGGCACATGGGGCAGCGGCCGCGCGCTTTCGTGTACGACGGCTACGTGTGTAGCGGCGCCAGCCGCCTGAAGGTGCGGGTGGTGACCGAGCTGGCCTGGCACCACGCGTTCGTGACGAACATGTTTATCCCGCTGGGCAGTCGGGCCGAGCGCGAGGCATTCGGCGAGCCCGACTTTACCATCGTCAACGCCTGCCGCTTGCGCAACCCGCAGTACCATCAGATGGGACTGCATTCGGACGTGTTTATCGCGCTGTCGTTGGAGAAGCGGCTGGGCCTGATTGGCGGCACGCAGTATAGCGGCGAGATGAAGAAGGGCATTTTCACGGTGATGAACGCGATGTTGCCGCAGCAGGGCATGTTGCCGCTGCACTGCTCAGCAACCTGCAGTCTGGATGCCGAGCATCCGGACACGGTGTGTTTTGCGTAAGTACGGAACTTCATTGGGACGAGTACTGTTCAGGCAGTGGAGCGACAAACTAACCGACCTCGATACGACGAGCGCGACAGGGGTCTGTCGGGCACCGGCAAGTCGACATTGTCGGCGGATCCGCACCGCCTGCTTATCGGCGATGACGAGCACGTGTGGGATGCCGACGCGGTACGCAACATGGAGGGCGGTATCTATGTCAAAGTGATTCATCTGTCGTCGCAGAAAGAGCCGCTTCTTTGGAACGCCATCCGGGAGCCGCAGACCATCTTGGAGAATGTGGTCGTGGACGAGCAGGGCGTGGTCGACTTTGATGACGCGCGCAAGACGCCCAACACCCGCGCCTCGTGCCCCATCCAGAGCATCCCCAACTGGGAGCCTTCGCGCCGCGGACCGCCGCCCAAGGCGTTCGTGTTTCTGGTGTGTGATGCGTTCGGCGTGCTGCCGCCGGTGGCCATGCTGGACGAGCATCAGGCCGCCTACCATTTCACGCTGGCGTATACCGCCAAGATTGCGGGCACCGAGCGCGGCATACGCGAGCCGACGGCCACTTTTAGCACGTGTTTCGGCGCAGCGTTCATGCCGCTGCCGGGGCACGTCTACGCCGACCTGCTGCGCGACAAGATGCGCCAGCACGGCACCAAAGTGTTCCTGGTGAACACCGGATGGGCCGGCGGGTCGGCTTCGTCAGGGGCGCCGCGCATGGATATCGGCGTGTCGCGCGCTATTGTGGATGCGATTACGAGTGACGAGATACGCGAAGAGGCGTTGCAGCCGCCCGACCCGATATTCGGGTTGCGGGTGCCGCGGCACGTAAGTGGTGTCGACGCGCACTTGTTGGATCCGCAACAGTTTTGGAGCGACGCGCGCGCGTACGAGACACAGGCGCGCCGGCTGTCCCAGCGCATGAAGGACGAGTTTGTGCGCAAAGGATACAGCCCGTCGCTCCTGCCGGGCGGGCCGTTGTGACGGAATCGCGATATGAGTCGTCGTATCGATCGTGTGGAGAGATCCTAGAGCCCAACTTGCCCCTCTCCGGGAGTGGACGCAAAGTTGTGCAGAAAGCGCAGCACTTCGGACGTGTCACGCAACCGCATGGTGGCGTGCGTCTCGCGCTCGTCGTCGTCGGTCACGATCACGCCAAATCCACCTCTCTGGATCACCACTTTCAATGCATCCTCGTCGGTGACATCATCGCCAATATAAATCGGCACGACATGTCGCTGCTCCTCGTTCTCTATCGTCTCCAGAATCCACTCCGCCGCACGCCCCTTGTCCCATTTGACCGCCGGGCGCAGCTCGAACACGCATTTGCCGTGCGTCTTGCGCAGGCCGTTCTCGTACGCCACCGAGTCGACCAGTTTCTCGATGGTGCCGACGTCGCGCGGGTCGCACTTGCGAAAGTGCACCGACAGCGAGTAGTGATTGTCCTCCACGAGGATGCCGGGAATGTCCCAGTGTCTTCGCAGCATGTCCGCGTACTCCGCGGCCAACTGCGGGTCCACATACTGCGGGGAGGTCGGCTCCGGCTGCATGGCCACGGCGATGGAGCTGTGGTCGGAGGAGGATTCGCGCAGGTCACAAGCGGCCATGCCCGCCGCGTCTGGTGGCGACGACGACAGTTGTCGTCCTGGCCCGGAAGCTCCATCCCGCTCCCCGTCCATGGTCAGCTCGGCCAGACCCAACACGTCGTGCAGCTGCGCGGCGGCATGCCGCAGCGACGGCAGACTCGACTCGGCCACGTGATACCGGATGAACGACGAGTGGCGCGGCAGGCGGTGGTTGCGCTCGGCATCGGCAGCACTGGCGCGCATCTCTTCGCGGTCGCGTTGGCCGCGCGGCCCGACGATATCGAAACCGTGCGAGCCGGCATAATAGAGGCGCCGCACGCCCACCAACCGGAAAATCTTCTCGCGCGATCTGCCGGTGATGATCGCCACCGGGTACCGCTGGGACAAGTCATTCAGCACGGCGCGCGCCTCCTTAGATAAAATAGCCGCGTCGGGGTCGTCCACGATGGGCGTCAACGTGCCGTCGTAGTCGAGTAGGAAAGCCAGGCGGGAGCGTGCCGGATTCACCACGTGGAAGCAGTCCAGGGCCGACGGCAGCTCACCTGCGTGGCGCAGGGAAGGGAGTCGGCGGGCGGGTGCCGGCGAAGCGGTTGAGGGAGCGGGAACATAGAGAGGTGGGGTGGCGGACGGTCCGGCCCCCGCGGTGTCTTCCATGAAAGGTGGGCGCAGCGACCGCCCGGTGCGCCGTTTCAGCGCCGAAGCGGCCAAACCGTCTCCGCAGCCGACGCGTTCCCCGTTTCGTGCACCGTTTGGTACGCTCGGTGTTCCTAGAGTCGCGTCATCCACTTCTCGTGACCACCTACTATGACCGAAGCGGAGAAGACGGTGTGCGTGACGGGCGCCAGTGGCTACATTGCCTCTTGGATCGTAAAGTACCTGTTGGAGGAGGGGTACACTGTGCACGGCACGGTGCGCGACCGGCGCCGGAAGACGGCGCACCTGCTGCGGCTGGCCGAGGAGAGCGCTGCCGCCGGCGGCCACCTGGAACTGTTTGAGGCGGACTTGTTGAAGCCGGGCTCGTTTGATGAGGCCGTACGTGGCTGCAGCGTGGTGTACCACACCGCGTCGCCGTTCTTTATAGCGGCCCGCAGAGGTGACCCGCGCAAAGTGTTTGTGGAGCCGGCAGTGGAGGGCACGCGCAACGTACTGGAGGCGTGCCTGAAGCCGGCTGCGTTGGAATCGCTACGGCGCGTCGTGGTCACGTCCTCCATAGTAGCGGTCTTCGGCGACTTTGACCAGAAAGATTGCCGCACGCAGGGCGCATACACGGAGGCCGATTGGAACACCACCTCGACGCTGCGGAGCTATCCGTATGCCTACAGCAAAGTGCGCGCCGAACAGACCGCGTGGGAAGTAGCTCAGAAAAAGCAGCCGCCGGGTCGCAAGTGGGACCTGGTGACCGTGCTCCCAGGAGCGGTGTTGGGGCCTTCACTGAGCAGCACCACCGAGTCGGGCACTGTAGAGCTCATGCAACAGCTGCTGTCGGGTCAAATGAGCGTGGGCACCCCCGATATCATCGTGCCAGTCGTAGACGTGCGCGATGTCGCCCGGGCCCACCTACGCGCCGGTGCCGACCGCAAGAATGTGCCCTCTGGGCGCTACGTGACCGTCGCCAAGACGGTGTCGTTTATGGATCTAGCGGATATGTTGCGGCCGGAGTTTGGCGGCAAGATTGCCCTGCCCAAACGCGTGTTGCCCAAATGGCTTTTCTATGTGATCGGACCATTTGTGGGCATATCGGGCAGCATGGTGCGGCACCGCATCGGCGTGCCGCTGCAGGTGGATAACCGCAAGTCCATCCGTGCTCTGCAGCTGGAATACCGTCCAGTGCAGACGACCGTGCTGGAGCATGCGAGGCAAATGGCCGCTGACGGCATTGTGAAGGTGAAGTAACGTGGCAGCAATGTGTGTTGACGCTCTCAGGGCTCCGAGCGAGGGACGTCTCACGTCTCTCCCCGCCTCATGCGTCTCCACGGTAGACATGCTGTTCACGTAATGTAGCTGTCACCGCCAAAGTCGTACAACGGTTGCCCGGCCTCGTCGCCATAACATTTTTGCCCACCACCCTCTCCGATCACCACAAACGCATATACCTTATCATCCAGTAGCGACACCGAGCCGACTCCGGCCAGGTTCAGACGCCGCGCCTCCAAGTACGGTCTCAACTTGGATACCACCTGCGGCGCCGCGCGCAGCCCCTGTTCATAGCCGGTACGACCGACCAGCCCCTCTCCGTAGGTAAAGTTGAAATCGCGCGCCGGCAGGCTGGCGGCCAACTGCACGCCCTGCACATCCGAGCTGTTCCACCCGGCACTGGCGAACGCCTCGCGCACACTTGATGCGGTCAGCGAGCTGCAGTTGTCGGCACCCACCTCGTCCACGGTGCACGACGGCAGCAGATCGGCCACGTTCTCCGCGGCTATGGTCAAGTCGTAGTTGAGACAGATCTTCGGGTTGATCTTGTGCAGCGCATTGGCCAGCGTGTAATCGAACTGGGTATAGTTGAGCGTCATGGCCACGTTCTCGTTCAGGTTGTCGGTGTGGGATGTGGGATGGGTCGCCCGCAGTGCGAGCGGTAGGGCCAGAATGCGGAGAGGAGGGAGGAGGGAGGCGAGGAGAAGGAAGATGGGAAGGAGAGTGATTCGGTACGCCATGACGTCGGGGGTGCGGTGGCGGTAGGTGAGGTTGATGGGATGGGCGATCGGTGCCCAGCTCGCGGAGAAAACCGACACGTGTTCGACCGCTCTCGATGCCGAACGCTACATCGGGCCCCTCGCTGCTGCAGCCTCGGTCACGGCCACTCGTCTGCACTGCTATTTTACTCAAGAGGACTCACTTTCAGCATCAAGATACCTCCTCAAAGCGCGTCAGCACCAAGCGGTTCACCACCAAGCGTATCCGTAGCAAAAGCGTCGCGTACCAGTGCAGTCCCTCCAGCTGTGCAGACATTCTCCATTTCACCGGTAGCCATTGTCGCACTCGGTACAGCGTGCGAAGCGGTGCGAAAACGGCATGGGCAACGTCGTGCGAGCGGATGTTGCCATAGCACGACACCCAGTGGTCGTCCACCAGCAGGGTGCCGGCCTCGGTCAGCGGGGCGTAGGCGCCTCGCCGGTGCACCCGTTCGACGCGAACAATCTGCACGCGCTTCCCGTCACCATTCTGGAGGTAGGTGCCCAGCGGCACCTCGCCGGCCATCATAAAGGCGCCGCCGCCGCCGTCCTCTCCCCTCGCTCGTGAACGCGCTGCCCACACCAGATGATTCGGTGTCAGCTCCAGGGCGCTGCCGTCGCTCCCAGTTACCAGCCGCACGTAGGCAACGCCCTCTTCCTGCGGTAGCCGATCGGCAAAACCGTACACGCGGGTGAACACCGTCTCCATACCGCGTTGCGGATGTCGCCGCCGGGTGGCCACCAGGTCACCCACTGCCACATCGCGCATGCGTTTCCAGCGGCCGCCGGGCAGGGCTACACGCGCCTCCTCGGCGAAACACACGATACCACCGCCGCCCTTGTCGGACGGCACAAAGGCGCCCGCCGCCGAGCCGCTCACCGGCTGATACAGCGGCATGGTGGTCTGCAGCGGGTTCGGCGGGCAGTTGGTGGTGCCGCCAAACGCGCTGCACTGCAACGACTTGCTGTACGGTATCGACATCGGCACGTTGCCCTCGAACTTGACATCTAGCAACGCGGAGCACTTGGGCGCCACCCCGTTAAAGCCCGCCTCCGGCAACAAATACGTCGCCCCCGGCGCCAAGGTGAACACAAAGCACACCAAGCGCGTCTGGTTGCCGATGATTCCTAGCGGCAAGTCCTGGGTGTTCTCGCCCAGCGGCGGGTACGGCCCCGGAGAGATGTACGCCAGGTTGCTCACCAAGTATGCCGGCCAGAACGCATCTCCAAAACAATACGTCGAGCCGGGCTCCTGCAGAATGCCACGGTTCAGCACCAACCGGGCGGTCTCGTTGGTGGGGTTGTAAAACGTCCAGTACACGACACCCGACGACTGGTCATACCACGTCCAGGTGACCCGCGCACCCTGGTCACTCGCACAGGTCTGTCCGTTGTTCAGCGGTGCCGGCGGCGCTGATGCCGGTGGCGGCGCCGGCCCGATGGTGCGCACACCGTCACCGTCCACGTCGGGGGCGTGCCCCTGCCGGGTCAGCGGGGAGGCGGTAGCCACAGCTGCTGTCCGCGACAGGTTCGCCAGCATCTGCGCCTCCGGGAGAGACTTGAATCGCGCCGCCTCCCCCACTGTCCCAAGTCCCAGACACACCAACAAGATTGCCACCAGCAGTGCCCATCTCCGACCAGACACCATGCCTCACGCCGACTCCGAAGTGAACACCCTGGTACGAGGCGAATAGCGAAATGTCGACGTCGACCACGTGTCCGTCCGGACATGCGCTGACCATCGAATTGTCCAGCGTTGGTCGGACGTGTGGCGAGGGTTGCGGAGGAGCAAGACGGGGGAGTGGCAGCGACTCCCCAGGCAATGGATGACAGAGGACCTACCTCGAATCGGGTGGGGGACGACGGTGAGGTCGCGGTTTCGTTCACGGACCCAGAGACGCCCACGACCTGACTCTCTCGACGACCTGCCAACCGCTGCGGAGCGCTTGCTGCAGGCGCAGCAGCGCGCCACCGTAGAGGTGCAGGCCGTCCGCACCGAGTTTTTCCCCTACGACTCCAGCTCGATGACATCGTTGCCCTGCGGGCCAAACTCTCCGGCGGTCGAGCCGTCTAGCGGGCGGTACTGGGGCACGCGGGTTTGCAGCGGATTGGGCGGGCAGTTGCTGCTGCCGCCAAAGTCGTTGCACTGGTCGCGCACGTTGTAGGTGATGCGGTATTCAAAGTTGCCGGCGAACTGGACATCCACCAGCTCGTGGCAGAATGGCTGGTAGCCGCCGAATCCGCCCTCGTCCACCTCCACGCTGCTGTGCGGATCGAGCGGGAACACGAAGCAGACACCGGGGCGCGCTTTGCCGATCACCGCCAGCGGCAAGTTCTGCCTGCTGCCCGATATGGGCGCGTACGGACCGTCGGAGATGTGCGTCAAGCCCACTTCCAGGTACGCCGGCCAATAGGCATCGCCGAAACAGTAACTGCCGGAGCCGACGATGCCACGCTCCAGCACCACGGTGGTCTTGTGGTCGGTGGGATTACGAAACACCCACTTGATGAGACCGCCGGCCTGATCAACCCACACCCAGTATACGCGCGCGCCGGCGCCGCTGATGCATTCGCGACCGTTGCTGGTGGGCGAGCCCGGCGGCGACGACGTGCGGGAGGTGGTGCGCACCGCCGTGCGCGTCGGCGCTTGGCTGGTGTGTCTTACCGGGCAGGTGCATGTAGGTGTGGGCGTGGGCGGTGTCGGAGTGGGGCTGACCGGACAACTGCAACCGGTCTGGGTCGGCGCCGTCGACTCCAGGTTGCCTGATGGCAGCGACGGGATGGGCTCGAAAGAGGGCGGTGCCAGCGGCTGGAAGGATATCTGCAGATGACCGAACGTGTCGGTGAGGTGACTGCCGGGCGACGCGCGCGGCCACTGCCCAGCACGGATAGCGGGTGAGAGCCGCGCCCCGGGCGAAGCGGCCGCACCGCCCTGCAGTTTGATACCGTCGTTGTGATGCGGCGGCTCCCAGGATGACCAGCGCGCGACGGCGCCGCAAAAGAAGAGGGCCCACAGCAGCATCATGTCGCTGGGGTGCTTGCGACAGGTGCTACCGAACACCAATGCCGGCGCCAGCGCCTGCGCAGCGGCCGTCCGTGCGTGCCGCATTCGCGCCGTGTCCGCGGCATCGTTCGGTTTCGGTCAACGGGGACGGACAGCTAGGCTGGGTTTATGTCTGGGTGTCGCAGCGTTTGCAACGTCTAGGACGGGTGTGGTCTGGGCGCTCTCCACGGGAGGGGAAGCGCAAGACAGGACTGTTCATCGCGGCGGCAGCCACCAAGAGATTCGTTGTGGATTGTCGCGGCAAGACTCGCTGGAGGTGCTGTCTGCGTGTCGGTGAGACGGTTCTCTCCTGCTGTTCTGCCAAGACGACGCACACGAAACCGTCGCATTCGGTATTCCGGCGAGTCGTCTTCCAAAGCGGCCATATTCGTTGCTGCATTGGCCAGTGACCGTCTCCCTGGGAATCCGCGTGAGCGTGCTCGACGCGCCACGAACGGACGGAATCGGTGGCCCGCAAAACGGCCTCGGTCGCGCGAGCGTCGAAATGCGCCATGAACAGAGCCGGGCGCCATTTTTGGTTTCGGCTAGAAATAGCAACTGGGCTGCCGAAAACTCGACAACGCCTGTAGAGGTTGGCGTTGCCCCGTTGATTTCATTGCCAAAATGCGGACGCTTTACAGGCTATTGTGTGTGTTGCTTTTCTCGCTCTCGTTGCTGCACGGACGCGCTGTGCAAGCGACGGAGCTGCTGGCGGATTTGCACGCGCGGGATGCCGAATGGGTGGCGCGCGTAGCGCCGTCGCCGTCGCACTCGCCAGGCGCTGGGCCGTTGTTGAACATGACCATCGCTGGAGACTTGAACTACTCGCAGTACGACTATACGCTCATCAACTCGATTATGGCCGTCAATCCGCACTTGTGCCTCAATTACGCGTTGACGCTGGCAGCCGCCGACTTGGTGGATATGGCCACGCTGTGCACGGTGGCGGAAGTGAACGCCAACAACTGCAGCCAGTTGACGCCCAACGCTACCACCGATACGCTGCGGAGGGTCGGATGGACCAGCCCGTCGGTGACCGGCGTGGCGATCGCCACCCATCTCCCCGGCCGCTACTTCAACTGGACCAGCGAACTGGGCGAAGCCGGCACGGGTCTATACGGCTACAAGGCGTACGAGGCGGGCCTGCTGGCCGTGCCCAAACTGGAAGCCAAACTGAACAGCACCCTGAAGGCCGGTCGCTACAATCTGGCCGCCTCCTACACCGTCGCACTGCTTAGCGACGACGTCTACTCTTACGTGCTGCTCGGCGAGTCTCCCGATCAGCACTGCTATGGAGAGTAGCTTAGAGAGGGGGTGAGTGGTAAAGCTGGCGCTATCAAGTTTCCATCTACCTCACGTCTTTCCTATCCAAGTGCACACTTTTCATGACCATTTCCAAGCGCATACTTTTGGTCGTCTCCAGTCGAGGTGCTCGCCTCTCCCGAGTGCGTTCTCAGCCGCGTTCCCATCGTGGCAGATTGGCGGCGGCGGCTGCGGCGGAGGTGCGGGCCGCGCGCTTCTCTGCGCTATCGGTTTGGCCTCGCGCTCAGCACCTCGAGACTTCCAAACGCTGGGGAGCGTCCGCTTTCCCGAACCCTGATTCCAGTTGTAGAAAGGCGAGCGTAGTGCCTGGTGAGGGTGCGACGGTTTCCTGAGAACTCGTCGCGAAACGGACTTGCGCGTTGAATTGAGCGCACTCCCGAGCGTGCCCTCACGACCTCTGGCCCCCTGAACCGACTGCGATGCGCGAACGGCAAAACTGCCACCGCGGAGGCCTGGCCTCGCCTGCCACCTCGGCTTTTGTGGGCGTCCCAGTCGGGTTCCCCTTCCTCTCGTCTAGCAAGCGGTGCGCCGCCCGCTCGGTTCGTCGCCCGGCACTATCCCGCTCCTCGGTGCGGCTGTGGCGGGCGACCTCACACCACCACGCCTCTTTACGTATGGCCGTGCAGGAGATCGATTCACAGGAGCAACTGGACAAGGAACTGGGCGACGCGGGCGACGCGCTGGTGGTGATCGACTTTGGCACCACGTGGTGCGGACCGTGCAAGCTGATGGACCCGAAGATAGAGACGTGGAGCGAGCAGTACGCCAACGTGCGCTTCCTCCGAGTGGTGGGCGACAAATCGCGGGAGACGTCGGTGATTATGAAAATGGCCGGCATCCGCAGCGTGCCCAGCTTCCACTTTTACAAAAGCGGCAAACGCGTGCACACCGTGAACGGCGCCAAGGCCGACGAGGTCATCGCCGGCATTGAGAGCTACCGGTGATGGGAATGGCAAGCAGAGGGGTAGCGGTGGGAGTGCCGAGTGCGCCGGACGGCGATCGGCCGCCTGCGGCAAGGGGCAATACATACTGATGGCACCTGGGTAAACACACTGCGCAGCCAGTTTTCTCGGGGACGCTTTTTGCCCTCTCGGCCGTTTCACACGCCACAGCCGCTTTCATTCGCAAAGTCGTCCGTAACGGGTTGCCGCGCCCACCACCAGCGCATCGGTCACGTTGTGTGCTGCGCCTCGTGCGCCGTGGCGCGTCCAATCGCGAAAGATGCGGTGGCGACGCATTTGGGCGTTTTCACGGGCGTTCACGAAAAAGTCGCCTTCGCAAAGGACAGGAGTGTCGCGAAAGGTTGTTCAAGGTGGTGCGTCGTGGGCGCTGGGGCGCATGTCGTCTTCGAGTCGGTTCGCCGAGGTCGACTCTCGTAGAGGACCGGCGCCTGGATTGGCTGCGCTGACGACCGCTGGAAACCCGTCGTCCACACCGTCGTCTGGTGAAACTGCTCGCCTCGGTCGCCAGACCGGGGCACCGGCACCATCCTCGGTCGATGGTTCCGGCACTACCGATGCCGACTCTCTTCCGCCACCGAAACCTACCGGGCCGGTGCGTCGCGGTCGTCGCACCACCACCGACGACCGACGCGGTGCGGAGGTGAACGGTGTCAACGGTCGCTCAGTGGCATCGGTGACGCCGCGCTCATCGCGCCGCGACTTTTACCGAGTGCCGCAGGCCGCACCGCTCGGTGGCGTCGGCTTCACCGACCGCGCCGAGCTGGAACGACAGCGACACGTGGTGGGACATATGCTGCGGCAGGTGGGCAACAATTTCATGGAGGGCAAGGATCTGGTGAACCTCAGCCTGCCCATCCGCCTCTTCGAGCCGCGCTCCTTCATGCAGCGGCTCACCGAAGACTGGTCTTACTGCACGCTGTTCCTGCGCGCCGCCGCGCTGGCCACCGACCCGCTGGAGCGCTTCAAGCACACCATCGCGTTTGCGGTGGCCGGTCTGCACAAGTCGGCGGTCATGTTCAAACCGTTCAACCCGCTGCTGGGCGAGACCTACCAGGCGGTGATGCCCAGCGACGGCACCCGCATCTACCTGGAGCAGAGCTGTCATCATCCGCCGGTGACGCACTGGCGGGTGTCGTGCGGGGCCGGCCTGTACGAGTTTACCGGTTTCGGCGCGTACAGCGCCAAAGTGCACCTGTTTGAGAATTCCGTGCGGGCGCAGCGTCTGGGTGTGAATGTGGTGACGTTTCAGGACGGCTCGCGCGTCGTGTTCTGGTTGCCGCACATGAAGATCCACGGTATCGCCTTCGGGGAACGACGGCTGGAGTACCTGGGCCGCGCAGTGTTCATCTACGAATGGGGGCCGCTGTCGGGCGTGACAGCGAATACCGAGAGCGCCGACGCCCACAGCTTACCGCGCATGGCCTCCGTGGAACGGTGCGGCAGCGGCGAGATGCTGGTGGATGCCGACAAGACCCTCATCGCGGTCATGCATCTGAACAACGAGCGAGGCGGCATTCTGGGCAGTCTACGCGATGCCGCCAAAGGCCTCGGCCGCATTTTCGGTGGTAGCGGCCGTGCCTCGTATCGGGCCTCTGTCCTTCGCCGCCGCAGCGTCAGCGGCATGTCTGACGCGCACGAGGGCGGCGGCAGCGAGCCGACCGATCTGTTGCGAGGGGTGATTCTGCGCATGAACGCAGCCGGCGCACTGGATATGGATGCATCCGCCACCACCACCGATGCCTCCAACGACGACTCCGACGATGCGTCCGCGTCGGCGCCGGCCAATGCCTCTGCCGGAGTGCCGCATATTGACAGCTCCGGTTCGGGCTTGTCCACGTCGCTGCCGACGGCCGCCACCAACGGACGACGCACGTCGTCATCGTCGTCGCTGCTGCCTGACGGCGCCCACCGAGTCGCCCGCCGCCAAGTGCAGCGCGTAGTATCCGAGTTTAGCTTTCGGCGCGGTATAGCCGCGTGGGAATCGTCGGCGGTGGCAGCGGCGTCTGATCGCCCGGCGAGCGCTGCCGCCCCCTCCCGACACACCTCAAACGCCGCCCATCGTTTCAGCGGCGCGCCGGAGCGTTCCCGCTCAGGCCGTCCGCCCGCCAAACATCGTCCGCCGGTGGCCGTGCTGAGCACCTTTTGGGGCACCTACCTGGGCTTTTTGGAGTTTGACGGCGTGCGGTATTGGGATATTCGGGAGATGCCTGGCGAGCAGCCGGTCCCGGTGCCCGAAACCGACGTCTTGCCCAGCGACAGCCGCTTTCGTCAGGACGTGCTGGCGCTGCGGCAGGCGTTGCAGTATCGCGGCGCCGAACAGGAGGCGCGTATGAACTACGCGCAAGCGGTGAAAGAGCGCGTGGAGAATGCGCAGCGTGCCGACCGCGCCCTGCGCCAAAAGGGCTATCGCGAGCACCGCTGGCCCGAACCGCCGCCGTTTGTGCCCGACCGCATCCTGCGCGAGGACTCGTCGTACTGGCCGTAGTATCAGGTAAATCAGAGCCGCGGCCGCAGCACAAAGATGACCGTGTCGCCGCGCACGAACAACTTGGGTATGAAGCGTTCGTGCAGGATGGCGGCGTCTCGGTCGGGTGCGGCAGCGGCGCCGTCTGATGTTCGGCGGACGGCCGACCGCTCGCGCCACAGTTCACGCACCTGTTCCAGAATCAAATTGAAGTGCTTGTCGTAGGCGCGCAGTATGCCGTACAGCTTCTTGTCGTTGCGGCAACTGACCAGACACGGCGAGGCGTCGCTCACACACCGCTCCAGCACGCGGAACGGTGTCGATGGCTGAGGCGGGGATGCGGTGAACGAGGCGCGCTCCACCGTGGCGGATGGGAGGGGTCGTTCCCTGTTTGCTGGCGGTGCCGCCGATTGGAAGCGGGATCGTTTCGGTGGTGGCAAGGCCACTGGCGGCTCCGCCGTCGGTCGCTTGGAGCGGGTCGCTGACGGAAGGGCAGCGGTGGGCACAACAGGAGCGATAGCGGTCACAGGTGGCGCCGGTCGTTCCATCATTTCCGGGTCCGCCCCATCACTGGAGGGGTGCATCGCCTGCTCCTCCTCAACCTGTTTCCTCTCTGCCGCAGTGGATTCCCCGTGCAATGCCTGCACCAGTCGTCGTTGCAGCTCCGCTTTGCGGCCGGCGGTGTCCAATCCGTGCACCTCCAACTGTGTGCGCAGCTCGGCCACTTTCATCCGCGACACCGAAGCGACATCCACCTCTCCCCGCTCCCCTGCACTCCCATCATCTAGCGACTCCAGCAACCGCGCCTCCAATTCCGCCTTGCGGCCGGTGGTCGGCAGCCGCCGCCGCGCCAACTCGCTGCGCATCTGCGCCACCGTCATCCGCCCCACCTGCTCCCGGCTGTAGGTAGAACGCGCTCCCATCGACATCACGAGTGTCGGGTAGGTGAAAGTCCAGAGTGCACACTGTGAACTTTCACGTGCGGACGGACGGCGAACGCCCGCCCGCGAGATGCCTTCAATCGCCTCGCGCGCGTGCCGGGCATGCGGGCTGCGTCTGGGGGGGGGGCGCACAGAGGGGCGCTCAACAGGATGAGCGGCGCTCAGTGGAGGGAAACCATCGGACGAGCTTCGTGGGTCGAACGATGACGCATCTTATCCCCTCTCTCCACTCGCATCTTGATTCCCGCCTTTACACCGACGGCTGCGGTATGCCTTGTCTCGCAGGCGGCGCCCAGGCTCCTTGCGTCCCTCCCGCCTCCGCCATGCCCCCGGCGCCCATATACTCGGCCTGCTCGGCGGCGCCGTACTCGTTGTGCAAGCTCTGCGCGACCTCCCGTGCCGAATCAAACTCCTCCCAGTCGTGGTGGAACATGGGCTCCTTGGCGTACATATCCATAAACGCGTTGCGCTTGCGCAGCTTGTCGTACGCCGACATCATCCTGCCGAAGAGGTTGGCGATGCCGGTGTGGTTGGCCAGCATCAAGCCGCTGACCAGCTGGGTGCTCTGCAAGTAGGGCGACTTGCGGGTGAGCGCCACTTGGATGTTGGCGGTGGTCCACGGCGCGAACGGCGCCAGTTGGCGCTCGCGGATGCGCTGCAGGCTCTTGTGCACCTGTGACGGGTCCTCGGCGCTGCCCTGAATGATGTTCAACAGCGACAGATAGTAACCGCGGCGCATCGGGCAGCTGACCATGATATTCTTGGGCAGCAGAAGGCGCCGCATGACGTCCAGCACGGACGTCTTGCGCACGTGGCTCTCGCCCACCGGGGCCACTTGTTGCAGCGGGTCGCGCCCAGGTCCATTCCCGTTGGCACTGGCGGCCTGTCGCATCAGCTCCGAACCAGAGTACAGCGTCAGCGGTGTGTAGCTGGTCATCAGGAAGTGGCACAGCGGTGTCGGTATCAGCGACGCCATCAACGACACCAGGTCGTTGTTGGTGTAGCTCGGGTAACGCAGCGTGGTGCTGGCCGCCGACATCACCATCGACACCAGCGAGTTGACCTCGCTGAACGTCGGGTGCTCGATGTAGAGCCGATCACAGGCGATGCGATTCAGGGCGTTGTTGTCCAACACCACCACCGAGTCGGCGTTCTGGGTGAGGCGCTTGAGCGTGAGCAGCGAGTTGTACGGCTGCACCACCACATCGCTCACCAGTGACTCGTCACGTTCGGCCCGCTCCATTTCCTCCGAGGCGCGCGAGCCGCCACTGCCGCGCTCGTGACCCGCACCACCGCCGTATGCCTGGTTCGGGAATACCGAGTAGGTCTGGATGACCTTTTTGGGAAATCGGTCGTTCAGCCGCTCCAACAGGTACGAGCCCAAACCGCTGCCAGTACCGCCGGCGATCGAATGACACATCTGAAAGCCGGCCAAGGAGTCGGAGTTCTCGGCCTCGCGCTCCACCATATCAAACAGCTCCTCTTCGCGCTCCTCGCCCTGTCGATACCCCGATGCCCAGTTGTTGCCGGCGCCGCCTCCGTCGGCCGACACGAAACAGTTCTCCGGGTTGAACAGCTGCCGATACGCCGAACTCCGAATCGCCTGAATTACTCGCGGCTCCAAATCGATCAGAATGGCGCGCGGCGTGTACCGCCCGTCGTCGGCTTGGTAAAAGAACGGGTCCTTGCGGTCCAGCCCGGCGACCGCGTACCCCTCCAGCAGGCCGTCCGGCCGTATTCCATGTTCCAAACATAGCTGCTTCCAAAACTCGCACCCGATTTGATTGCCACACTGACCCACCTGCAGGGTTATGATCTCTCGCGGCATCGTGTGAGGTCGGGATCGGCAGCAGCGGCAGGTGTCTACCGGGGCGCCACCGAATCGGTCGTCGGCTCTGTCCGCAAAAGCACAAAGGCGACGTGGCGCGAAACGAACGCGCGCGCGATTCAAATTTCGAAGCGCGATGCGCGTTGCCGGACGCGTTGGAGCGCTGGGGCGTGTTCTCGTGCGGGTGACAACTCGTGACGAGTGGTTGCCGGACAGGGAGCGGGTTAAGGTGCCTGTCTGGGACGTCTATCACTCCCCTGTCCCGATAGCCAGTCGGAGTGGTGTTTTGGGGGGAACGCGCTTCTGTCCAGTACCATGGAGGAGAATTCGGGCGCGCCCGAGGAGAACCGGGCAGCTGCCGACGCTCCCGACTGGCCGAGCATGCCACGGGAGGAGGCGTTTTTCGGATTTCACCCGGCGCTGCTCACCGAAGACCTCATCAGCGCGGTAGACGACTACGTTTGGGATGCGCTGGAAGGTCTGGAGGCGTCGTTGGAGCGGGAGGGCGGGCTGGCGGCGACGGCGAGCGCCCTCGACAAGGAGAACGGGGCTGCCGGCGGTGCTCCGGTGTCGCTGTTGCCGGAACGGGAGGCGTTGCAGCTGGGGTTGGAGCGGCTGCGCAAGCAGTTGCGAGAGGCCGCCGACTGGAATATGGATCAGTTGGAGCTGTACGTGTTGCGCAACGTGCTGCGCATACCGTCCGACCTGCGCGGTTGGGAACTGGGGACGATGAAAATCGAGCACGGCGACGACGACTTGCCGCGATGGTTGCGAGAGGCGGCCGCATCCCCCGACGGCACCCTGTCGGAAGCGGAAGAGGCGGCGGTGGACGCACAGTTGGCCGTGCATCGCGACCGCCTGCGAGAGATACGCGCCGAGCAGAAGCGACTGCGACGCGAGCGGGCGCTGCTGCGGTCGGATCGGCGGGCGCTGGCCGAGTGTCAATCGGCCGTCAGTCATCTGGTGCACGCTTCCGATTCACACGATGAAGCGGCCGGCGAACGATTGGAGGAGCGACTGCGGCACATTCTCCACAACACCGCCCAGCTGCAGCGTCTCGTAGCGGAGAACCGGGAGCACTTTCAGCGGTCACTCGATGTCGAGCCGGATACCGAGTGCGACGATGCCCGTCGCGGCTCTCGGCGCCGCTCGTTGTTGGGCGGCGCGTGGGGCGAGCCCGTGGCAACGGCACCGCTGCACGTTCTGGAGCGGCACTTTCAGCAACATCGCGAGAGTGTCTCTTTAGACACGCCGCAGGCGGCGGTGGAGCTCGAGCGCGCGCTGCGACCATCCTGAAGGCACCTGCTCCTCTGCTGGCGTTAAATATTCTCCGTTACCTCTCCTTCTCCGCCGTGGAAATTCTGCGGGCATTCACGCAGCGGCGACCGCTCTCCCGGCGGCGCCTCGTCCATCAACTGGCTGCCGACCACCTGTCCCTCCAGATCCTTGTGGCGCAAGTTGCCCACCCAAAAGCTCGACAGGCACGAGTTCGCCTGCAGCATACCCTTCACCCGGTACAGGAACGACTCCAGCGCCTTTTTCAGGCCGGGCGTCTGTATTGCCAGAGCGCCCTGGCGCTGCCCCTTGGCGTAGGCGCACAGGCGCTGATACAATCGGGTGCTCTTCTGCAGCCGCGCACACGCTTGGGCGATGTACGCTTGCCAGTTTTCGTAGTGCGCTACCCACACCGGGATCAGGTGCTGTACTACAGCCTCGATGAAGACACGTCCGTGGCGCATCGCGCATGCCAAGGTGGCCCGATCGCGACGCGCTACCGCCTCGTCCGTGCATACCCGCAGCGTCTCAATGAAATGCAACGACATCCGCTGGAATGTCGCCTCGTCTCGCACGGTGCCATCGAGTTGCCGGCCGACGTGATTGCCCCCGGCACTTCGATGCGCGTACGCCTCTGCACACCATCGCGCAAACCACCCGCTCAAATGTCGATACAGTGTCCGCAACAACAACGGCGAGCTGGTGGTGGCTATCATCGGCCATTCCAGCGATGCAGACGCCGCGCTGCTGCTACTTCCATCCGGAAGACCGACAAAGCTTCCCATCAACTGCAGCGCATCGGCAGCGGTCGGCGCCAGACCGAACAATGCGTCCAGCGCCTGCACCAGGATGCGCCTGTCGGTGGCTTGCCATGCATGCAACACCTGCGCACAAAACGCCTGAACGTGGGCGAACTCGGCCGCGGTAACCGGTGCGACCCGCTGAAGCAGCCGCAGCGCCGATAGCACCAACGATGCGCTCTCCATCAAATGTTCCTCGGCGCTCAGCGGTGGCAGCAATTGCTGCAACACAAACGCCCGATCCACCGAGGGCGCCCGCTCCAGACACGGCAACGCAGCCGCCACCACCGCAGCGTCGCGGCATCGCCAGGCGGCCTCCGCCACCTGCTGCACCAGCTCGCACAACATTTCCGTGACATCGGAATCCGCGCCGTGCACTTCCCGCAACAGTAGGCACAGCTCTGGCGATGACCATTGCGCATCCTCCATCTGCAGCAGCGACCGCACACATTCCGCACCCAGGGCACGCGATGGAAAGCTCTCCATCAGCGCCGAGCCGTCTGGGAGACGCGACGCCCACTGCTGTGCCAGACGCTCCATCTCCAACGCATGCGCCAGACGTTGGTGCAGCAGCGGCAACAGCTCCTCGTCTGGTGGTGGCGATAACAACGCGGCGGAGCGCACCAACTCCCGGAACCAGTTGCGCGCACACAGCGCCGCCAACAGCACCACCGGACCCGTCGTCGCATCCGTCGTGCCATTGAGCTCCTGCTCATGGAATGGTTGAAAAAGCACCGCCGGCAGCTCGACCGCACACCGCAGCAGCGGCAACAGCTCATCGCGAAAGCGCTGCTGGCGCTGCTCGTCCGACGGCAGTGCATGGAACGCCAACCGGCACAGCGGACACAGCAGCGCCAACCATTCCCGATCTGTCGCAGTGCCGGTCACCGCGAGTGCGTCGATGCGCACCACGAATGCGGTGTCCCCAGCGCTCAAGCCGTACTGCCGCCGCACCCGAGCACCTTCCTCAGCTCGGCTCCACGGTGGCGTCGTCGTCGTCGTCGTCGTCGTCAGAAACAGTCGCGATAGGTGACACACGCACTGCTGAAACAGAAACTCGCTCACTTGCCAGCGCGATGCCGATGCGACAGAGGCAGTGTTGGCAGCGGCACCGCCACGCATCGGCACCAGCGCCACTTGCGACAGCTCATCGTACAGACGCGCCGCCACCTGCGGCCGTTGCTCGGTGCAACGCAGTGCCAGCTCCAACAACTCCAGCGCCCGATGCACGGTCGCAGTCGACTGGGCACAACGTTCCACCAGAGCGGCGGCAGCGACACAGCCGATGCGCTGATACACCACATCGTGATGCCGCAACTCTTTTTGCAACAAGTTGTCCAGGGTGCCGTCACTGCACGGCAATGCGACCTCTTGGCCGTGCCTCCGCGATGCCGCCACGCACACCGCATGGGCGTGCAACGCGCCCAATACCCGAAACAGCAGGCGCAACGGTTGCTCGTCGACGGCAGCAGCGGACGACGGTCGCGCGCGCTTGGCGCTGTCGGTGGAGGAGGTGACAATATCACCAAATTGTGGCGGCGCCAACACCTCCACATAGTCCAACAGTCCGTACATCAGCGGCAAGAACGGGTGTAACGCGCGCGGCTCCTCTTCGGCTACGAGACACAGCGTCTGCAGCGCCATGGCGCGCTGCCACGCATCTCCCGAGCTGACCGCATCGAGAGCGTTCAGCAGGCACTCTGGACGATGACGCGGCAGCTGCAGCAGCAGCCATTGCCAGGTGTGGGCCACCTGAGAAACGCGTTGCGGGCGCTCGGCACCCGCAAGAGCGGCCGCATCTTGACAGCAGCAGTGGAATAGGCGTAGTATCGCCGCGCCAAACGACTCATCGAACCACTCCGAGGCATCCACCAGAAAGCGCTGCAGGACGTTGCCGCGCAGCAAGAGCCACCCGATGACGGTTCTCGCATTCACAGCGGCGGCACCGCGCCGCATCCACGACATGCCGCCCGGCCGTTTCTGCAACAGGTCCGGATGGGCGATGAAGATCGCGAGGGCGAACCACACATCAGCAAGCGACGGCTCGCCGGCAATGACTCGCCATACATCACTGCAGTCGTCGGGATCGGGCGCCGCCCGCATGTCACAGCGTTGTGCGGCCGCGTACCAGTTCATCACGGCCGTCGCCACCCGTCGGCTCCGCTGCAACGTCACGAGCACCGCCTCAAACACCAGTCGCGCGTCCGCACTGGCGGCGCCACTGTCTGCGAGGCTGTCGCGCACCGCCAAGAAGATGCGGATACCCTGCAGGCCCTTGCCCAGCTCGCCTGGTGGAGAGGCGCTCGCGTCCACGGCGTTCGGAGTGGCCGATGCTTCAGCCATGCTGCCTAATAAGAAGCGAATAGATAGCGCTGCTTCTGCGCCTGGTGGCATACTGGGCAAAAGCGCCAGCGCTCGCTCTACCAGCTGCCGTTGCGCGCGGCGTCCAGCGGCCGCCGATCGGAACGTGGCCACCGCATCCAGCACCGCCAACGGGATGCGGCGATGGCCGTTACCCTCGCCGAGGCAGTCATCCCACAGCGGCACCAGGGCGTCACCGATGCGCGCCTCCTCGGCGTCCATATCTTCCGCGGAGGCCGCCACTTCGGGCAGCGTCTCTATAATGGATAGCTGCAGTTGTGACGAGGCGATGCTTAGCACCGACAATAAACAATCGATCAGCGCGCTCGGCTCCGGGGTAGTCACGGGCACGCGCGTCTCCGCCACAGCTACCTCAGCATCGTTGCGCAGGCAACGCAAAGTCGCCTGCAGCCACCGCAGCTGCTCCACGCACAGCGACGAAAGCCTTTGCTCGGCGGCATCGGCACCGAAAGCCGTCACCACGCCGGTGATAGGCTCCCGGTGAGAAATGTCTTGGTCCAGTTCGGCGGCTCGCTGCACCAAACACCGCGCCACGGCGTCGCCCGCGTCGGGCAGCGTCAACAGTACCTGCGCCAGACTCACCCCAATGGATTCATATGTTCCAGCGGCTGCAGCCGCACCACCTGCGGACTCCTCTGGCAGCGCTCGCATTATCGGCTGCAGCGCTCGCAACAGTGTCGCCCGACACGACCCCCACGCACTCTCCACCACCGCGGCCAGCGACCGCTCGCCCGAGCCCCCGTCCACATCCACGCCTACCGCCTCCTCCACTACGTTCGCGCACGCCCATAGCGCTTGTCGCAAGTGTTGCACAGTGCGGCCGTCCCGTAGAACGTACCGTGAGCCGTCGTCCGTGATCTCCACCGCCAACCCGGCCTCGTCTCGCAGCCGCTGCAATACGCGCGGACCTGCATAACACTCCAAAGCATCACCTGCAGCAGCCAACTCCAGCAGAGCGCCAGTCACTGGCACCCCTGCAGGATCTCTTTCACGACGTCTGCCCGCCTGCATCGTCCCCGCTCTCCTCGTTCGCACTCCGAAATTCAAACACGCAGAGGAGCGACCGAACGTCCCATCGGCTGCCGAGCTCTCGGCCGACGGCATCGACCAGCGACGTGCGTGTTGCCTGCGGCATGGAGGAGAATGTCCTAGGCGCGCCAGCTGGCGTGAGCATGCTTCCAGGCGATGTCGCGGCGGCGTTCGTGCTGCAGCTGAGTGGGAAAGTGGGATCGGTGGCCCTTCGACGGGAACGCGCTGGTCAGGGGCCAAGGAGCGGGCGTGCAGGCGGCGGGCGATGTTGTGGTCGGACGGGCGAGCGGTGCTGGCGGGGCGGCGCTGCCGGTGAGCGCAACGTGCAGCGAGATGTTATGCGGAGGTTGGGCGGGGTGTGGACGGCGATGGCGGCATCCAGTGGCGGCAACGAAGCGGACTTCACAAGGCAGACGAGGACGTCGAGCTACAACCGCGAGCGCGTCTGGCAGCGTCGGGACGCCGAGCAGCAGGCGGCGCCAGAGGCGGACGTCGAGTCGGCAGGCATATCGCCACTGCAAACGCCGACGGAGAAGCGCAAGCGTGGGCGTCCGCGAGGTGCGCGCTCGGCGAAAGCGGCTGCGCCACCGGACGAGCGGGTTGAACCGAGGGATGGTGCGAATCCGACGACAACGAGGGGGAATGAGCAGGACTGCAATGGAAGTCGAAGCACTCCAAACGTTGGCGCACACCGCCAGGTCGCTGTGCTGGTTGTGGAAGACAACGAAGCCGTATCGCCATACCTCTCGGACGGCGCTCGGCGACCACTGCCTCCCGACGGTGCCCCGTCTAACAACGATATTGGCGATGCGACGTCCGCGAAGGCGCCGCCGCGACCGCAGCCCGGAGCTCCACGCCCACTGGACGCCACTCGCGCGCACCGCAACACTGCGCCGAGCAACGACATTGGCGATGCGACGTCCGCGAAGGCGCCGCCGCGACCGCAGCCCGGAGCTCCACGCCCACTGGACGCCACTCGCGCGCACCGCAACACTGCGCCGAGCAACGACATTGGCGATGCGACGTCCGCGAAGGCGCCGCCGCGACCGCAGCCCGGAGCTCCACGCCCACTGGACGCCACTCGCGCGCACCGCAACACTGCGCCGAGCAACGACATTGGCGATGCGACGTCCGTGAAGGCGCCGCCGCGACCGCAGCCCGGAGCTCCACGCCCACTGGACGCCACTCGCGCGCACCGCAACGCCCCGGCCAAAGGCAGTGCACCATCCACCGTTAGCCATCCACCTCCGAGGGGACCGCTGAACCTGACGCCGCCCAAACGACCGACGCGGCGGCTGCGTGCTCTGGAGCGTGGCGCTCCGCAAACGCAGTACCTGCGCTTTCGCCGTGTGCTCCGCGCCACACTCTTGGGCGTGGTGCTGGCGGAGTCTCTCGAATACCTGTTCATGGACGGGCGCTTCTATTTCCCGCCGGGATCGGTGAACGACGAGTACCTGCAATCTTCGGGAGAGAAACGCATGTTTAACCCGATCGGCAAGGCCACCATGTACGACGTCGTGATACCCAAGCGCATCCGTCTCCGCAAAGCCGCGTGGCGCTTCGAGGACGTCCGACGGGGCGACGGCGGCGCGTGGATGCGGCTCACAGGGCACACTGCCTTTTGGAAGGGCGTGCGCTTCAAGTTTCTGCCGCAGCAACCTGAGGGCGACCGCCACAACAACTAGGTAGAGGGTTTGCCGTCGGCATGCGGGCCGTCTGCCGGCGTCGACCGTGACCGCGCCTCCTCGCTACGCGGAGGCGTGGAGATCGGATGGGCGTCGGCGGCCGACGTTCCAGTGGCCGCGTCGCCTTGCGGCGTCGCCTTTCGCAACTTGGGCCACGGCACCGTATTGCCCACCACGTTGACCACCAGGAGTGCTGCGCCGCCAAACGCGATAAACGCCAGGGTGCCGCTTGTGGCCATCTGCAGCCGGTCCAGGAGCAGCTTCCTGCGGGCCGCGCCGGGTGCCACGGGTGGCGGTCTCCATCGGTTGACCATAGAGGGGCCTCGTCACGTTCGACTAGACAGTTTTGGAGAGACTCTCGCGGTGTTTCACACTCCGGTCCGTTCGCAGCCGTGCTCGTCTGCACTGTTCGGCTGTCTCCGGAGACTTGCGCAGAGAGGCCACTCGCAGCGGTCGTCGTCGCGGTGCTGCCGTCGCGTTCGGTCCCGACAGGAGGTGTCGGTGTGCAGCGGCGTTGCCTCAGCCTGAACGCTTTCAGTCGGGAATGCCGTCGCCGAGGAAGCGTCCTCGAAAAGGCAATGCAGAGGACGAGTGGGCTGTTGCCGATTCTGCTGTCGGAGACGGCGAAGAGGAGATCGCAGCGGTGAACGGCGCCACGGCTGACCGTCCACCCACCGACCCGGGCAGTTTGATCCGTCTGCCGCCCGACCACGCAGCCGGCAAGACGGGCAGCGACCGCTTGCAATTCCCTGACTCTGAGGTCCTGCGTTCCCTGCAGCGGCGGTACCGCTCTATGCAGCCGTTTCCGCACTTGGCGTTGCGGAGGCTGTTCCCGGACGGGTTTCTGCGACGGGCGCGCGACGAGATCATCCAGCACTGCGAGGCGACGCACAAGGAAACCGACATCTACCGGGTGTACCAGACGGGCGATCTGGCCAACTTGGACGGACTGCCGCCCGATGAGGCCCGTCACTTGGGCACCTTGGCACGGCTGCGGCGGTACCTCTACTCGCCCGAGATACGCGACTGGATGGAGCGCCTCACCGGCTGCTGCGATGTGGAGGCCGGAGAGCATCTAGACGGCGACACCATCGACTGTTCCGTCAATGCCTATACGCGCGGATGTCACCTGTTGTGCCATGACGACGTGATCGGCACGCGGCGCCTCAGTTACATTCTCTACTTGACGGATCCGGATGAGCCCTGGCAGGCCGAGGACGGCGGTGCGCTGCAGTTGTACGGCACCGCTGCTGGCGATGGCCAGCCCGAACCGTACCCTTGCCAATCGCTTTGCCCGGAGTGGAATGTGATGGTGGTGTTCCGGGTGCTTCCGGGCCGTAGTTTTCACTCGGTGCAGGAGGTGCTTCAGGAGGAGCGGCCGCGGCTGAGCATCAGCGGCTGGTACCATGTGGTGTCCGCCAAAACCAATGCGGATGCGGCATCCTCGTCGCTGGCGTCGCTGGAGGGACACAGTCGTCTGGCACCGCTGGATGCACCCTTTGTGCCGTTAGGGCGGCGGCTGTCCGATGCCGCCTCCTCGGCGTTGACCGCGGTGGAGCGCGATCAACTGCTGCAATACCTGAACCCGGAATACTTGCGTCCGGCGGTGATGCAAGCACTTCGGAAGCGCTTTGCGGAAGAGTGCAGCATGCAACTGCACGATTTTCTGAACCCGGCTCGGGTGGCCGGGCCGCTGCTCGAACAGCTGGTGGGCGCCGACCATCGCCAGGCGACTGAGCCAAGTGCCACCGCGTCGGCGACGGATGCATGGCATACCGTCGGGCCGCCGCATATGCGACGATACCTGCAGCTGAATGCTGCCGCGGTGGATGGCAGCCCGTCGGCCGCACCACTCGAGCACACGCTGGCGGTATTGCGCGCCTGGATGGGCAGCCCGGCGTTGATGCACTACCTCGAGCGCATTACTGGCGTCGACGTCACGCATGGCGGCTTGTTGGCGAGTCGCGGCGCCGTGCGTCGCTTCCGTCCCGGTCTGGACTACACGCTGGCCACGCGTCACAGCATGATAAGCGACGGTGAGCCGAGCGTGGTGGATGCCACGCTGTGTTTGGTGGACGACCGTGGTGACGAGCAGCATGCGGCATGGCAGAGCCAAGAGTTGGGCGGTTACGAATGTTACATGGACGCTGGCGGCGGCGGCGGCGATCCGGCGGTGTACCGCAGCGGGACCAAGGCGCCGGCCGAGAGCAAGGTGTCCGCCGCCGCCGCCGCCGACGACGACGACGACGAATCGGACGACAGTGAAGCTGGCAACGGGACCTTGTTGGTGGTTGCGCCGGCGCACAACACCCTCAGCATCGTGTTGCGCGACGAGCAGGTGATGCGATTTATCAAGTACGTCTCTGCAGCCGCCCCTGGCAGCCGGTGGGATATCGCCATGGAGTACCAGACCAGCGGTCACGATAGCGACAGGCAGAGCTGAAGAAAGCTTTTCACGGACAAGACGTGAGCGATGCGTCAGAATGAGAGAGCGGCCACGGAGTTTCGACTCGTCTCCTGGTGGACTTGTGCACAGCGATAGAACGCAGCGGTGCCGGCTCGCCACGCACGCAGACAACCGCCGCACTCGTATTTGTCCACGACCGACAACGCCGTCCCCTCGAACGCCCGCTCTCCTGTGACGGACCTCCCGGCGACCCGGGGCGCACTGGGTGCGCCAACCACGCCCGCGCCAGCGTGGCGCGCTGGGGAGCCCTTCGCGGCCCATTGCATGTCCTCGTTTGCAGCTCGCACAGCGACACGTGGCACTCGTTGCCTCCAGTACGCGGTGTTGCTCGCGGCACACACCCGCTCGGTGCACACACGCACGCCCAGCGGTCGCGATCTCGGGGACAGCCCGCGACCGACGACCGTCCGAGCCGGCGGCGAGTGCTGGCCCAGCGGCCCTGCCGATCGCCTGGGACGCGAACGCCAGCATCTGGGGCGCGCGCGCAGAACCCGCGAATTCCGCGCTTGCGCGGCCGTGTCCAAGTTCTAACGTGCCCGGATGCGGGCGCATGCGACGTGTCGATTCCGCGCTTGCGATGGGCCAGCGGTTGCCAGCGGGCAACGCCTTCAACCGATCTTACACGGCCGCGGAGCGGTTGCGCAGCTCGCGCCGATACGATCGCGAGGTGGCGCTTTGTGCAGCGGTATGTCGGCGTTGGCGTTGCAGTAGCGGTTTGTGCGGCGGGATCACGTTCCCGCCGGGAGTGGGGCGATAGACGAAGATTCTCACTGCGAGAACGTGTTGTATCGTGCGGGCCGGGCCGACCCCGAGGAGAGTCGCGCCAGTCGCAAGAAGCAGAGGACGTTGGGGTAAATTCAATCCCGTCACCACGGTATGGCCACTTGGAGGTGGCCACCGGACGTCAGCCGGCGCCCCGGCGAGATCGTCGGCGCCGGCTGCGCCCGGCAACTGCCGCTGAGGGATCCCTCGATGGTGGCCGCGTCGCGCGACCCTTGCGAAGACCACGGCGCTGCCGAGCACGCTTGGGCGGCACGGATCGTCATTTCGCATAGAACGTCTTTTTCGGCTTTGCCGTTCGCCGACAAGTTCGTAGGCGATCTCGGAGCCGTGGATTCGCCGCTCGTCGAGTCAGCCGCCGACCCGACATGGATGCACCTGGCGGAACTGGCGGGTGCATCGCCCGCCTCCGTGCCTCCTCCCGAAGAGGCCATGCTGCCCGAATTGGATATTTTGGAGCGTATGCCGCACGACGACCGTTGGGCGAGCGCCGACCCGCTCGACGACAGCGAGCAGTGGCTGCGTGTCGATGCCGCAGACGGCGTCGAGGAGGCGCCCTTCTGCGGCGACCTAGAGAATGCGCTCCGCTGGGATACGGTGGCGTCTGCTGTGAAAGAGAGCCGCGGTTTGGCCAGTGCCGGCGGCACCAGTGCAGATATGCGTACCCTGCTGGCCCGTACTCCCGCAGTCCCCGCCCCGATGGAGAACGTGTCTCCGGCGCTTAGCCCGCCCACGGTACCCACCTCGCTAACGTTTGTGCTGGTGTTTCATAGCGACAGCGCGCCGGCCGTCGTGCAGCACGCGGTCATGCATGTGGTATCGAACTTGGGGCGGCAGTGGAGCACGCGGCCGGATGCACAGGCCTCCAACAACCAATGCTCCGCGGGCCCACTGTGGCCCATGTCGCCGGTGTCGAGGGGCGGACTCACCACCCCCGCCGCGCCCTCCGAAGCGCAGACCGGCGTGCCGTGCTCGAGCACCGCAACCGACTGGACCGGGAGCAGTGACGATGCGGATGCAGCGGATGCCCAGAGCCGACCGCCGAGCTCGCAGCGCATCGTGACGGTGCAACTGAGCAGCGATGGCGCTCAAGAGCGCGAGGAATTCCACGTGTATCTGTCGTTCGGTACGCAGCCGATACGGCCGCATGCGCTGCGCTGCAGCATATTCAGCATGGATGAGCGCGGCTTTATGGCCGCGGAGCCGATCGGGAGTCGCGAGGCGCTCACGGTCGATCGCCCCGGCCTGCTGTGGCCGGTGGGGGTGCTGGCGCGCATGCCGGCGGGCGACACCACCGAGGTTACCACGGCATCGTGGCCGCTCTTCCGCATGGCGTGGCGCTCCCGGGGTAATGCGCTCACCGATACGCTGTGGACGACGCGCCATTCGGAAGCGTCCAGCGCCAGCGCGCCTTACCCGCAGACGGCGCAGGCGAGCACTGCGGCGGAGCGCAACGATCCCGATGCCAGCGCAGCGACGGCGACAGCTGGTGGCACCACCACCACCCAGAAGATCAAACGCAAACGCGGTCGCCCGCGCAAGCAGAGGCCGCCTCCGGAGGAAAGCCACGAGGCCACGTGCCAATCGGTCGTAACGCCGCCGCCCGCACCGCCGCCACCACTTTCGCCACCATCCTGTGCGTTGCCGCGCCATGAGGCCACGCTCGAGCACCTCCGCGTCTGTTCGCATACATTCGATGAGGTCGACGTGGTCAGCGGCGCCGACGAGGCCGAGGCCGGCTCCGAGGTCTCCGGCTGGAGCGACCGCTCATTCGAGTCGCTGGAGGCGCACGCCCAGCCGTGGGCGCTTGACACCATCGCTGCATCTGCAGATGACGCTGAGGCCACCGACGCCGCCCTGGAGAGCATTCGTCGCCGCATTCGGGGCAAGTCGCGCCGCTTCATCCTCTACTGCATCAAACTGGAGGACTTGCGCCGCTTTTTCCACATGCCGCGCGATGTGGTCGCCGCCCAACTGGGCATATGTGTTACCCTGCTCAAGAAGATATCGCGACGCAACGGGGTGATGCACTGGCCGTACCGTCGGCTGAAGAATCTGCGCCGCCGTCTGGTCGCCAAACAGGCCGAGCTGCGCCTCTGTCACCACCGCGACGTGTCCGATGCGTGCAGTGCACCCGGACGCGGTCGCCGCAGCAGTGATCGACGGCCGCGAGAGTTGTTGCGCGAGGTGCAGCGGCTATCGGCCGAAGTGCATACAGTGATGGGCGCTGGGAGCCGCGATAACGTCAGCCTCGCCGCGCCGACCATGAGTTTGCTCGACGATGCTGACGAGGCGTTGCTCTCGTTCGGAGACGAATAATGCAGGGGGCAAGCGTGTGCGTGTGTGGAATATTACTCCATGTGAATCGGGTCGCGTCGAAAGAAAATACCAACACCGCACGTCACCGACGCACTCCACCTCCCTCTACCACCCGTCCTCAGGCCCGCAGCATTCGATCCGCCTCCACACACTGGCTCACGCACTGAGCAATCACCGTCGGTGCCGCGTCCGCCGCCGGCCAGTTGTGTCCGGCGATCGTCCACGACGAGCCGTCGCCACTGCGTTCCAAACGCGTGCGCCCGCCCGGATACCACACCAGCTGCTGGGTGTCGGCGCCATCCAGCAGTTCCCCTAGCGCCCGTTGCAAGTCCGCCGGGCGTCCCCGGATCACCTCGATACCGTGCGCATTCCTGGCGTGTTGCAGTTGCGGCAGGCGCTCATCGCACTCCAGCTCCAGCAGCCGCTTGTCCGCCTCGGTGGCGGGCATACAGGCTGCTCGGTGCGGTACCACATAGTTCACCAGGTGGATGCGTCGCTTCGCATCCACGACGCTGCATCCGCAATTGGACTGCTTCCATACCCGATGCTGACGCAAATCCCACCCGGCCGCTTGCGTCAGCAACGCCCGGTTGGTCTGGTTGTGCGCCACCACCAACCAGACGGCGCCCGTTCCGTTCGCTGTATCGTCAGCGGCGCACTGCTCCTGACGCCGCTGCCAAAACTGTTGCACCCGCCGATGCAGCTCTTGTATCGATGCACTCGCCGCCGGCTCGTACTTGAACTGGCGATACGCCTCGGGGAATCGTTGCGCCGCCTCCGGTTTATAGAGCCCGGCCCACGGCACCCCTGCTTCCCACAGCAACTCCGTGCTCCATACCCGCCACGACGCGCTGGCCGCACACTCCTCCCGAACGATGTCCGCGGTATGGCGTGCCCGCTGCAGCGACGATAGCGCCAAGGTATGCACCTGGCGCTGCCACAACGATATACCGTCACGTGCCAGATGCCGTGCCTGCTCCTGTCCGCGTCGGCTGAGGCGTGGCGTGTCCAGCTGTCCCTGCGACCGGTCCTCGCTGTTCCACTCGGTCTCGCCGTGGCGCACGATGACCGTGGTGGCCACCAGTGACTGGATGAACATGCCGGGAAGGGGACAGATAAGGAGAGAGGAGACGTCGCGTTGATGGGCGCGAAACGGCCTTTGTGGCAGTGTCGAACAGGGTGAATGGAGTGTCTGAACGCCGTGCTGGACGCGGTTGGACCGTGGCCAGGTTCCGCCTGCGGCAACCGACGCTGCACGTCGGTTCGCATCGCCGGACGGATGCGGAACACAGTGGAGCCCCCATGCCAGGTGCGTGTGATGTGCGACACATATACCACAGGGCACTTTCCAGAGCAGTGGAGTCACGTTCGAACGAGGGGGCGCGCGACACGGGTTTACCTCAGCCCCTACGGAGACGGTATTCTCGTGCACTCCCCGCCCCACCCTCGGTCATCCACCCTTGACACCTACTCGTCGAACCGACCCCTCCCTTCTCTCTCACTCTCTCTCACTGTCCACAGCTGGCGTCGCTGGCGTAGCCCGCCTCGATGGACGTCGGCGCGCTGCGACGTTTGTGGGCGACATCGCCGTTCAGGCGCGGTGGTTGCACGGCGGCCAGGCGACGTCGCTCGTACTCCGCTTTGCGCATTTCGTGATGGCGCAGCAGGTCCGCCCCGGTCGCAGCACTGCCGGCGGCCGCCGCTCCTGCCCATTGCGGGCATTCCGTGCGACGATGTCCGCGCCTGCCGCAATGGAAACAGTGGAGGTTGGTGGGCGCCGGCGCCGCCGTGGCCGCCACCGAATTCTGACCTTGTCGAGCCAGCAGCCACGCCTCCTGTTCGCGCTGACGACGTCTTCGCATTGCCCCTCGACCGCCTCGATGTCGTTTCCGGCGAGGCGCCCGACCGCCATCGCCCGCGTCGCCATCGAGAGCGACGCGCGCGGATGTGTCCCGCTCTCCGCCATCGGGCGTGGCATCTTCCCGTGAGCTGCGACCACCGTCCCCCTCACCTCTCTCCTCATCGCCGTCCTCCTCCGGCGCGGGGCTGGGTAACGGCTCGCGCTGCTTGCGGGGAATGAACACCGCGTCGGCGGCATCCGTCGCCGGTGCGCCCACCAGCTTGGGGGCGTCTGCCGTATCCTCTCCCACCACCACCACCACCACCTCCTCCTCCTCCCACGCACACAGCTGCAAGCGCGAGTCGGTGGCCAGTGCGCTCGACGTCGCCAACGGCGGCCGCCGATGCTGCTCCAGCACTCGCTCCGCAGCATGCAGTTCCTCGCGCAGCGCCTCCACCAGGCGTTGGCGCTGCGCAGCAAACTCCTGCAGCGCCGCCTCGGCAGCGGCCTCGTCGGCGAACGGACCGCCGCTGATCCACCCGGTGCAGCCGCTCGCACCACACCGACAGCGGATCGGCACCGGCTCGTCCGCCGAAGCGGCCGCGCTCGCCTCGGACGGCAACTCCACGCGCTCGCCCCTCTTCTCCATGCGGTAATCAAAGGTCAACTCCTCGCCGGCGGCGACATCGCGCGACGCAAAGATGCCCACACGCAGCCGGCCGCGCACCATCCACTTGTGCGTGTAACACGCTGGCGCGCACGAGTGGTTGATGAATCGGCCCCAGGTGCCCTGCCGACTGGCATCCAGAAACAGACCCTGGTCTAGCGTCATGAAATACACGTGCCGCTCGTAGCGGTGCTCCCGTCGGCGCCGCAACAACTCGTCGAGATCGATCACCTCGCCCATGTATTCGACCACGAAATCGCCCCGTCGTAGCGGTTCCAGGGTACGCACACCGCAGCCGCGCCCGTCGCCCGTCAGAAACACCTCCGCACGCGCATACTGTTGCCGCTGGAAGCGCTGATTGCCGCAGTCGTGGTCGGTGGTCTGCGCGCGGGCCACCGGACAGCGTTCCGGATGGCACTCCACAAACACCGACGCGTTCAGGCACTGCGTCGGCTCGCAGCGGCCACGACACTGGCAGGCGTCGGTGGGCGGCGCCGCACGCCCCGCCAGCGCCCCGCCGAGGTATTGGTTGCAGGGCAGGTTCACAAACGGCGCCGGCTTGCCGTCATCCGTATCGATCAGGCGCGACAACTTGTCGGCCGCCCTCGACCGGCGCATCGCCAGCAGCGTGTACCAGGTGCGTTCGCCAAAGTCGCCCATCGGTACCGCCGTGAAATCCAGCGGCGGCAGACGCACATCCACCACCGGCGCCACGCCGTCCTCGTCGTGCTCGGGCGTCTCGACGGCTGTCGGCGGC
The DNA here is from genome assembly GCA_026184775.1 of Cyanidium caldarium. Taxonomy (NCBI): domain Eukaryota; phylum Rhodophyta; class Bangiophyceae; order Cyanidiales; family Cyanidiaceae; genus Cyanidium; species Cyanidium caldarium. The sequence continues at coordinate 50,940 of JANCYW010000004.1, read as the reverse complement.
GATTCGTCCGGTGCTCCCGAGCGCCGCCGCACCGCCTCCACATCGTTCAACAGAATCGCATACTCGGCACGCGCATCGGCACTGCAACGCCGGGTGCTCGCGATCGGCAGCCGCCGCAGGATGTCCAGCAAGCGCTCCAGACCACGGATGCCGGCGAAGCAGTCCGCCAGCAAATACCGCTGCAGCCAGGATGAGTGCCGCAGTCGCAACGCCAGAGCGTGCAGACGGCTCAGGAACTGCATCACTTCCCGCAGGCGCTCGGCCGCGCCGGCGTCCGGCTCGCTGGCGGTGAGTTCGGCGTCGTCCGTGGCTCGGGACGCCGAGGTCGCAGCCGCGCCATCCAGTTGCAGTTGCATGGCACTCTCCAGCAACGCCATCCGAACAACACGCTCCAAGGCGGCCGACTGTTGGGCGCTCTGAAACGCGGCTGCCAGCAGCGCCAAGCGGGTGCTGTAGAGGTGGCGCAGTGTGGCCAAGAGTGCCGCCTCTGCGCCTGGCGACAGCGTGGTTCGTCTGTTGTTCTTGCGAGGCTTGCGCTCCCAGGCGTTCAGGCATAGCGCATGCAAACTGCCCGCCAAAGACGCGCTGGCGTCATCGGTGGCCTGTTCCAGACAACGCGCCAGAAACGGCAGCAGCTGGATCAGGCGCTCCGGCGACGAGGTGTCCTCGCTCTTGGCCGAGATATCCGCTGCAACGCGATCTGGCGTTGCTGGCGCCAGCGCTCGCTCCAGCGCCGGCCACAGCTGGCGGCTGACCTCGACGCAGCGTTCGGGCGCCAGGGCGCGCTTGGTCTCCACCGCATACTGCATGGCCGACAGCAACAATTCCGCGTGTTCCTCGAGCTCGCGCTTGGCGCGCACATACAACAGGGTTTGCGGCCCGCTCGCAAAGAGCGCCATCACGCCCTGGTCGAATGCGTGCAAGGACTCGGCATAGTTCGCCAACGATTCCGGCTGCCAGAGCAGTTGCGCGCAGAGGGAGCGCTCAGGCGCCGCCTCCGGTACGTCTGCGCCGGCGGTGAGCTCGCCGTCCAGCACGTTGGACAGCGTCATGATCACGTTCATGCCGGTGAACAGGACGTTCCGCAGCTGCTCAGCAGCAGCAGCAGCCCTGGCCGGGTCATCGACTTCGGTCATCGATGAAGCGTCCGCTCCCTCCTCGCCCCTCTGCTTCGCGGCAACCGATGCTGTACTTGATGCGGCGGCACCGCCCGCGGCGGCAGCTGCGAGCGCGGCGAGCCCGGCGGTGCACAGAGCCCATTCCGCAAAGCCGGCCACCTCCGCGGTGAACGTCGAATGGCGCCGGATCGCCGCCAGCAGTTGCTCGCTGCCGGGCTGCTCGCCGTCGCACAGAAACGTCAGCGTCGACAGCAGCTCTGCAAACGAGGTGAGCGGCAGGGTGTCTTGCGGGGCGGCCGCGGCAGCGCACCACTCCTGCACCGTGCGGTCGCTGCGGCGAAAGCGTCGCGCCGTCTCGGACACATAATCCAGCACGTCGAGCTTGGACAGAAGCGGGCTCGCCTGGAACACCACGTGACCGCTCGCCGCGTCGACTTGCAGCAACGAGGCGTACAGCGCAAAGTCGTTGCGCAGGAAGAGCTGCGTCAGGTGCTCGGCCTCGGCCGCCCACGTGCCTGCTTTGGGCGACGTTGCGCCGGCCTGGTCCGCGCGCCGGCGCTTCGAAGTGCTCGAGTCTGCAGCGTGGCCGACTTGTTCAGGGGCGTCCGCGACACGAGAGCGCTCATTCTGGTCGCGAGTGACCATGGACCGGCACCGGCGGTTCAGTTTGAAATGCGCCGCGATAACACCGGACGAGCCCCTGGAGGGGAAATTTCACGAGGCGGAAGTCACGTCAAGCCCGCCAGGGCACGCACGCTGCTTGCGTCGCAGCGGCGCCGGTCTGTTCGGGTCCTCTGAGTCGATGCCTGCGGCGATGCGGTGTGACACGCCGGAGAGAGCGTCCGTGAGGAAGTTGCGCGCGCGGTGTCCGGTTCGGTTCACAACAGGAGGCATGTTGTCGAGGGCGACTTGAACGAGGTGCCTCATAACGTAGGGACAGAAAAGACGTTGTCGGCAAGGGGCGTGACGCTCGAGGCTTCCCGGAGGAGAGGCAACCGTCTTTACAAAGCACGATGAGTGGTCGTTTCAGCGCGGGCACGCACGCGACACAACAGTCAAAGTCGTTGGAGAGAGTGTGCACGTGTGTGTAGTTTTCGGGTAGGGAGAAATGTTATGCAGCCCCGTGCTCCGTCGGCACTTGGTGTCGGCCAGACTGGGCCATGCAGAGCGCCGAGCTGCCGTATCGACTCGAATTTCGTCACACAAACGCGTTCCGTGACGGAAAGTCGCGGCGCGCTGCGTCGCTCCTCGGCGCTGCCGTGTTCGTTGCTGCTCATACGTCTGCGTCTTCGAGCACCACCTCAACCTCCCGCACGACCCTTATTCCCCATGGGCAAGCGCACCAAGAAGGTCGGCGTGTGCGGCAAGTACGGCACCCGGTACGGGGCTTCGATCCGCAAGGCGATCAAGAAGATGGAGGTGACGCAGCACGCCAAGTACACTTGTCCGTTTTGCGCCAAGGACAGCGTCAAGCGGAAAGCGGCGGGCATCTGGGCGTGCTCCAAGTGCCGAAAGCAAATCGCCGGCGGCGCATGGGTGCTGAATACTCAGGCGGCGGCTACGGTGCGTGCAACCATCCGCCGCCTGCGAGAAACTGCCTAGGGAAGGCCTGCGGCTGAGCGTGGCCGGGACGTTGAACGTGAACGAGTGTCATCGGTTGCCGATGGTATGCAGTGCCGGTGCGAGCTTTGCGACGGCTGGTTGACGTAAAAGTTGCCCTCCTCCATCAGGCAGAACAGCGTGCTCTATCGACGAGAATATAGCCCGCGGCGGTAGGAACGGCGCTCGGACGCGTCAACTTCACCAGCGGGGTTGCAGCGGCCAAGTATCACCGACATACGTCTTTTCGCTGCCCTGCCCCATTCTGAAACCACGTGTCGGACGGCCCTTCATTGGCGTCTCACTCGCCGCCCGGCTTGCCCGTGTCCCTTCTCGACGGGTCTCGTCTGCGAAAGTGACTCTGCCGGCGCCCACACTCCCTCTCCTCGCCGCACCGACCATGACAGCCTCTCCCTCGACATCCGACACGAATCCAAGCACCTACGCCGACGAGGTGCGTGCCGCGGCACGTGCTTGGCTGCTGGAGAGTGGTGCCTGGTGGGTGTTGCAGCGGCACTTCCGCGAAACGCTGGATCGGTGCGGATGGCGCGCACGGATCAAGCAGCGTTGCCGAGAGTGTCTGCGGGCACCGGTCACGGCCAGCGAGGTGCGCACCGGTGCTGCCGACCTCCGCTGGCGCGAAGACGACGTGTGGGAGGGCGCGCCCGGCTTGTACGAGTGGGACATCGACGCGCTCATCGCGCGGGTGGGCGACGAGACCCGCTCCACCGTGCCGGCCGGCGTGCAACGAGCGTTGTTACAAGAGGTGGACGCGCACGTGCTGGAGGCGTATTACCGGGCAGTGGCGCAAAGGTCCGGCGAGGGAACGTCGGGGGCGCAGGACGACTCGAGTCATGTGGCGGAATAAGGGTGACGGGCGCTGCCACTGGATCAGTCCATCCAACCGTCTCCTCTGTGTTTTACCATCTGCGGGCGCGCTCGGATCACTTCCCCCTCTCCATCCGTTACCCTTTGGAGGGTGCGTTGCTGTTGCCGCCGCGCTGCGACTTCACGCGCGAGTACACCGCCACGCCGGCCAGCGCTACCGCCGTGCCGACCATGTTCTGCGACGATACCGGGTTGCGGAAGAAGAGCACCGAGCTCGCAATGACCGCCACGCGCTTCACCGTGTTCCCGATAGAGTGACTTACCGGTGACACGCGTTGCAGCACGATATACGAAAACTGGTTGTACAAATAATGCAGCACGCCGCAGCTGAACAGCATGAGCAGCAGCCGCGCCGCGCCCCCGCCGGCCGCCGCCGCGCCCCACACTGCCGCGTAGCGGGCGCCGTCGCACAACAGCGCCAATGGCGCTGCCGTGGCCGCTGCCAGACACGAAATCCACCCGAACAAGTTCACGTCGTCGAAACTGACTCCCTTCATAAACTTCTTGCTCAGCACGTTGCGCGACTGAAACGACACGTTGCTGGCCACCGCCGTCAGAAACCCCGGCCAGTTGAAGCTCACCTCGGTGATCGAGGCCATCACCACGCCGACCACAATGGGCACCAGCGAGGCGTAGATGGGCCAGGTGAAGGCGGCACCCGGCAGGAACATCTTGGCCAGCACCACCGAGAAGAACGGCTCGCTGGCCTTGACCACGTGGGTGAAACTCACCGCCATCTGTCGCAGTGAGTAGTTGGTGAAGAGGTTGCCGAACAGGTGCGCCAGCGCCAACGGGTATATCTTGCGCAGGTCGGCCGCGGTGGCCCGCTGGAAACGGTGCAGTCGCGTGGTCCAAAGGAAGAGCGATATGGCAGCGCCGCTCAGCATTTGCACTGCGGTGATGGTGATGAACAGCGGGAAGAACTTCATCAGCATCTTGTTGACGATGTTGAAGGCGATGTTGGCGGCGTACCAACAGGCTACCGCCAGCGCCAGCACTGTCCGCTGCGCCACCGCTTTCGCGGTGGGTTCAGGTGTGCCAGCCGCCGACGATGCGGTCGGATCCGACGCTGCCATGCGCAGCGGGCGACAGCGCGTCCGATCCGTCGGCCGCGGCGTCCGCATACGTCGACATCGTCGCCGGCCGATCTCGGAGCAGCACGTTGCCCGCGTCAAGTGATGTGAGGGGTGTACCACACCAGATCGCAGCGATCTACCACCGACAGGTGCTAGAACGAAACCAAGTGCACGCCGGTGCATATTGTATAGGGGTGGGGAATGAACCCCCTCCCCGGCAACCCCAAACATGCGGCATCGCCGGCAGCGGCGGCGGGCGGGAGCGCGTCCCTTCGGCAGGATCGAAAAACGGACGAGGTGGCCCAGACGGGAAACTACCCAGAACAGATGGGCAGCGAGCGAGAGAACAGCAGGGCGGCGTTGGTGAAAAGGCGGGTGTTTAGGTATGCTGTGGAGCGAGACGTAGAGCACAGCACCCATGCATCCCTCAGCAGGGTGCTGGTGATGTGCGGGCGGTCGGCGCATGGCCATGTCGCGGGCGTCTCCGCGGCGGCCAGACGAGTGGACACCTCGTGCTCAGCGCTTCATACGCCTCGCTCGTTGGGTCCCCATCGCTCCGCCGGCAGATTCCCGGATTGTCTTCTCGTTACCGGTCGCCGCCAGATCCGCGGTCGGCACCTCCGACTTTCGAGTGGCCGGCCAACAGACCGAACCTCGCACCGTCGTTGGCGAAACGCCGCGCCCCACCCATTCCGTCCAGCGCTCAGGCCATGGGCGCCACCGTGGAAAGCACCACCCACGCCCAACATGAACGCCTCCCTCGCTCATCGGCGTCTTTCACCCGTATGCGCCGCGCACGCTCGATCTACCGAATTCACCGATGGCGCTCCTACCACTAGATACGTGGACACGCACGTCTCGCGGCTCGCTCCGCGCGCACATCTGCCAGCGCACGTGCCTCAGTACCCCGGTGGCCCTGGCGGATGCAGCGGCATCATCGGGGCGGCGTTGCCCAGGGGTTGCGGTGCTTTGGAGGTGGTCGCTCCACCACCGGCACCACCGCCACTTCCGTGAGCACCTCTGTGTTCTTCCTCTATCTGGTGTTTGGTCTCCTGTATGAGTTTGCGCATCTCCTGCGCAATCTCTCGCAGCTCCAGCAGCTTTTTCCGCGCCCGCACCGCTGCCGCCTTGTTGCCCTTCTCGAAAAACTTGGTGGCGTCCTCGTGCACGGCCTCGAACGCCTCCTTCAGCTGCTGAAACTTGGCGATGCCCGCCTCGGCGTTGTTGCCGGTCATCCTGTTGGGAGGTGGCACGTCGGTTCACGGGCGATCTCGGGGAGTTTGGGCACTGCCTTTCAGGCAAGCAGTGGCCGCTCGGGTCGATGCGGCTTTCAGACCGCTGACAACGCGCCTCAGTCGCCCCGTCACCACCTCGTGCCGTGCGCAACACGAACCTGCTCCGATCTCGGGACTGCAAGCGGTTTCACGCACCACCCGCTCGAAACCGGCTCACCGAGTGGAATTCGAAAAACCGCTCAGCGTCGGTTACGCTGACACGTCGCGAAACTGCACGTGTAGCCCACGCAAACTCGGTCGGGGCGCCCCGGCTCGATGAGGCACCTCGGATGACGGAGGCCAAGCGGCAGGCAGCGCCGGTTTTGAGCGCGTATACAAGTTACTGCGGCGAGCTGCGCACCGGGGCCGCCAGAGCGGGAATGAGAAAGAAGCGCGCTCCGTAGTTGATTCGCCCTGGAGGTCGACGTGACATGGCGATCTGTCACATTGAGGGTACCTTTCGAGATGGGTCAACGCAAGTGTGGTTCGCGTTGGCCACAAGAGCATCGCACCCGTCGACGGGTATGGCCGGTGCCAGATAGCTACACGACATCGTGCGTGACAAATACACTCTCCACTGGGTCGTCGCTAGACAGCGACCTGTCTGCCAGCGGCGCCATTCGACCTCGCGCCTCGGTGGGAGGAGCATTCTGCTCGCCAACCCGACACTCGTGCCCGACAACCAGCGCATTCTTTCCCACGGCTGCCTGCATTTCAAAGAAAAAACCAATTCGCGACGCGTTTACCGCATCATCTGCTACGCACACCGACTCATCTCCTGTTCCTCCTCCTGAGCCTCTCTCATTGCACCCCCTATCCGCCCGTCCACACCTCCTCTATCACTCTCTCTCTCTCTCCCTGTTTCACGTGGCGCCAGCCAGCGAGCGATAGTCCAGACGGCCCGTCGACGGGCGCGCCTCGCGCTTCTTGCGCAACGCCCGATCAATCACTTCCAGACTCAGCTCGTACAAGCGGTCCGCCTTGACCACCTCGGTGGTGGGCTGGATCACCTCGGGGCGGGTCCTCTCGCGCCCGGCAAAGTAGTTCCCCCGCCACTGATAATACGAACCCGAGTCGGAGAAGGTGCCCTGCGAGGCCACCTCGGCCACGCGGCGGCCGGCCTCCTCGTTGGGCACGTATTGGCGGGTGACATACTTCTGCAGCAGCGGGAAGAAGAGGCGGCGGAACCAGGCACGCTTCTCGCGGAAGAGGTTGGTGTCGGCCACACAGCCCGGGAAGACGGCCACCGACGTCACTCCGTCCTTGCTGAAGCGCGCGTTCATCGCCCGCATCGTCAACACATTCGCCGCCTTGGCGTCTTTGTACGCTTTGGTGGGCTCGAACGGTCCGTTGTCCATCATGCCGGTGGTGTCCGGACCCAGACCGCGCGCCAGCCCGGACATGTCGCCCAGGTTGGCCTGCGGCGGGATCATACCGGGCAGCGTGCCCGGTGAGTGCGTCTGCGTGGTCAGGAACACCACCCGACCGCGTGACGTCTTCAGCTTCGGCAGCAGCTCCTGACACAACAACACGTGGCTCAGGTGGCACACCTGAGCGGTCTCCTCGATGCCGTCCACGGTGAAACGCGGCTTCTTGTCACGCGGATGCCAGATGGCCGCATTGCACACCAACGCATCCACATGGTCCACGCCCGCCTGGCCGGTCAAATTGCGCGCAAATGCCTGGACCGATTCGAACGATGCCAGGTCACACGGCAGGACGGTGTAGGCGTCCCGGGGCAGCTGCGACTGCGCCGCCGCCTGCTCCGCGCGTCCCACATCCCGACACGCCAGTATCACGTGCCAGTTGCCGGCCGATGCCAGCGTCTTGGCCGCATACAATCCAATCCCCGAAGACGCCCCGGTGATCACGGCGATTTGTGATTGGCGCGGGCCCATGCGCATCCACGAGCGCCGCGCCTGCCGCAGCGCCGGCGCCGCCGACAGCGGGGAGGTCGTCGCGGCGGTGCCAGTCACGAAAGCGCGCGCGCGCACCGCCAACGCTGGCATATGCGCGTAATACGGGGTCGCGCACAACGGGCCGCGGTGCTGAGCGCTCGCGGTGCCGCGGCGGTGCACGGCAGTCGTCGCTGCCGCGAAAGGGATGAACGCCATCGGTGGCGTGCCGGTGTTCGTCTCGTGCTGCCCGTTCAAGCCCATGTTTCAGACAGTCCCCGTAACTGGACACCAGAGCTCTTCGCAGTGCTTCCTCGCGCAAGTTGCAATCCAGTCAGAGGGTCGGCGGCGGCGGCGGCGGCGGCGGCGGCACGACCTCGTATTCCTGACAAACGCGGTGGAGCGGCGAGCACCACCTCCCGAGCCGACGCGGCCGCGTGATCAGCGCGCGCGGCCAACGGAGGAGATCGCGGCCGAACAAGTGAGGGTCCCCGGAGAAATGGACGCGAGCGATGGGAGCGCAGGGCGCCGGTGTGCTCTTCACGCCCCCCACAGCCATCCACCCATCCGAGGCACCTTTTGCGACCGGTCTGCACGGTATGCCCTCCGCTATCCCTCGTTGCCGCGGCGCGCAGGCGCCACCAGTTGCCGTTGGCCACGACAAGTCGCAGACTGCACCGAAACTTTTCTGATATCGCCCTCGGATTCTCTCACGTCATCCCTCTCCCACACTACGCACCATCACCTCTCTGCGCCATACCCCACTCTCCACAGGATGCGCTTCCCGCTTTCCAGCACTCCCGTGAGAGACGCGGTCCGCGCCTCCATCTCGTCGTCCGATCGCGGGGGGCGTTTTCCCGTTTTCACGGCACTGCCACCCTCCGACCGTCCACCCTCATGTCGGTGTGTCGCCTGCAGCCGTGGCAAACGCTGCGGCGGACGCTGTGGGCGGCACTGGGTGTGCGGCCGCGGCCACCTGGCGGCACTGGCCACCACCACCACCACCACCACCACCTCAAAACGGACGCCAGGGCGCTTACGGTGCCGCGTTCCCCGTTGGCCCGCTCTCCCCCGACGGTGCTAGGCCGGCGCTCGCTCTATTCGCCCACGCTCGCTTCATTTTCGAGGCGGACCGTGGTGACGCAGAATGACAAGCCACCCCCGCGTACGGATTCGTTCTCATTTACCGCATCCGCCGGCGATGAATCCACCACCATCCGACCCGATCTGGTCTCGCTGCGCCGCCTCTTCCAACTGACGCGTCCGCACGCGCGCATTCTGCTGTGCGCCGTGGCCGCCCAGACGGTGTCGGCGCTCTCCACCATGGCCTTCCCCATGGCGGTGGGCAAGATGGTGGACGCGTTTCAGGCGCCCGACGGGCTAGATCAACTGCGCCGCATTGCGCTGCTTATGGGCGGGGTGTTCGCCGTCGGCGCCGTGGCCGTCACCGCGCGCGTCGCTCTGCTGAGTATCGCCGGCGAGCGCACGGCGCGTTCGCTGCGCAAATCGCTCTTCCAAGCCATCCTCCGACAGGACACTGCCTTTTTCGACGCGCGGCCGCCCGGCGAACTGGTGAACCGACTGTCGGCTGACGCGTCCGCCGTCTCCAAGACGCTCACCGATAACGTGGCGCGCGGTATCCGCGCCTCCATCACCACCGTGTCGGCCGCCTCGTTCCTGCTTTATCTGTCGCCGCAACTGACCACGGTGTCGCTGGCCATGGTGCCCGGTTTCGCCGCGGGCGTGCTCCTGTTCGGGCGGTACGCCCGGCGCCTCAGCCGCCAGCTGCTGGACGCGCTGGCCAGCGCCACCCAGGTGGCCGCTGAGCGCATCGCCGCCATCCGCACGGTGCGCCTGTTCGCTGCCGAACAGCGCGAGGCGCAACGCTACGCGCACCGCATCGATGCGTCGTACGCGCTGGCCCGCCAGGTGTCGCTGGTGGAGGGCGCGTACATGGGTTTCGGGTTTCTGACCGCCCAAGCGTCGCTCCTGGGTGTGCTGTGGTACGGCGGCACGATGGTGATGGACGGCGCATTGACCGTCGGCGCGCTCACCTCCTTCGCCATGTACGCGGTGAACCTGGGCGTGGGCATCACCTCGTTCAGCAGCGCGGTGGGGCAGTTGCTGCGGGCGCAAGGGGCCGGTGCGCGCATCTTCGAGTTGCTGGATCGGCAGCCGAGTGCCCCGTCGGTCACGTCGGGCGCGGTATTGCCGGTCGGTTACGCGCCGCCCAGCATCGCCTTCCAGCGCGTGCACTTCGCGTACCCGCTGCGGCCACAGGCGCCGGTGTTGCGCGGGTTGGACTTGGTGGTGGAGCGCGGCGAGATCTGCGCCATCGTGGGCGGTTCCGGCACCGGCAAATCCACCCTATACCACCTGCTGGCGCGGCTGTACGACCCGCAACAGGGCGAGGTGCGCTTCGGCGGCAGCGACGTGCGCCAGTTGGATCCGCACTGGTTGCGACGGCAGCTGGGCGTGGTGCCGCAGGAACCGGTGCTGTTCGCCGGCAGCATCGCCGATAATATTCGGTATGCGCGGGCGGCAGTATCGCGACCGGACACCGAACAGTTTGTCGATGCCATGCAGGGCGGCAGTGTAACCGCCGACGCCACCGAGTCCCTCGACGATCGCCAACGGCTGGAAGGGGCGGCGCGCGCCGCCGGCGCGCACCCGTTCATCACCGCGCTGCCGCATCAATACGACACCATGATCGGAGAGCGCGGCAGCAGCCTGTCCGGCGGCCAAGTGCAGCGGCTGGCGCTAGCACGCGCCCTGTATCACCAGCCCGCCTGTCTGGCGCTGGACGAGTTCACCTCCGCGCTCGATCCGGAGACCGAGCAGCAGGTGGTGGAGCAGCTGGAGCGACTGGTGCGCGCCGGCCCCTGCACCGCATTGATCATCACCCACCGCGTGCCGCTGTTGCGCCTGGCCGACCGGGTGGCGGTGCTCGCCAACGGCATCTGTGTCGAGCACGACAGCATGGACGCGCTCATGTCGCAACCGTCGAGTCTTTTACGCAAAATGGTACTGCTAGGCGGCGGCGGCGTCGACGGACGACAACCGCTGTCACCCCGCAGCGATATCGCCAACGGCGGCGGCATCCGCGCCGCCTCGTAGAATGCGCTCTGCGCTTGTACAGGCCTCTCTACGGTGCACGCTCACCGCTCTACCGCCTCCGCGTCCACACTACACTGCCCGTGCCGTTGGTGTTCGTACGCGCGCAACTGTCCCCAGAACGCCGGGTTGGGCTGCACAATCGCCCGCCGCTCTCGCATCAGCGCCCACGCGGTGCGCAGCGTCCACCCGCTGTGCACCAGGTAGGCCAGCACGGCGGACACACTGCGACTCACGCCCGCGAAACAGTGCACCAGGACGGTGGCGTGCGCGTCGTCGCTGCGACTCTGATCAATGAACTGAAAGATCTGCGGGAACACCGCATCCAGACGCTCCTCCACCGAGTCCAGTACCCGCAGTTGGTGATAGCGAAAGGCACCGGGAAAGTGCGCCTTGAGCTCGAAACCGACCATCAGCACGTGGGTGATGTGTGCCTGCTGCAGAAAGCTCCAGTTGGCGGCGTCACGGTCGTTGCCCACGTAGAGGAAGGGCAGTATCTGCGAGGGCGGACACTGGGTGCGGTGAAAGTGCGCGCTGAGGAAGCGCTCGAAAAAGGCCCCCAGGCGGCGCCGCAGCTTGCGGCGGAAACGCTTGCTGGCCAGGTGGTCCTGCTGTCCGCAGGTGCACTGCGGGTACTCGAGGGCGATGCGCGAATAGCCGCCAGCCACCAGCGCCACCGAGGTCACGGATGTGCGGCAGGCGCAGCGGGTGCGACAGATGGCGTCCACCAGGGAGGCGGCCACCGAGTGCGCCGCATCCAGCTGGCTGGTGGCCTGATCGTACACCACCACGGTGCGGGGTGTGGATGCCTCCTCCAGCAGTGTGTGGAGGCGGCGCAGCATCGGTTCGAGGCAGACTTCGCTGCCGGGCGCAGTGCGCGCGGGCGGCAAGTGGACGGCGCCGCGCACGCGCTCGAATTCGTACAGCATCTCCGTGCGCACATCCAGCAACAGCACGCTGGCCGCCTCGGTGGAACGCGACAGCAGCGCGGACAGCGCCTCGGGCGTGATCAGCCGCGGGGTGGGCGCGAGCGGGTTGGTGCTCGATGCGGATAACGTCTCGTAACAGGCGAAGCGTTCCACGCCTGCAGACGGTATCGTGTCCGCGTCGACCACGGCAGCGATGGCGCTCTCCTCGCTACCTCCGTTCATTGTCCCGTCTTTTGCGGCGGCAGCGCCCTGAAAGAATTGCGCCAAATGCGGCGATGACAGAATCGAAGGCGGTATCGCCACCACCCAGTCGCTGGCGGCCGCGGTGGTTGCAGGTGATGGCGACGACGGCGACGACGGCGACGACGACGACGACAACCAATCAGATTCGCCGACCGACTCCGGTGACGGGTCACTAGTCCGAGCGGCCACGGCGGCGGCCGCCTCCATGGCGCGGTCCGCTACCGACACCAACGGCGATGACGGCGACGATGACAGTTCGCGCAGCGCGTTCGGCACCGAACTAAGCGACGACGCCAAACAAACGTACTGGCGGTGGGGCGAATAGTGGCCGTCGCGCACCATCGCCTCCACACGGTGACTACGGGCATTGCGCACCAGGAAGCACGGCGGTATCGCCATAGCGGGCGTGCGGGCGCGCTGCGCTGCCCTGCTGTCGGCGGCGGCGTTCGCCGCCGCATCGGCCGTGGAGCTGCGCTCGCCGGCATCGTCAAGCGCTCGCTCACTGGATAGCGCCAGCGCTTTGCGCGGCGGCAGCGCCGCCGACGCCGGTCGCAACTCGATGTCGACCTCGGCGCTGCCGCTAGCGCCCGGTGATTCGGGCAGCGGCCACGGCTCTGGTGCAGCCAGTGGCTCCAGCGGATCCGCCGCGGTCTGTCTGGCAACGTCTCCGGGCATGACTGTTGCTGTTGCCGCCAGGGGCGACAACGCACTCCATGAGCTGCCGCTGTCCTCCACGCCCAGTGAGTCGTGATCGCTGGGCGTGGAAGATGGTCGGTAAAAGAAACGACTGCACCCGCCAGCCGCATCCACCTCCTCACCGCCGGCCACTGACAGCGGCTCGCGCGGACGCTTGGCGCGCGCTATCGGCACCGGCGCCGCCGCGGCGACGGCGTGGGCCGGCGCGGGCCTGCCGTCGCTCGTCCAGCCGGCCACCGACCGCCGCATCGGAGTGCCGGCGACCACACCCCCGACACTACCGTCATCGGCCCGCGTCATATCCAGCGCTACCGAGTAGTTCAGTACGGCGCCGCGGCCGCCGGCACCACCGGAGAGCGACGGCGACAGAGGCGGCACGTACGCCGGCTGCACCGCCCGCTGCCACACTGCCTCCTCTTTTCCGTTGTTCATACCCCGCTCTGGCATGCTCTCGTCAGCGCACGGCACGGCCCGGCACGACACCGTCAAAAAGTCTCTCTAACGCGCCGCTCTCCTCGGTGCCCGCGCTCTACCTTCACCCCGCGTCGTCCAATTCAAAACCGACACCCACCCCTCGTCACTGCACGGCTCTCGTGCGCCCCAACCCTATACCTCCACCACTCGCTAGCCGGCGCCGCGCATTATCATGAATCAGTACCACTGAAGCCGCGACGCCGTCGACCGCGGCATCCACCTCGTTCAACACGCCACGCAGTGCGCGCACCCCTCCCTCACACCACCAACACCTCCCGGTCGGGCGAGAGGCGCGCAGGACGGCAGACGCGTCGGGTCGAAATGCGGCAGATCGCGTGACGGGCAGATATGTCACAACGGGAGGGGGGGTGCTGGAGCCGGTCGGTTCGCTCGACCGCGGCAGAATGTATCAGTGCGGATGACGCTCGGGTCGAGGGGAAGTGGTGCGTCTGGCTAGGTTGCGTTCACCCTCTCGACTCTGGGAATAGCGTGAGGGGTGGCGTTTCACGACGAAGTTCGCTCATCGAGGTGGCCAATTCGGGCGTCTCTTTCCCACGTCGCTCCTCATGGGCATCCAAGATCGAATCGCCGACATCGAGGCCGAAATGGCTCGCACGCAGGTCAACAAGGCCACCATGGGGCACTTGTGTCGCCTCAAGTCACGTCTGGCCAAGCTGCGCACGCAGTTACAGCTGGAGACGGAGCGAGCCAAGGGCGTCGGCCGCGACGGACAGGGCTTCGAGGTGAGCAAGCAGGGCGACGCGCGGGTGATCCTGCTGGGCGCGCCATCCGCCGGCAAATCCACCTTCGTGTCGCTGGTGACCAACACCGCCTCGGCGGTGGCGGCCTACGAATTCACCACGCTGGACTGCATTCCCGGCGTGCTACCGCTGCACGGCGCGCAGATCCAGCTGCTCGACCTGCCGGGCATTATCGAGGGCGCGGCGCAGGGGCGCGGCCGCGGCCGCCAAGTGATTGCGGTGGCGCGTTCAGCAGATTTGGTGCTGATGATGCTCGATGCCGGCAAAGACGTGGACGCGCAGCGGCGTTTCCTGGAGCGCGAGGTGGAGTACGCCGGAATCCGCCTCAATCGGCGACGGCCGCAGGTGAGCCTGACGCTCAAGAAATCCGGCGGCGGCATCACCTTCAATGCCACCTGCTCGCTCACCCACTTGGACGAGAAGCTGGTGCAGGCCGTCCTACACGAGTACAAAATCTTCAACGCCGACGTGCTGCTGCGCGAGGACGTCACCGTCGACGAGCTCATCGACGTGGTCGAGGGCAATCGCATCTACGTGCCGTGCCTGCGGGTGTACAACAAGATCGACCTCCTGTCCATCGAAGAGGTGGACCGACTGGCCCGCGCCGACCCGCATTTTGGCGTGGTGGTCAGTTGCGAGCTGCGTCTGAACGTGGACGCGGTGCTGGAGCGCCTCTGGCGGCTGCTGCGGCTGGTGCGCGTGTTCACCAAGAAGCGCGGCCAGCCGCCCGATTTCGACGATCCGCTGGTGTTGCGCTCCACCGCATGTCGGGTGGAGGACGCCTGCCGCACCATCCACAAGTCGCTCGCCGACCCGACGCAGTTTCGATACGCCCTCGTCTGGGGCCGCAGCACCAAACACGACCCGCAACGCGTCGGTTTACCGCATCGACTCGCCGATGAGGATGTGTTGTGCGTGGTGAGCAAGTGAGGGGGACGTTGTGCACGCACATCAGGTGGTGGTGTTGGTGGTGGCCGAGTGGCGGCTTTCCAGTGGGCGCCTACGGGGTGTGCAGCGGCCGCTCCCGCTCTCTCCTCTCCCGTCTTAGCGGACGCGAGCGCGGAACGCACTGGAGATCCGTTGCATGGCGCGCTCACAGTCGTTCTCCTTGGCGAATGCCGACAACCGAATGTACTCCTCGCCGCCGGGGCCGAAGCCGCTGCCGGGCACGGTGACCACCTGACACTTGTCCAGAATCTCGTTAAAGGTGTCCCAGCTGGACTGACCGGGCACGCGCACCCACACATACGGAGAGTGGATGCCGCCGTGCACTTCAAACCCCTGCGACTGCATCGTGTCGCGGATCATGCTGGCGTTCTTCATGTAATACTCCACCAGGGTGTCGATTTCGCGCAGGCCGTCCTCCTCCAGACACGCCAAACCGCCGCGCTGGGCGATGTTGCTGGCGCCGTTAAAGGCGGTGTTCATCACGCGCCCGAAATCCTTCATCACCGGCGTGCCGTCGGCGAACAGCACCTCGGACGGCACCACCGTCCATCCCAGGCGCACGCCGGTGAACCCGGCGTACTTGCTGAACGAGTTCACCTCGATGGCACACGAGCGCGCCCCGTCGATCTCGTAGATGGAGCGCGGCATCTCCGGATCGCGAATGAACGGCGCATACGCCGCATCGTACACGATCAGACTGCCGTGCTGTTGCGCAAACGCCACCAGCTGCTGCAACTGCTGCCGGGTGGCCGCCGCCCCGGTGGGGTTGTTAGGCGAACAGAAGAAGATCACGTCGGTGCGCGGCGCTCGCTCCAGATCCGGGAAAAAGTCGTTGGCAGCATCGCAGCGCAGATAAGCGATGCGGTCAAACTGCCGGGTGTCCGTGCGGGCGGTGCCGGTTTGGCCGCTCATCACCGCCGTGTCCACGTACACCGGGTAGCTGGGATCCTGCACCGCGACGGTGACATCGGCGCCGAACATCATCTGCAGCCGACCGATGTCGCATTTGGCGCCATCCGACACAAACACCTCCTCCGCACTGATCTTGCCCTTGTACAACACTTGAGCGACCTTGTCGCGCAGCTCGCGCATACCCTCGCCGTCGCCGTACCCGGTGTAGCCGTTCTCGGTGCCGAGCAGCACCGCACCACGCACCAGCCCGTAACATATCGAGTCCGGTATGGGTAGCGTGGTGTCGCCTATGCCCAACGATACGATATCCGCACCCGGGTGGCGTTCGCAATACTCGCGGCGGCGGCGGGCGATCTCCGGGAACAGGTACCCGCCGAGCAGTTTGGCAAAGTGCGGGTTGCGGGGCACCGACGTGCGCATCTGCCACCTGGTGAACGGCAATTCGCGTCGGTGGTGGGAGCGTTGTCGAAGATGACGGGCCCAACGTGGTGGCGTCAGCGGATTGGGTGGCAGTGTGAGGGAGGCGGGCGTACGCGGCCATCGCTGGCGGCCGCCGCCCGACGGCCGCGTGCAGAGGACGAACATGAATGGGTGGCGGTGACGAGACCAGCGATCAGAAGGACTGAAAGAGAGATGTGTTGCTGGCGGTGTGATGTGAAATGACGCGATCTGTTGAGTCCGCACGAGACCCACAGTGCTGGAGGCACCCCGATGCGGTTGCGAGGCGCAACACCGTCCCTCAAGCGCCAGGCGGCCGCGACGACGATCATCGCGCGTCGGTGCGGGTGCCCGGTCGCCCCGGATCGCTCGTCGCCTCGGGATGTCGTCTCTCCCGTGTGTGGGTGGGTGTGGGTGGGTGTCTGGGGAGAGCACGGTGTGGCACCGTGGTCATCGCGCTCTCTTGACCCTCTTTCCGTGCGACACACCTCCCTCCTATTGCAAAATGTCGTCCACGCTCTGGCGACTGCAGTGTCTCCGACACTCCACCGATGGGTCTCGGTCGGCGGCGGCGGTGGCGGCGGCCAAGGCCAAGGCCAAAAAATCCCAGGCGACAGGTGGTGGTGGTGGTGGTGGTGGTGGTAGCGACCGCGCCAAGCTGGCGGAGAAGAAGGAGCGACTGTTGCGGGCGTTGTTACCGCAGCGGGTCGTCATCGAGTGGAGTGAGGAGGATCAGCGCGCCGCCGAGGAGGCAGCTCGCGCCTATTCGCGCTTGCGATGGGAGGAAAACGTGGAGCGACAGAAGCGGATCGCGCGGCTGCTACGGGCACGCAAGGCGGCCATCGCCGAGTTGCCGCCCGAGCAGCGAGCTTTCGCCAAAACGCCCGACTATTCGACGCCGCGGCACCCGCAGTGGATACCCACCGAGACGCCGCCCATTCCCGGTTACAAACCGCAGACCGACCGGGAGCGATCGTCGTGGACGAGCGGCATGCGAGGCGACGTGAACGTGTCCGAGTAGGGCGGGGGAGGCGACGGCCACGGGAAGATGTGCGTCCGCCGCGCGCGCGCTCTCTCTCTCGACTCTCCACGCATTCCCGTTTTACGCGCCCACCACACGACCTCCGGTTCGCGGCGCATTCGCGTGCACGGCGTGCCGGAATGCCGACGGCACCCGCATGCGTGGCGGTGTCGAGCGCTCACCGGGACATCCGAGCTGCCCACACGCCGCCATCTTATCGTCGCCGCGCTGCCGACGCACCGTCACCGTGGCGCCGCGCCGGTGCAAGTGCGCGCGAAATGCCTCGACGCGTTCCAGCGGGCTCGGTCGAAACTCCGTGCCCACATGAGCATTAAACGGAATGAGGTTAATCTTGCAGGGCACGTGTGCCGTCAGCTGCAACAGTCGCTGCGCGTCTTGCAGCGTATCGTTCACCTCGTGCAACAGCACGTACTCGATGAACACCTTATCGCCGCGCCGGTGCCCTTGCGCGTACTCTTCGCGCAACGTCTCCATCAGCTGCGCGATGGGGTACTTGCGGTTGATGGGCATGATCCAGCTGCGCACCTCGTCGGTGGTGGCGTTCAGACTGACCGCCAAATGGGCCCGCGACTCGCGCAGGTAGCGCCGCATCTCCGGCACCAACCCCGCAGTGCTCACGGTCACTTTGTTGTGCGACAAGTGCAGCCCCTTGTCGTGCAACAGAATGTCCACGGCGCGCAACACGTTGTCCACGTTGTGTAGCGGCTCGCCCATGCCCATGAACACCACGTTGCCGAGGCGCGTGGCCGGGTCCTCGTCGGGGCGCTCGAACAGCTCGCGCGCTCGCAGCACCTGATCCACAATCTCCCCGGTGGTCAAGTGCGCCGACAGGCCCATCTTGGCCGTGAAGCAGAACTGGCAGTTCATGGCGCAGCCCAGCTGCGACGAGATGCATAGCGTGTTGCGCCCGTCAGCCGGTATCCACACCGACTCGATGGTGCCGCTCCGTCGCTGCAGCTCGAAGGTGATCTTCTGGGTGCCGTCCGCCGCGGCATGCACCCGTTCCGCGCCCAGCGCGTGTTGTCGCGCGCACTGCCCCAGGCGCTCCCGAAACTCCCGCTTGATGTCGGTCATGTGCTCGAACGGTACCCGCTGCGGCACGTGATACAACCACCGCCACAGCTGCTGTGCACGATAGCGTCGCTCACCCAGCGACTCCACCCACTGTTGCATTTCACGCTCGCTCATATCCAACAGGCACACCCGCTCGCCGGGCGGAACCGCGGACGGGTCGCCGTCCGCGGCAGCAGCAGCCGTGGAGGAGAGCGTCGCCCGCAAGAATGAAACTCCAGGCGCGCGTCGGGATGCGCAACACCGTCCTTCAGAGATGGGTTTCGGCGGTGTCGTCGGGTCGGAGTGGAAGCGGGAGCCTCTCGCAACGGCCAGTCGACGCGGCGGCCAGGTCGACCACCTGCCCACCCGCGCACCACCCACCACACCCCGCAAACACCCCGCTGCCACCGCTTGCATTGGCTGCGCCCGCGCCTGCAGCGTCACCACAAACATAGTGGCTACCCCGTGCAGTCCGTTCCGATCTTGGAAGTGGCCGGTGCTTGTCGTGCCCAGCCGTCCCGCAGGCCACCGACGACGACGACCCGAAACGTCCCGCGCGGCGATTTTGTCGGCGGACGCCTCTGCGGCGTGCGTGCTGCAGACGGATACAACGGGTACGCTCTCGTTCGTCTACGACTGCCTGAGGCGTAGGTAGTCACGAATTTCCGCAGTCGACAAGCAGTGGAGCGGCACTGTATGGGCAGTGACGGCGTGCGTGGCGGCATATTCCTGGGGTCAAGCGCGTGGGCGCAGTGAATGCCGCGTCGAGTGCCTCCAGTGCTCGAGGCGCCGCGAACACCGACACGACTGGCTTTTGTGTCGAGCGGCACGCGGCGGGGAGGGCGTCTCTTCACGACCACTTGTCATCGTCGATCGGTGGCGCTCTCTGCTCTGAATTTTCGCCACCACACCCGCATGCGATCGCGACCGACGCCGCGGCTGCTGTTGCACGGTGATGCGGCGCGCGACGCGCCGTCCGCCCCTTGTCCACCCTCTTCCTCCACGTCGACGCACCGGACGCCGCGACGTTGGGGTGCTCGCGGCGGGCTGCCTCCATCGGTGCGTCGATGGCTGCGGCAACATCTTCTGTTAGGACAGGAACCATCGCCGGAACTGTTCGCCATTCTGCTGGTGTATCTGGTGCAGGGCGTGCTGGGGCTGGCACGTCTGGCGTCGACCTTCTTTCTCAAGGACGATTTGCACCTGCATCCGTCCGAGGTGGCCGCGCTGAGCGGCATTCAGATTCTGCCGTGGACCATCAAACCGCTGTACGGCTTTCTGTCGGATACGCTGCCGTTGTTCGGGTACCGCCGCCGCTCCTACCTGGTCCTGTCGGGCGCGCTGGGTGCCTCTGCCTGGATGGCGCTGGGAACCTGGGCGGACACCCCGTTCAAGGCGGTTCTGTGCGCCACGGTGGCTTCGTTGGCGGTGGCGGTCAGCGACGTGGTCGCCGACGGCATTGTGGTGGAGCGAGTGCGCCACGCGCCGCAGGAACAGGCCGGCAGTCTGCAGAGTCTCTGCTGGGGCACGTCGGCGCTTGGCGGACTGGTGAGCGCGTACTTTTCCGGGTCGCTGCTGGAGAGCATGACGCCGCGGCAGGTGTTCCGCATCACCGCGTTGTTCCCGCTGTTGGTGGCGCTGGTGGCCGGCAGCATTCGCGAGCAACGGACGAGCGATGCGCGGCGCGGCGCGGGCCCGCGGGGACGACAGTTTAGGGCGGACGCGCTGGCGCTGTTGCGCACTTTGTGGCAAGCGGTGCGGCAGCCGTCGGTGTTCTATCCGGCGCTGTTCGTGGTGCTGTGGCAGAGCACGCCCTCGTCGGACACCGCCTTTTTCTATTACCTCACCAACGAGCTGCACTTTCAGCCGGAGTTTCTGGGTCGGGTGCGACTGCTGTCCAGTGCCGCCATGCTGGCCGGCGTCGTCCTGTATAACCAGTTTCTGAAGAGGCAGCCCATCAAGGAGGTGCTGCGCTGGAGCACCATCGTCAGCGTGCCGCTCGGCCTGACACAGCTGCTGCTGATCACCCACGCCAACCAACGCCTGGGCATCCCGGATGCGGCGTTTGCCCTGGGCGATGCTGCCATACTCACCGTGCTCGGCCAGGTGGCCTTCATGCCCACGTTGGTGCTGGCGGCGCGGCTGTGCCCGCCCGGCGCCGAGAGCGTCGTATTCGCCACCCTGATGTCGCTGAACAATGCCAGCGCCATGGTCGGCACCGAGCTGGGTGCGCTGTTCACACAGCTGTTCGGCGTCACCGAGACGCGCTTCGATAACTTGGCGGCGCTGGTGCTGTTCTGCAACCTGTCGTCGCTGTTGCCGCTGTTCGCCATCGATTTCCTCGACCGAGCACCCATCGATCAGGCCGCGGAGAGCGTGCTGACGGACGCCAAAGACGACATCACCGAGTGGAGTGCTCTGGAGAGCGGTGAGTATCACGAACAGCAGTATTCACCATCGTCGCACACCGTAGCAGACGATGCATCGACCGAGTCGTCCGATGCGCGCCGCCCGTCGCGATAATCCGCTGGGAGGGTGGCCGCGAGTCCGACCAGGTGCTAAACACAGACGAGGACACTTTTTGTTGAGGGTGTTGAACCGAGAGAACGCGTCGGTACGGGTGTGCGCACGCGAGGAGCATGCGGTGGTGGCGGTGGGCGCTCGGATGGTCGGGTGTGCGTCGGGCGCCGGCTGCTGTCTTGCGGGGGCGTGTTGGGTCGCGGGCCGGCCCGGCACCGGGCGGGACATGTTCCGCGAGCTCGGTGCGAGCGTGGGCGTCGGCAGCGGCGGATCGGAAGCGGTTGTACTATCCGGCGGGCACCATCCCACCGGAGACGCGGTTGGAGGAGGTGCGGGCCAAGTGGCACTCGGACGCCATGGAGCGCATCGGTCAGGTGCCGCCGATTGTGGTGGATCGCGAGGTGATCGCGTGCGACGGTGGACCGAGTCTGGATATGGGTCATCCGATCGAGTATATCCGCGTCGAGGAGGGCGACCCGGAACCGAGTGTGTGCAAGTACTGCGGGCTGCGATACATTCACCGCAAGGCGCCGTCCAGAGCGGACACGCCGTCGGGAGGATGAGGAGCAGGACAGGGGAGTGTGTGTGTGTGTGTGTGTGAGGGGCACTTCCATTTACCGAGTGGCGTCATCGTACCGCCGTTTCTAGCTCGGTGGCGACCGCTGCGGCGCTCGCCTCATCGGCCGACGACGGCACTGTACTTTGTCGCCGCATTGCCTCCTCCTCCTCCTCCTCTACCACCCGCATCATTTTCACGGTGAACACGGCGCTCGGCGGTGCCGGCTCGCATTGTACCCGGATGCGGCACGGGTGCTGCAGGTGCGTGAGGGCGCCGCGCAGCACGGCGGCCGGAAAGATGCCCCACATGGCCGGCACGCCGTCGCTGACGGGCGTCTCGCGCACGCGTCGCAACCAGCGCAGCCGCGCGTCGAATAGCACGAACACGCCCTTGTGGTTGGTCTTGAGGTTGTCCACCTGTTTGCCGAACAGCGCCTGCCACACGTCTTTGCACACGAACTTGACCGCGTCCAGCTCAATGACGCGATCCGATAAAGTGATGGCGTGCAAGAGACACCGCTCCGCCAGTCGCTCGCCCACCCGGAACCCGATGGACTCGATGCGCGACACTGCCACCCGGTCGGCCTCGGCGGACCGGCCGGAGGCGCGCAGGTGGGACACCAGCGCGGGCGGGCCGCTGGGCGCCGGAATCCGATGTGCAGTGTTGGGGAGTGAGAGAGACTTGGTGGTGGTCGTGGTGGACGCGTGAGACGATTCCCAGTCGAAACTGTCGATGACGATCTCCATCAGGAGGAACTCCAGCACTGCCTCGTCGAGGTGGCGGTCGCGTCGCGTCGAGCCCCCCGGCTCCATGGGAACGGAGGTGCGGTAGCGACAGAGAAGAGGAGGGGGGTGGAGGTGCGGCGCTCTTGTCCGTGGAGGCACGCGCCTCCGAGCCACCGCTCGCGACGCGCTCTGCGCCGCGCCCACGTGTCCCTGCGCGCGCGATCCGCATCTGCGGGCGCTGCGGCGTTCGGCGCGCGCGTCGGCCGCGCCGGCGGCTCGGCTCTTGTGTGCGGGGCGGCGTTCCGGGAGTCACCTGTGCGTCCTGCCGCTTGTGTTCCGATGAGCACCTCCTCCAATTGCGCACAGGTGGGCGTGGAGAACTACAGCAACCCGCTGCACGTGGCGGGGCTGTTTGTGATCCTGATCGCTGGCTTTACGGGCTCGTTCCTGCCGGTGGCCTCGGCGCGCTTCCCCCGACTGCGCATCCCCGGCATAGTGCTGCAGATAGGGCGCGCGTTTGGCACCGGGGTGGTGATCGCCACCGGGTTTGTGCACATGATGCCGCCGGCGCTGGTGAACCTCAGCAATCCGTGCCTGCCGGGCTTCTTCACCGACACCTACAACTCGTTCGGGGCAGCGTTAGCGCTGGTGGCGGCGCTATCGATGCAGCTGCTGGAGTTTACCGGACGGGTGTATGTGGCGCGTTACGCGCAACGCCTGCAAGGAAAGCGAATGGAGGCTGCGGGCGACGCCAAGGTGCAAAAAATGGATGGTGAAGGGTCATCAGGCGGCGCTACCCCACCGGGGCCGATCGCCGAGGCCGACGAGCGCCACACCGTCGCCGAATCGCCGCCATCGCCCGGCGCGGACGGCATCCAATGCGAACGCTCCCCGTCGGAACATGTATCGGTGGAGGTGCCGGAGTCGGGCAAGGCGGATGCCGCCGGCATCGATGAGCGCAACCTCAAATTGCTGGTGCTGGTGTTCGAGTTTGGCGTCGCCGTGCACTCGGTGATCGTCGGACTGGATTTCGGCGTCAGCACTGGCCAGACGGCGATCACTCTGTTTGCAGCGCTCATCTTCCACCAGTTTTTCGAGGGCGTCGCGCTGGGCACCACGATTGCCGCAGCCGGCTTCGATTGGTGGCTGTCGCTGTTGATGGTGATCGGCTTTGCGCTGGAGACGCCGCTCGGCATCGCCATCGGTATGGGCATCGCCAGTGGCTACACGCCCAACTCGGACGCGTCGCTGCTGACGCGCGGCATCCTGGACTCGTTGTCGGCCGGCATTCTCATCTACACCGGTCTGGTGGAGCTGCTGACCTACTTTTTCACCATCAACGCGCAGTTCCAGATGCAGGCGCTCAAGTGGATCGTGGTCACCATGACAGCGCTGTGGCTGGGCGCTATCTGCATGTCTATCGTTGGCGCGTGGATATGAATGGCGTGGGAGGCAAGGACAGTTGGATGGGGAAGCGTGCGCGGCTGAGCAGGAACGAGTGATCGCGACGAGGAATAAAGGACCGAATTACATGGTGTGACGCGGTTTCGACGGATATGTCGCAGCTGCGCTACCTCTCCGTCGGGCGGATTTTTCTCTCCTGTTGCCCGGCGGCACGTCTTTTACGGGCGCGGTGCATCCGCCCTCCCACCGAGCACGCCGTCGATGCGTGTGCGCATTTCTCTCCGACGTGACAAACGGTCGCGCTGGCCTTCTCCCGCGTCGGTCGCGGTCGACGGGAGGAGTGTGCGACCGATTGAATCGACGCAAACGAACAGTGGAGACGTAGCTGCTCTCGTTATGAGTGTCCCAAAAAATTCACAGTGGTGCTGGGTGTTGGCGGTGGCCGCTTTTTGCCTGCTCATCTCGGCGGTCGCCGGGAACGCGCTTGCGGCGCCCACCGCTTCTCCGTCGACGGCAGCTGCTGCTGCTACTGCTGCTGCCGGAAACACTTCATCCGGCGCCTCCAGTTTCGCGCCCATCAATACCTTCGACCAGGCGCTGTTGCTCGATTTGAACAACTTGTGGGATCAGGCGCTGACCAACTTGAGCCGCGCCGCCGCCGCCAACCACACGCTCGCCGATACCAACGCCACCGTCGCCGCCAGCGCCTTTTCCAACTCCAGCAGCGACAACACCTCGCTGTGCTTTAACCGCGAGTTGCAGAACGCGGCGCTGACGTTTACGAAGCGGGCACTGGTGCCATGTATCCCGGAACGCGTCAGCAACGACAGCTGCGCCACCGTGACCAACGCCATGTTGACGCGCTCGCTATTCAGCGCCGGTTGGACGAGTCAGGAAGTGCGGGTGATTATCGATGCCACCGGACTGCCGTTCAACCTGGCGTCGCTCAATGAGACCAGCGCGCACGCCTCTGTCGGGGGCAACCTGTTGCTGCCCAGTCTGGCCAAAGGGATCGCGCGCCGGTTGCAATCGCAGTTGACGCTCATCGCAGATGAATTTCGCTCCCGTGCGCTGGCTGGCGTCGGCTCGGTGCTGCAGACGCCCGCCAACGGCAGCACCAGCGCCTCCAACTTGTACGTGGCGGTGATGATCGGCTACGACCCGCGACTGGCCTGTCTCACCCTGTCATAACGGGACCGGGAAACAGAAAACCTGTGCAGCGCATCTGGGCGATGCGGACGGCGCCGAGGTATGCCCGCCCGCCTGCTCGCCGCAGGATCGGTAGAACGCTTCACCTCCCTAAAATATCATCTCCTTGCGGGCGGATCACCCGTATCGGCGGCTGTCGGCGACACAATGGCTCCAGCGCCACCTCATACAACACGCTCTCGGGTGCGTTGGCCGCCTCCGGTGTGGTGGGATGTAGCACGCGCACCGGCACCGTGATGCAGGCGTCGTGTTCCGCGATATGCAACCGCACCTCACCGGTGCCGCAGGTACATCGCAGTCGCACCGGGATCACCGTGCTCGTCTCGGTGTCCGGCGGCGGTTCCGAAAAGTTGATGGCCAGGTCGTCGTCGGTCTGCGTGGGCAGCCCGGCCAGTTCCTGATGCCACTGGTCCACCGCGCTCGGCGCTATCGGCTCCATGGCCGAACTGAACGGCCCCGACATGCTTATGGTGACGTGCAACTCTTCAGCGATAAAGCGCGGCGCATGCCGCAGGATGACGTTCAGCGTGCGCCGACCCGGTCCCAACACCGCCTCCAGCACCCGTATGCCACGGGGCATGCCCAGCGACAGCGGGGGAGCGTGAGGGAGGGTGTGTCGGTTCAAACAAAACGAGGTGCTGGAGAGGGCGGATCCCGGAAGATGCTTCTTCTCTCGCCTATAATGCCATGGTATGCACCGCGTGGGTTGAATTCGCTCTCCTCGTCAGCTTCCCTTTCCCAGGTTGTCGTTCCACACACACACACACACACACACACACACACCCATTCTACAACGTCGTACCGCGGGACACCGACCGACCGACCGACGCGCGCGATTCCGTTCAGCGATCCGTCGGTGATCCGTCGAGGGGGGACAGGTCGCGGTGAGCGCCCGGGGAATGCGACAACCAAGAGGGAAGCGCGAGCGCGACGCTCCTTTACAGGTCAGTGCAGAGAGGTGTGGTGGTGGATGAGACACGATGTGCTCTCGAGGGGGCCGTTCATGGCGCTTCAGAGGGCGCCGCACGCTGTGGGGTGTGGCCGGAACGGGTCGGCCGACGCCCTGACGATCGCGAGCGACGCCTCCATTCGGTGTAGGCGAAGGAGCGTCCGTGACAGACGCTCGAGTCCATTCGGCGTGATGTGGTGCGGACGGGTAGTGACGTTGGCGATCAGGAACCACCGCGGCGTCCGAGCGGGAGTGGCGGGATGTAGAGGTCGCGGTGATCGATGGACCGCCCTGCGTGGCCGCAGCGCGCGACGGCCGCTAGAGCTGGGACGTCAGGCGCCACGGCCGCGACCGGCGCATCGTTCGGGCGCCTTTCTCTGCGGAGCGTGGTTGCTGCGTGTTCCCGCAGAGGTCAGGCGCTCCTCTCGTCGCACCTGGCGCATGGCTGCCGATGCCACCGGCAACGATAACGACGACGTGGACGCCCGTGTGCGAGAGCGCATCGACCGGCTGCTCGCCTCTGCAGAAGCGTGGATGGCCGCAGAGTTGGCCAAGGACGAGGCAGCCAAGGCCAGCGGCACGACCGACGAGTACTCCGCGGGCGCCACGGCCGAGTCCGACGACGCGCAACGGCCGCGGCAACTGTTGCAGCAAGTGTTGGAGCGCGAGGCGCAGAGGGTCGGCGCCAACCAGCCCTCTGCGCCTCGCAGCCGCGCGGCCGCCGAATCCGCAGAGTTGCGAGCGGCGCTACAAGAGCTGCAACAGTTGCTGGAGCAGGGGGCCGGTGGCGCTCCGGAGGCGTTACGGTTGGACGATGTGACCGATCCGGACCAGGTCATGGAGCAGCTGAAGCAGCTCACCGGACGAGAGTCGTCGCCATCGTCCGCTGTGACCCACAGCGAGGCGGCGGCGGCGGACGCTTCGCGGCGATCGGGCCGTTTCCTGGGCGACTACGCCGACGACCCCGAAAAGCAGGACCAGCTGCGCGACGAGTTTGCGCAGTATCTCGGCTTCCGGGATCGTCTCGAGCTGTATCAGTACATTGACCGGAGGGGCACTGCCGCGGTCATGGCCGAGCAGGGCGAAAAGACGCGAGCGGCGCTGGCGTTCGCGGCGCTGTTGCTGCTGTACCGCATCGGCCAGCGATGGGCGGTGCGGCACGTCGCCGGTGGCGTGGTGGCCGGCGTGGCCGCCGCCGCCTGGATCGATGCGGTGTTGTGCACCGGGGTGGTGATGGTGGTCATGCCTGCGGTGCTGCTGGCGTGGGATTACGGCCTGGCCAGTGCGCGCCGTGTTGTGGACGAGCGCACGACGCAACCGCTCCGGCCGACCGATGCGGTGCGTCGGCTGCTGTTCATGTACTTGTCGATGGCGGTGCCGCTGCTGCTGTGTGCGACGGTGTTGTCGTTCTCGGTGGAGGCGGTGCAA
This sequence comes from Cyanidium caldarium, assembly GCA_026184775.1. NCBI lineage: Eukaryota > Rhodophyta > Bangiophyceae > Cyanidiales > Cyanidiaceae > Cyanidium > Cyanidium caldarium. The sequence continues at coordinate 23,686 of JANCYW010000004.1, read as the reverse complement.
GCCACCACTGCGGTGATGGAGGTCGGGGCACGCAGCGCGTGGCCAGTATCCCGCAGCGGTGTCGTGTGGCTGGTGCTGGCGATGGCGGCGCGCATCATGGCGTTGGTGTCGGTGTGGCGGTGGCGCGACTTTAACGGCGAGCTGGACGAGATGCGCGACCTGGGCAACGCGTTGGCGCGCGCGTTCATCGCCTGGCGGTGGGTGCTGACGCTCGCCTGCGGTCTGGCGCTGGTGTTGCGGCTGCAGGTGGCGTGCACCGCTTCGCGCACGCTGATGGCGCTGCAGTACCCGGCGCTGTATTGGGTACAGCGGGCGTCGCAGGCAGCGCCCGCGCTGGTGGCGGCGGTGATCGAGCGACGGTTGGGCGGCAGCCTGGCGGTGCTGGTGAGCGTTCTGTTGCTGGTGTACGTTGCGTACGGTCTGGTGTACCTGTTGTTCATCGATCGCAGCGAGGATAGCGTCCCGTGGGAGTCGGATGCGAGCGAGGCGGGTGCACAGGGCGAGGCAGACGACGACGGCGACGCGTTGGCGGAAGCGCTTAACGTCGACGATGTGACCGCGGAGGAGTTTCTCACCGCCAAGTACGCCGAGCGCACCCGCTTCTCGCCCCTGCAAGCGCTGCTGGTGCGTCTGGGTTGCATCGAAGACGATCGCGAGCCCGAGTTTCTCACCTGCGGCGACCTCCAACCGCACAGCCCGCTCACCAGCGGCATCCGGCGGGTGGAGCGGTCGTGGCTGAACCAGCTGATCGAAATCGACGCCGAGTTGGTGGACGCGGACCGGCGCCAGTATTTGATCGAGTTGATGGAGGAGGAGGAGCGCATGATGAAGGCACAGGGGGTGCGCCCGCATCCGCCCGGGCATACGCGTCTCGACTGGCTCAGCGGCACGTACGCAGAGCGTCTGGAGCAGCTGCGCCGGTCGCGCACGCAAGACCCCGAGGCGGAGGCGGAGCACTTTGAGCTGGTGTACGAAAAGGCACCGTGGAACAGTGCCGACATCGAACGCGACACGGAGCGAACCGTGCGGACAAGCCGACCGATGGACGACGACGACGAAGACGAAGACGAGCAAGGTGTGACTGGGGAAGCGGCTGCCGCCGAGGCGCTCACCGAGGACGAGGCGCGACGATTGTGGGAAGAGTCCGTCGAGACGGTCAGCAATGTCAACACCGACTACATCAACGAGCATGGCGACGAGGCCCAGGAGATTCGCTTTATCGACCCGCCGACCGATTCCTGAAGCGCCGGCCACCGCGGTATTGTGATCTCAGGGGAGGATACAGGCGCGGTGCCGCCGCGGCGTTCTTCACGACGGCCAAACCCGGCGTTGGTGCTCCTGCACCCTGCCGCCTCCTCCTGCGGCGCTGCTCGTGGCAAATCCCTCAAGTCGAGGAGCCGACGCGGCGTCCCGCCGACAAAAAAAACCCGGCGTTGGTGCCCGCGCCCCATTTCCCTTTCCCCCGCTGCTCATATCGGATCCGCCAGGTAGGCCACCGCCGCCACCACCGTCATCACCCCGATGAGTCCCACCAGCAACATGGTCTGTCTCTTGCGGTCCTCGCTGCTGACAATCTCCACCAGCGTCTGGCTCAGGTCGCTCACGTTGCCCGCCGCATCCGCGTCGCTCACGCGGTATACCCAGGTGGAGGTACCCGGCGGCGGTCGGTCGATGTAGCGGTACGCGCCGCCCTGCACGCCCTGGCTCTTCAGCTGTGCGGGCGCGCTGCGATAGTCGGCCACCATCTCCCACTCGGTGGTGCCGCCCTGCCGTCGCGATATCTGAAACCCGACGTTGTTGGCCTCATCACCGGTGCTCCAGCGCAGTTCCACTTGGCCGTCGCCCACCGGGCGCGCCCGCAGTCCCACACCGGATATCTCCTGCGCCTGCGGGTCGCCCGCCAGCCGCCCGCGCGCGTCCGAACGCCGTTGCACCGAGCGCACCGGCGTCGCATCCTCGTTGACCACACCGATCATCCACGGCGCGTACGGCGTGCCGTCCGGACGATACAGAGACGCCTTGCCGCCGATCTTCTGCCGCGGCGACGGCCGTTTGGACATCTGCTTCGCGCGCAGCTGCTTCTCCGCCTCCGCGCGGTCGATACCCATACGCGCCATATCGTTGTAGTAGCCCGGATACGGCTCCTTGACCACGATACGCTCCCCACCATCGTCATCACCAGCGTCGATCTCTTCCCCGTCCGCCTGCATGCGACAGACGATCCGCCGCGCCGATCGCACCCGCGCCCACCCCCACCGAGGCGGTGCGCTGTCCACCCGGACGCCGCCTCGTCCCCGACCATAGCCGCAAACGGGCGTCACAAACAGGTATTGCATGGTGAGAGGGAAGGTGTGACGAGAATACGGGGGTGAATGGTGCTGGTGCCGATGCTCCGCCGCGCAACACCCGCAGCAGCCACACACGCACACGCCCGCTGCGGTGCCCGTCATCCGCGACGATCGAATGCATGCGGAGCGAGATGCGCGCGCCATTCGCGCTGCACGAAGGGCGTCATCGATCGCGCCATCGCGTCGCGCCATCGATCGCGCCATCGCGTCGCGGTCGCTCCGGTCGGGTGCACCCACCCATACGCACCCACATACACCGGGGGAGGGCACGCTCCTCGGAACACCGACAGTGGCCACTCAAGACGGCGGCGTCCATGTTTGTCACGACGTTGGGCACGCGACTGTTGCGGACGGTGCAACGGGTGTCGTGGCGCTCGACGACGCCCGCTTGGGGTGCGCGCCGCTTGCGCCCTCTCGCCCGGCCGCCGTTCGCCCGCCGGCAGTCGATCCGTTCTGTGCGCGTCTCCCGCCGCGACACCCGATCCCGCTGTGCCATGACGTTGGCGGCGGACAAGAACACCAAGGTGAAGTATCGCCGGGACTATGCGCCGCCGCCGTTTCTGGTCGACGACGCGGAGCTGGAGTTTGCGCTGCACGAGACGGCGACGCGGGTGACCGCGGCGTTGCGGGTGCGGCGCAACCCGGCAGTGTCGGCCGAGGGGCAGCGCGCGTTGCGGCTGGACCGCGGCAAGGGCGTGCAACTGGTGCCGCGTTCGTTGCAGGTGGACGAAGCGGTGTTGGATGCCGATGCCGGCGATTACACGCTGTCGCCCGAGGCGCTGGAAATTCACCGCCTGCCGGCCGGCACCGCCACCTTCACGGTGCGCTCGGAGGTGGTGATCTGTCCGCGCGACAACACCGCCCTGGAAGGGCTGTACGTCTCCGGTGGCAATTTCTGCACGCAGTGCGAGGCCGAGGGCTTTCGCCGCATCACCTTCTTCATCGACCGGCCGGATGTGATGGCGCGTTACCGCACGCGTATCGTGGCCGACCGCGAGCGCTACCCGGTGCTGCTGAGCAACGGCAATTTGGTCGAGTCGGGTGCTGTACCCGACGATGCCTCGTTGCATTACGTGGTGTACGAGGACCCGTGGCGCAAGCCGTGTTACCTGTTCGCGTTGGTGGCCGGAAAGCTGGTGGCGGTGACCGATTCGTTCACCCGCGCGGTGAGCGGCCGCCCGGTGGACCTGCGTCTGTACGTGCGCGCCGGCGACGAACCGTGCGGCGCCCACGCCATGGCCTCCCTGAAGCGGGCCATGCGTTGGGACGAGGAGGTGTACGGGCGCGAGTACGATCTGGACGTGTTCAATATCGTGGCGGTGGACGATTTCAACATGGGCGCCATGGAGAACAAGTCGCTCAATTTGTTCAACTCCAAGTACGTGCTGGCCAGTGCCAGCACCGCCACCGACGCCGATTACCACGCCATCGAGGGCGTCGTCGGGCACGAGTACTTTCACAACTGGTCGGGCAACCGGGTCACCTGTCGCGACTGGTTCCAGCTGTCGCTCAAGGAGGGCTTCACCGTGTTTCGCGATCAGGAGTTCAGCGCGGACATGCTGCGCAGTCGGGCGGTGCAGCGCATTGTGGACGTGATGCGGTTGCGCAGTGCGCAGTTTCCGCAGGACGCCGGCCCGATGGCGCACCCGGTGCGTCCGGACGCGTACGAGGCCATCAACAATTTCTACTCGGTGACGGTGTACGAAAAAGGCGCCGAGGTGATCCGCATGCTGCGGGCGCTGGTGGGCGTGGATGGTTTTCGTCGCGGCACCGATCTGTATTTCGAACGACACGACGGGCAGGCGGTCACCTGTGACGACTTTGTGGCGGCCATCCGCGACGCCAATCCGGATGCCATGGACGCGCAGCGCTGGCAGCAGTTTCTGCTGTGGTATTCGCAGGCGGGCACACCAGAGGTGCGTGTGCTATCTGAGCGATATGATGCGGCGGAGCGGGCGCTGCGGGTGACGCTGTGTCAGCGGGTGCCGCCGACGCCCGGGCAGCCGACCAAGCGGCCGCACGTGATCCCGGTGGCGACCGGTCTGCTGGGCAGCGACGGCCGCGAGGTGATGCGCACACAGACGCTGCTGTTGACGGCGGAGCGGCAGGAGTTTTGTCTGCGCGACGTGCCACCCGACACGGTGAGCAGTTATCTGCGGGGGTTTTCGGCGCCGGTGAAGCTGTTTCGGGACGATATCGGCGGCAAGGAGGAGGAGGAGCGGCAGCTGGCGTTTCTGATGGCGCACGACACCGACGATTTCAATCGGTGGGAGGCGGCACAGACGCTGCTGCTGCGGGCGGCGCTGGAGACCGGCGGTGAACTGTCGGAGACGGCGGCAGCGGCATTGGAGGCGGCGTTTGACGCGCGCGCCGAGTCGGATCCGCTGCTGCTGACCCGTCTGCTGACGGTGCCCAGCGAGGGCTACGTGGCCGACGAGGTGCGCGACGACGACAAGGCGGCGACGGCGGCGGCAGTGGATCCGGTGCGCATCCACGCGGCATGCGGGCGCCTGCGCCGTCAGGTGGCCACGCGGCTGCGTTCGCGCCTGCAGCGGTACCTGCAGGAGATGCTGCCGGTGGAGGCGCGCGAGGCCAGCTCGTTGGAGGCAGTGGCGCAGGGTCGTCGAGCGCTGATCAACCTGTCGCTGGCGTATCTGGTCACGCTGGAGGATGCGCCGGAGGAACCGACAGAGAGGACGCCCACCGGGTATTTGCAGCTCGCGCTGGAGCGGAGCCGCAGCCACAACACCATGACCGGCACGATGGCGGCGCTGAGCGCATTGGCCAACACCGAGAGCACCCACGCCGCCCCGTATCGCCAGCAGGCACTGGACGAATTCTACCAGCGCTGGCAACACGACTATCTGGTGGTGGACAAGTGGCTGCGCATCCAGTCGTCGGCGTCGCGCGTCAGCGCGCTGGAGGATGTGGAGCGCCTGGCACAGCACGAAGCCTACAACAGCGCCAACCCCAACAACGTCTACTCGCTGCTGGGCGGCTTTGCGCTCGCAAACCCGTACGGCTTTCACGGGCGCGACGATTGCGCCCGCGCCTACCGCTTCATCGCCGACCAGGTGCTGCAACTCGATGAGCGCAACCCGCAAGTGGCCGCTCGCATCGCCACCGCCTTTCTCAAGTGGCGCCGCTACGATCCGGCGCGCCAGTCGGCCATGCGCGAGCAGATGGAACGCATCCGTCGCCGGGAGACGCTATCCGTCGACGTGAACGAGATACTGGCCAAGGCGCTGCAGTAAACATGCGGGGCATCGCGCGCGTGCGCGATCGATCGATCGATCGATCGATCGACAGCCAGCGAGGCGGTGGCGCGTGCGCCGCGACGGTGCGTGCGCTCTGGGCGCGTTCTGGTGTGAATCACGTGGGTTGGGTATAGCCCATTCACTTACCCCTCACCCTTTCCTCCCTTGTGCGGTTCTTGTACCCCTCGTTCTTCTGCATCATTCCCATGGACGGCGGCGGACTCGGCAACCGGCCGTTGGCGGAGGTGGATCCGGAGGTGTCTGCGCTCATCGCGAAAGAGAAGCAGCGGCAGGTGTACGGGCTGGAGCTCATCGCCTCGGAGAACTTTACGTCACGGGCAGTGATGGACGCGCTGGGCAGCTGTTTCACCAACAAGTACTCGGAGGGCTATCCCGGCCGTCGGTACTACGGCGGCACCGAGGTGGTGGACGAGCTGGAGCGGCTGGTGCAGCAGCGGGCGCTGGAGCTGTTTGGGCTGGATGCGGCGCAGTGGGCGGTGAACGTGCAGCCGTACTCGGGCACGCCGGCCAATTTCGCGGTGTATACTGCGCTGCTGAAGCCGCACGACCGCCTGATGGGTCTGGGGCTGTCATCCGGCGGCCACCTGACGCACGGCTTTTACACCGCCAAGGGCAAGCGCGTGTCGGCCACCTCTATCTACTTCGAGTCGTTGCCGTACCAGGTGGATCCGCACACCGGTTACGTCGACTATGACCGGTTGGAGCAGTTGGCGCTGCTGTATCGGCCGCGGTTGCTATTGTGCGGGGCGTCGGCGTACCCGCGCGAGTGGGATTACGCGCGCATGCGCTCCATTGCCGACGCCGTCGGGGCGCGCCTGATGTGCGACATGGCGCACTATTCGGGCATGGTGGCGGCTGGCGAGCTGGCGTCGCCGTTCCCCTACTGCGACGTGGTGACCACCACCACCCACAAGTCGCTGCGCGGCCCGCGCCAGGGCGTCATATTCTGTCGGCGCGAGCACGAGCAAGAGGTGAACGAGGCGGTATTTCCGGGATGTCAGGGCGGTCCGCACAATGCCACCATGGCGGCGTTGGGGGTGGCTTTGCGCGAGGCGGCCACGCCCGAATTCCGCGCCTACCAGAAACAGGTGCGGGCCAATGCGCGCGCGCTGGCCGCTGCGTTGCTGCAGCGCGGCTACACGCTGGTGACCGGCGGCACCGACACGCATTTGGTGATGTGGGATCTGCGCCCGCAGGGCCTGGGCGGCAACAAAATGCAGAAACTGTGTGATGCCTGCGACATCACCCTGAACATGAATGCGGTGGCCGGCGACACCAGCGCGTTGAACCCGGGCGGGGTGCGCATCGGCACGCCGGCGCTCACCAGCCGCGGTTTCGTCGAGGGCGATTTCGAGCAGGTGGCCGAGCTGCTGCACCGCGCCGCGCAGGTCGCTTTACAGATCCAGGATCGCACCGGGAAAAAGTTGGCCGATTTCGAAAAGGCGCTGCCGGGCAACGCGGCCGTGCAGCAGCTACGCGACGACGTGCACAACTTTGCCGGCCGGTTCGGCATGCCCGGCTGAGAAGACGGCGCGCGCCCGCTCCTATCGAGGGGTGCGCGGCAGCGGCACGAACGCGGCCTCGAGAAAGTTGCGGAAACGCTGCGCGTACGAGTTGGGCTCGATGACGCTGATGCTGTCATCGAGGCAGAGCATCCGCGCCTTCCACCAGTGCTCCAGCTGTTTCTCCGCGTTGTACCGATCCAGAATGTCGATGACGCCGAAAAAGATGCGCACCAGCTCGCCGTGCGCGGTCACACCGATCCAGCTGCCGCGCGGCTTGCTGCCGGTGGCCGTCTGGATGGCGTGCGCGGTCAGCGGTTGCGCGGCGGCGGTCACTGCGGGTCGTTCCAGGCGATGCAATCCCAGCAGGAACGAGTAATCCATGATGCGCACGCTCTCCAGAAATAAACAGTCGATGTCGATCTGGTTCAGCATGCGGCTGCGCAGGCGGCGGTCGATGGCGATCGGCCCGCTGCCGTCGCGGTAAAAGTCGAGGTCTTTGCGCGGCTGGCCGTTGCACCACGACTTGAGCGGCCATTCGGCGCGCCCGGTCGCAGCGCGGCTGCCGGACTCGTGTTCGGTGGCGTCGACGGCGGCGCGCGCCGGGGCAAAACACGGCCACCGTAGCGCCTGCGCCTCGGGCAACGTCTGGCGCCCGTGGGTGCTGCCTTTCAAATCGTAGCGCACGTGTATGGCCGTGCGCGTCGGTAGAAAGTTGCTCATGACCACCAGGCGGATGCGCCGTCGTCGCAGCCCGAGGCGGTGGGTGGTGATGCGGTGCAGCCCGAAGAAGCGCGTGATGAGCGACTCGGGGTTTTTGGTCATGTGGAAGTAGTACTGTGGCAGGATGCTCAGCAGCATCCGCGCCTCCGGCTTGCTCACCGTTTTGATGATGAAGCGGTCGTCACTACTGTAGTAGAACAGCGAGCCGCTCTTGCCGGGGGTGGTGGCCTCGCGCAGCGCCTCCTCGCCGCACAGCGAGCTCAGGTACGAGCCGGTGCTGATGCTGAAGCGGTGTCGCAGCTCGCGAAACACCATCGGCGCGTAGTCTTTGAAAGTGAAGCGCTTCTCCACCGGTGGCGTGTCCGGCGAGCCGAACGCCGGGAACGGCACCCGGTGCGTCACCTCAAAGTCGGCCATCATCAGGTTGCGGTGCGGCACGTGCGCCTGCTGCTCGACGGAGTGCTTGATGCCCATCTTGATCTGCATCATCAGGTAGTAGGAGCGGTGACCCTTGAAGATGACCTCGCCGTGCCGAATCTGGAAGTTGCCGCGGCGCGTCCGGGCCGCCAACGCGTGCAGCGTATGCGCGGCCTCGCGGGCCGAGAGCGGCACGCGCAGGTCGGCGCCAACGGCTGCGGCGCCGCGGCCGGTGCCAAGCGCCGGTGACTGCGGCGGCATGCTCGGCAGCACATCGTCGCCGTAGAACACCGTCGGGATCGGGCCCGGCGGAAGCGGCGGCGACAGGACCGAGGTCGAGAGGGAGCGCGCCGCGCGGGTGGCATCCGTCGCCTCCCGCGGGTGGTCGGCGCGCGGGCGCGCCCGACGCGGTCGTTGGCGCACGCCCTCGTCGTGGCTACTAGTCGACACGACAGTTGAGGGTGACGATGGGTCCGACGGCTCCCAACCGGTTTCCTCAACGAGCTCTGCCGGCGCCGCGCTGCTGGCGTTGCGCTCCAGCACCGACACCCGCAACGGCGGCGGTCGGTGCAGTCCGAGCCGGGAAACGGTCGCGGCGCCAGTTTCGACCGGCGGCGACTTGAGCGGGAGCGAGGAGGCGTGCTCGCGGGTTCCGTTCGGTGAGGGGCCGGCGTCGCGCCCGGTGTCGGCCGGGGTGAGGAGGGCGATGGGCACGCGGGTCGCGGAACCGTCGTCGTCCTCGCTGCTGCGGGACATTTCGCTCAGACTGGTGTCCACGGTGTCCGACGGAGAGGGTCGGGTGGACGTCTTGGCGGTGGGTGCGTCCGCGTGGCGAGCGTGCTCACTCATGAGGCCGCAACGGAGCGTTCTATAGCGTCAAGAGCAAGAAGAGAAAACCGCTCGAACGGCGCGCGCAGCGATGAAAAAAAACAGCGCCTTCGCCTTTTTTCAGAGGCTGAATGAGCCATTCAGCATTACGGGCGTTTTGAAGGATGACGACGAGCGAAGGCAGTCGTGTATCTCCCGATCATAATCCACTGCCTTGGCACCCCGGGGTCACCAGACCATGCAATCGGAGGGGCGTTGCCGGGGAGGGCACGCCTCCTCAGCGCCTCCGTGTGTAGGGCCAAACCCTTGTCGTCTCCGTTTGGACCCTTCAAGTTTCCCGGAGGGTGCAGGGCGCGCCACTGCTCCCCGGGGTATTCCTGTCCCAGCGAATGGGTGTGTTGATTACCTGCTGGAAGCAGTGCCCACTCCCGACTGTTTCGATGCGCGCAGCACCGAGTGCACGGGGAATGGGGAAAAGCGCTGACGGTGCACGTGGAGATGACCCCGCGCGCGTCTGCGCGAGGCCGAGTGGGGTCGATCGGCGCGGGCGCGATAAACGGTCGGGATGACGCAGAGGCCTTCTTTGTGGAACACTCGACGAGGACGACCCAGGTAGGCGGGGTGTGGAGGGTCGTGCGGAATGGCCAACGTGATCCGTGGCAGATTGAATACGGTATTGCTGTCGCGGTTGTGTATCCACTCACACTTTGTGATCTGACAATGCAGCAGACGCCACCCTGCGCATGTCCTCTCGTCTTTCGCACGGCGTTTGTGCAAGTGAGATCGGGCACTGTCAGCTGCGCCGTAACGAACACACCGTCCAGAAGCGCTGTGCATGGCCTCGGTTGCGGTGTCGGAATCCCAGTTGTCGCCACACCCACACACTGCAGCGCGGCGAGAACGCCGTATGCAACCGACTGCTCATCGCCAGGGGGCCTATGTCAAATACATAGAGCGATGATCCTGTTGGTGTCGTTGTATGTCGAGAAGAGCAACAACAAGAATGACACGGCGCCATCCACTTCACAGAGCGTCGTCGTTGACCAAGTGGGTGAGTTCTGTCTTTTACCTGCTTTCCAACAACACTCGAGTTTATGATTCGGTGTTTATGGCACTGGTGCTCCCTCAGTACACATTCGATGCTGTCCTCATTCATGTGTGTCTTTCCTGGGTGCATTCTGGTCGTTGCCGTTCCTCGCATGCAATGTGCTGTCCCGCTTCCGTTCCCGCTGCCCCAGCGCCGTCGGTCCGTGCGCGCTCCCCAGTCTCCCTTCTCCCACGCTAACGTATGGCCACACACTCTGTATCGTTGACACACACCTCGTCGTCGGTGCAACAGCGCGCCTTGTTCACAAAGTTGTCCGAAGGTATGGTGTAGGTGCCGCACTGCTTGGAGGGGTCCCGGCACACGCAGAACGAGGTCGCAGTGCCGTAGGTGGTGGTGGTGGATGATGATAACGCCGAGTTGCCGCTGGCTCCCGCGGTGTAGGCGCAGTCCTGGGTGGCGGTGTTGCAGCACTCGGGACCGCACGGCACATACGTGGTAGAGTTGCTCGTTCCCGAACGGGTGCTGTCGGTGGCCGTCGTTGACCCCGCCGACTGACACACAAACTGCGGCACCTTCTGATAGCACTCGCCGCCGTAGCCCACGCAACAGCCCGCCTGCAGACACTGCTGCACCGCAGGTGTTATCGTTGAACATTGGTGCTGTGGGTGACAGGGCTGTCGCTCAAACTGCGGCACCGCACAGGTGTGCTCTGCCTGGTAACAGTACGGTTTGGAGAGGTATTCGGTGTGGTGTTAGCGTCGTAGCAGCATCCCTGGGAGAGGCAGGTGAAGCGGCGGATGCGCGGCAGGCCGCGCGGTTGGCGTGTGTGGCCCGGATGTTTGGTGGTGGATAGGGGGCAGCAGGGGCACCGGGACAGCGGTGCCCGCAGTTGGAAGGTGGTGGCCGACGGTTCTGGTGCGAGGGTGGTCGTCGTCGTAGAGGCACCACGGGGCGATGGTGATGATGAAGATGAGGTGGTGGTGGTGGTTGGTGGTGGTGAGTCGGTTGGCCGCAGAGCATGTGGGCATGGCGCGGGAGTTGTTGGTAGTGGATGTGATACGTTGCAGGGCGCGCCGGGGATGCGGGAGAAATGGAGAGACGCGTGGGTACCCTTAGTGTTGTTGTTGTTGGAGCGTGAGTGTGACTGTGAGTGAGGGAAGTAGTGCGGGGTGCGCGTGATTGTCAGGGAGTGGGGGTGGTGTTGTGGCGGTCGTTCCGGTTACGGTGGCCGCATAGGAACGCTGTGTGATTGTTGTTGTTTTTGGGGGAATCGGGCACTGGTGCGTCTCTGTGTTGGTGTGTGGAATCGAAATGAGGCGATCTGGGGCAGCGCAGATGGAAGTGGGTTTGGGGCCGCTGAGCGAGCTGCTGAGCAGCTGAGTTGCGGGGTGTTGGGTCTCGAGGGTGGTGGGGTGTTGGCGGGTGAGCGCCTGGTCGGGTGGTGGTGGTGATGGGAGTGTTTGGGTGTGTTGGTTGGTTGGTGGGTGTTGGGGCGAGTGACGACCGGTTTGGGGCGGGAACGGCCAGCGGGTCGGTTGGGAGCTGGGAGCTGGGGGAGTGTTGGCGGGTGAGCGCCTGATGGGTTGATGATCGGTGGTGGTGGGAGAGGGGTCATGGGAGTGCGGGAGCGTTGGTTGGTGGGTGTTGGGAGTGTTGGGAGTGTGTTGGGGTGGTTGGAAGCGGAAGCGGGGAGCGGTGGCTGCGCGTGCGTCTGGGAGTGTAAAAGAACGCTGAGAGCTCTGGATCGATGGAAGGAATGAAGGAATGAACGATTGATGGGGTGAGCGTGTGGGATGGGCGTTGCGCAGCGTTGCGCAGCGTCGGGAGGCGTGTGTGTGTGTGAGTGTTGTGATGGTGGTGGTTGGCTACAGGGGAACGAGCGGGGCAGGTGAAGTGAGATGGGTGCGTGAGTGGGTATGGGTGTGTGTGGGATGGGGTGTTGATGGATGTGGAGATGGAGTTGAATGTTTGTTGGTGGTTGGTGGTGGGTTGGAGTGAGATGAAGCGAGACTGGAGTGTTGGTGGATGACGGAGTGTTGGTGGAGTGAAGTTGGAGGGCGGCTATGAGTGTATGTGTTTGGGAGTGAGTGGCTGGTTGTGGTGAGTGGATGCGTGTGTGTGTGGGATGAGCGTGTGTTGCCTGAGTGGGTGTTACTGGGGTGGTTCGTTGGTGTGTGTGTGTGTGCGCCGGACGGTGGGACGGTGGGACGGTGGCGGGAAAAGCGTTTGGAGTGTTGGCGGGCGCAAGACGAGTCGGTGTTGATGCGGCTGGTTGTAGACGAGGGGAGTGCCGGGTGTATGGAATCGTATGGAATGGAGTCGCCTTTTGTGTGGATGCGCACAGATCGGTGACGGTTGTGGGAGCGGAGTCGCCTTGTGTGTGTGTGTGTGCCGATCGGTAGCGGCAACGCGAGAGGGGGCGCCATGACGCGGATCGGTAACGGTTGTGGGAGCGGCGGCGCATTGTGGGTGCGCGCGCGCCGATCGGCGGCGGCGCGCAGGTGAGGGTGCGCGTTGATTGTGTCGATCGAGAACAGTAGACAAGAAGCGGCGATCGCGGCGATGGTGCGGAGTGGTGGATGCGGTGTGGGCGCCACCTGGTGGGAAAGCGTCGGTGGTAGTGGGAGTCAAAGAAAGAGAGATGGTGGTGGTGGGCAGCGCGGCGGCGGTTACGGTGTCTGAATCGGTAGTGTTGTTGCTGCTGCAGGGTGTATGTAACGAGTCCGAGAACGGTGACGATGATGAAGCGTGTGGAAGGTGTATGTGTGGGAGCGGGTGTTGTGGCTGGGAGTGTGTGGGAGTGTATGGGAGTGGCGTGACCTGAATGGAATGGATGTGGCATGGCAAGCCGCAATTGCGTTTTTTGTGGATGTGTATGGCCGATCGGCGCCGTGCCCTGCCCGGGAGTGGCGCGTGTGTGGCTTGTTGGAGCGGTGGGGAACGGGCATGGGGAGTGGGGCGGCGCGTGTCGGGAATGTGTTTCGTTATTTGTTTTTTATTGGGGATCGACGTGTGCGCGCGCGATCGTGCGCACGGGAGAGAGCGTTTGGGGGATTGGGAGTGGTGTCGCGTGTGGGGGCGGGCGGGCGCACGGCGGGCGAGATTGGGGGTGGCATGCGCGCGCGCGCGATTTGGAACGCAGCATCGGCCGGGAAAAGGGGAAATTGTGGAAAATGGCGCGGAAAAAGCGCGGCGCCCTGCGATCGGGCGGCGTCGCTGCGTCGGGCGGTTGGGGCGTTTTGGGTTTTGTGTGTGTGCGTGTTGGGGCAGACGGTTACGTGGCCGGATGGTGTTAGGGATGCGGGATGGCGGATTTCGGGTTTTCGCGCTGTGGGATGGTTGATGGTTGAGAGAGGGCAACGCCGATTGAAGGCGATTGCCGATTGCCGATTGCCGATTGCCGATCGAAGACAATCGCTGATTACGGATTAGTGATTGAAGGCGATTGCCGATTGCCGATCGAGGAAAATCGCCGATTACGGATTAGTGATTGAAGGCGATTGCCGATTGCCGATCACTGATTGCCGATCGAAGACAATCGCCGATTACGGATTAGTGATTGAAGGCGATTGCCGATTGCCGATTGCCGATTGCCGATTGCCGATTGCCGATTGCCGATTGCCGATTGCCGATCGAGGAAAATCGCCGATTACGGATTACTGATTGAAGGCGATTGCCGATCACTGATTGCCGATTGCCGATTGCCGATTGCCGATCGAGGAAAATCGCTGATTACGGATTACTGATTGAAGGCGATTGCCGACTGCCGATCACTGATTGCCGATCGAAGACAATCGCCGATTACGGATTAGTGATTGAAGGCGATTGCCGATTGCCGATTGCCGATTGCCGATTGCCGATTGCCGATTGCCGATCGAGGAAAATCGCCGATTACGGATTACTGATTGAAGGCGATTGCCGATCACTGATTGCCGATTGCCGATCACTGATTGCCGATCGAAGACAATCGCCGATTACGGATTACTGATTGAAGGCGACTGCCGATCACTGATTGCCGATCGAGGAAAATCGCCGATTACGGATTACTGATTGAAGGCGATTGCCGATCACTGATTGCCGATTGCCGATTGCCGATTGCCGATCGAGGAAAATCGCCGATTACGGATTACTGATTGAAGGCGATTGCCGATTGCCGATTGCCGATTGCCGATCGAGGAAAATCGCCGATTACGGATTACTGATTGAAGGCGATTGCCGATCACTGATTGCCGATCGAAGACAATCGCCGATTACGGAATAGTGATTGAAGGCGATTGCCGATTGCCGATCGAGGAAAATCGCCAATTACGGATTACTGATTGAAGGCGATTGCCGACTGCCGATCACTGATTGCCGATCGAAGACAATCGCCGATTACGGATTACTGATTGAAGGCGATTGCCGATTGCCGATCGAGGAAAATCGCCAATTACGGATTACTGATTGAAGGCGATTGCCGACTGCCGATCACTGATTGCCGATCGAAGACAATCGCCGATTACGGATTACTGATTGAAAGCGATTGCCGATTGCCGATTGCCGATCGAGGAAAATCGCCGATTACGGAATAAAGATTGAAGGCGATTGCCGATTGCCGATCGAGGAAAATCGCCGATTACGGAATAAAGATTGAAGGCGATTGCCGATTGCCGATCGAGGAAAATCGCCGATTACGGATTACTGATTGAAGGCGATTGCCGATCACTGATTGCCGATTGCCGATCACTGATTGCCGATCGAAGACAATCGCCGATTACGGATTACTGATTGAAGGCGATTGCCGATTGCCGATTGCCGATCGAAGACAATCGCCGATTACGGAATAGTGATTGAAGGCGATTGCCGATTGCCGATCGAGGAAAATCGCCGATTACGGATTACTGATTGAAGGCGATTGCCGATTGCCGATTGCCGATTGCCGATTGCCGATTGCCGATTGCCGATCGATCGTGCGCGGGCGGGGAATGGTAAGAGTGTCGTGCGGCGCCATTGGGCAGTGCGTGGGGGGCAGTGGTGTCGAGTGAGAGAGCGTGTGTGTGTGTGTGTGCGTGAGTATACGTATGGAGTGTTTGGGTGAGTGGGGGAGGTGGTGTTGTGTTTCGAGTGTGTTACGTGCTGGCGTAAGGGCGTGCAGTGGGCACGCGGTGGGCGGTGGGCGTTGGCGCGGCGCTGGCGTATGAGGGCTTGGGCTGACCGACGACGATGGGCGGTGGTGGTGGTGGGAGAGGGGTCATGAGGGTGCGGGAGCGTTGGTTGTTGGGTGTGGAGTGTGTTGGGAGTGTTTGGAGTGTTCATGAGTGTGTGTTGGGTGTTGGGGTCGGTTTGGGGCGGGAACGGCCAGCGGGTCGGTTGGGAGCTGGGAGCTGGGGGAGTGTTGGCGGGTGAGCGCCTGATGGGTTGATGATCGGTGGTGGTGGGAGAGGGGTCATGGGCGTGCGGGAGCGTTGGTTGGTGGGTGTGGAGTGTGTTGGGAGTGCGTTGGGGTGGTTGGAAGCGGAAGCGGGGAGCGGTGGCTGCGCGTGCGTCTGGGAGTGTAAAAGAACGCTGAGAGCTCTGGATCGATGGAAGGAATGAAGGAATGAGCGATTGATGGGGTGAGCGTGTGGGATGGGCGTTGCGCAGCGCTGCGCAGCGTCGGGAGGCGTGTGTGTGTGTGTGAGTGTTGTGATGGTGGTGGTTGGCTACAGGGGAACGAGCGGGGCAGGTGAAGTGAGATGGGTGAGTATGGGTGAGTATGGGTGTGTGTGGGATGGGGTGTTGATGGATGTGGAGATGTAGGTGAATGATTGTTGAGGGTTGGTGGTGGGTTGGAGTGAGATGAATGGAGGTGTTGGTGTTGGTGGATGTGGGAGTGTTGGTGGAGTGAAGTTGGAGGGCGGCTGTGAGTGTGTGTGCGCTTGTGTAAGTGAGTGTATGCGTTTGGGAGTGAGTGGCTGGTTGTGGTGGGTGGATGCGTGTGTGAGTGGGATGAGCGTGTGTTGCCTGAGTGGGTGTTACTGGGGTGGATCGTTGGCGTGTGTGTGTGCGCCGGACGGTGGGACGGTGGGACGGTGGCGGGAGGTGGGAAAAGCGTTTCGGAGTGTTGGCGGGTGCGAGAGGAGTCGGTGTTGATGCGGCTGGTTGTAGACGAGGGGAGTGCCGAGTGTATGGAAGCGTATGGAGTGGAGTGGAATCGTATGGAATGGAGTCGCCTTGTGTGTGGATGCGCACAGATCGGTGACGGTTATGGGAGCGGCGGCGCCTTGTGGGTGCGCGCGCGCCGATCGGCGGCGGCGCGCAGGTGAGGGGCGCGTTGATTGTGTCGATCGAGAACAGTAGACAAGAAGCGGCGATCGCGGCGATGGCGCGGAGTGGTGGATGCGGTGTGGGCGCCACCTGGTGGGAAAGCGTCGGTGGTAGTGGGAGAGAGCGATGGTGGTGGTGGGCAGCGCGGCGGCGGTTCCGGTGTCTATGTGGGTAGTGTTGTTGCTGCTGCAGGGTGTATGTTACGAGTCCGAGAACGGTGACGATGATGAAGCGCGTGGAAGGTGTATGTGTGGGAGCGGGTGTTGTGGACGGGAGTGTGTGTGTGTATGGGAGTGGCGTGACCTGAATGGAATGGATGTGGCATGGCACGCCGCAATTGCGTTTTTTGTGGATGTGTATGGCCGATCGGCGCCGTGCCCTGCCCGGGAGTGGAGCGTGTGTGGCTTGTTGGAGCGGTGGGGAACGGGCATGGGGAGTGGGGCGGCGCGTGTCGGGAATGTGTTTTCGTTATTTGTTTTTTATTGGGGATCGACGTGTGCGCGGGCGATCGTGCGCACGGGAGAGAGCGTTTGGGGCGGATTGGGAGTGGTGTCGCGTGTGGGGCGGGCGGGCGCACGGCGGGCGAGATTGGGGGTGGCATGCGCGCGCGCGCGATTTGGAAC
Source organism: Cyanidium caldarium (assembly GCA_026184775.1). Taxonomy (NCBI): domain Eukaryota; phylum Rhodophyta; class Bangiophyceae; order Cyanidiales; family Cyanidiaceae; genus Cyanidium; species Cyanidium caldarium. Next base: position 6,634 of record JANCYW010000004.1, on the reverse strand, counting down.
GCAGCATCGGCCGGGAAAAGGGGAAATTGTGGAAAATGGCGCGGAAAAAGCGCGGCGCCCTGCGACCGGGCGGCGTCGCTGTGTCGGGCGGTTGGGGCGTTTTGGGTTTTGTGTGTGTGCGTGTTGGGGCAGACGGTTACGTGGCCGGATGGTGTTAGGGATGCGGGATGGCGGATTTCGGGTTTTCGCGCTGTGGGATGGTTGATGGTTGAGAGAGGGCAACGCCGATTGAAGGCGATTGCCGATTGCCGATCGAGGAAAATCGCCGATTACGGATTACTGATTGAAGGCGATTGCCGATCACTGATTGCCGATTGCCGATTGCCGATTGCCGATCGAGGAAAATCGCCGATTACGGATTACTGATTGAAGGCGATTGCCGATTGCCGATTGCCGATCGAGGAAAATCGCCGATTACGGATTACTGATTGAAGGCGATTGCCGATTGCCGATTGCCGATCGATCGTGCGCGGGCGGGGAATGGTAAGAGTGTCGTGCGGCGCCATTGGGCAGTGCGTGGGGGGCAGTGGTGTCGAGTGAGAGAGCGTGTGTGTGTGTGTGTGCGTGAGTATACGTATGGAGTGTTTGGGTGAGTGGGGGAGGTGGTGTTGTGTTTCGAGTGTGTTACGTGCTGGCGTAAGGGCGTGCAGTGGGCACGCGGTGGGCGGTGGGCGTTGGCGCGGCGCTGGCGTATGAGGGCTTGGGCTGACCGACGACGATGGGCGGTGGTGGTGGTGGGAGAGGGGTCATGAGCGTGCGGGAGCGTTGGTTGGTGGGTGTTGGGAGTGTTGGGAGTGTTTGGAGTGTTCATGAGTGTGTGTTGGGTGTTGGGGTCGGTTTGGGGCGGGAACGGCCAGCGGGTCGGTTGGGAGCCGGGAGCTGGGGGAGTGTTGGCGGGTGAGCGCCCGATGGGTTGATGATCGGTGGTGGTGGGAGAGGGGTCATGGGCGTGCGGGAGAGTTGGTTGGTGGGTGTTGGGAGTGTTTGGAATGTTCATGAGTGTGTGTTGGGTGTTGGGGTCGGTTTGGGGCGGGAACGGCCAGCGGGTCGGTTGGGAGCTGGGAGCTGGGGGAGTGTTGGCGGGTGAGCGCCTGATGGGTTGATGATCGGTGGTGGTGGGAGAGGGGTCATGGGCGTGCGGGAGCGTTGGTTGGTGGGTGTGGAGTGTGTTGGGAGTGTGTTGGGGTGGTTGGAAGCGGAAGCGGGGAGCGGTGGCTGCGCGTGCGTCTGGGAGTGTAAAAGAACGCTGAGAGCTCTGGATCGAATGATCGATTGAAGGAATGAACGATTGATGGGGTGAGCGTGTGGGATGGGCGTTGCGCAGCGTTGCGCAGCGTCGGGAGGCGTGTGTGTGTGTGTGAGAGTGTTGTGATGGTGGTGGTGGTTGGCTACAGGAGAACGAGCGGGACAGGTGAAGTGAGATGGGTGAGTATGGGTGTGTATGGGATGGTGTGTTGATGGATGTGGAGATGGAGGTGAATGTTTCTTTGTGGGTGGGATGGTGTGCGGTGTGTATGGAGGTGTTGGTGTTGGTGGATGTCGGAGTGTTGGTGGAATGAAGTTGGAGGGCGGCTGTGAGTGTGTGTGCGCTTGTGTAAGTGAGTGGCTGGTTGTGGTGGGTGGATGCGTGTGTGAGTGGGATGAGCGTGTGTTGCCTGAGTGGGTGTTACTGGGGTGGATCGTTGGCGTGTGTGTGTGTGCGCCGGACGGTGGGACGGTGGGACGGTGGCGGGAGGTGGGAAAAGCGTTTTGGAGTGTTGGCGGGCGCAAGACGAGTCGGTGTTGTTGCGGCTGGTTGTAGACGAGGGGAGTGCCGGGTGTATGGAATCGTATGGAATGGAGTCGCCTTGTGTGTGGATGCGCACAGATCGGTGACGGTTGTCGGAGCGGAGTCGCCTTGTGTGTGTGTGTGTGCCGATCGGTAGCGGCAGCGCGAGAGGGGGCGCCATGACGCGGATCGGTAACGGTTATGGGAGCGGCGGCGCCTTGTGGGTGCGCGCGCGCCGATCGGCGGCGGCGCGCAGGTGAGGGTGCGCGTTGATTGTGTCGATCGAGAACAGTAGACAAGAAGCGGCGATCGCGGCGATGGCGCGGAGTGGTGGATGCGGTGTGGGCGCCACCTGGTGGGAAAGCGTCGGTGGTAGTGAGAGAGAGCGATGGTGGTGGTGGGCAGCGCGGCGGCGGTTACGGTGTCTATGTGGGTAGTGTTGTTGTTGCTGTTGCTGGGTGTATGTAACGAGTCCGAGAACGGTGACGATGATGAAGCGTGTGGAGGGTGTATGTGTGGGAGCGGGTGTTGTGGCTGGGAGTGTGTGGGAGTGTATGGGAGTGGCGTGACCTGAATGGAATGGATGTGGCATGGCAAGCCGCAATTGCGTTTTTTGTAGTTGTATCGCCGATCGGCGCCGTGCCCTGCCCGGGAGTGGCGCGTGTGTGGCTTGTTGGAGCGGTGGGGAACGGGCATGGGGAGTGGGGCGGCGCGTGTCGGGAATGTGTTTTCGTTATTTGTTTTTTATTGGGGATCGACGTGTGCGCGCGCGATCGTGCGCACGGGAGAGAGCGTTTGGGGGATTGGGAGTGGTGTCGCGTGTGGGGGCGGGCGGGCGCACGGCGGGCGAGATTGGGGGTGGCATGCGCGCGCGCGCGATTTGGAACGCAGCATCGGCCGGGAAAAGGGGAAATTGTGGAAAATGGCGCGGAAAAAGCGCGGCGCCCTGCGATCGGGCGGCGTCGCTGCGTCGGGCGGTTGGGGCGTTTTGGGTTTTGTGTGTGTGCGTGTTGGGGCAGACGGTTACGTGGCCGGATGGTGTTAGGGATGCGGGATGGCGGATTTCGGGTTTTCGCGCTGTGGGATGGTTGATGGTTGAGAGAGGGCAACGCCGATTGAAGGCGATTGCCGATTGCCGATTGCCGATTGCCGATCGAAGACAATCGCTGATTACGGATTAGTGATTGAAGGCGATTGCCGATTGCCGATCGAGGAAAATCGCCGATTACGGATTAGTGATTGAAGGCGATTGCCGATTGCCGATCACTGATTGCCGATCGAAGACAATCGCCGATTACGGATTAGTGATTGAAGGCGATTGCTGATTGCCGATCACTGATTGCCGATTGCCGATTGCCGATTGCCGATTGCCGATTGCCGATCGAGGAAAATCGCCGATTACGGATTACTGATTGAAGGCGATTGCCGATCACTGATTGCCGATTGCCGATTGCCGATTGCCGATCGAGGAAAATCGCTGATTACGGATTACTGATTGAAGGCGATTGCCGACTGCCGATCACTGATTGCCGATCGAAGACAATCGCCGATTACGGATTAGTGATTGAAGGCGATTGCCGATTGCCGATTGCCGATTGCCGATTGCCGATTGCCGATTGCCGATCGAGGAAAATCGCCGATTACGGATTACTGATTGAAGGCGATTGCCGATCACTGATTGCCGATTGCCGATCACTGATTGCCGATCGAAGACAATCGCCGATTACGGATTACTGATTGAAGGCGACTGCCGATCACTGATTGCCGATCGAGGAAAATCGCCGATTACGGATTACTGATTGAAGGCGATTGCCGATCACTGATTGCCGATTGCCGATTGCCGATTGCCGATCGAGGAAAATCGCCGATTACGGATTACTGATTGAAGGCGATTGCCGATTGCCGATTGCCGATTGCCGATCGAGGAAAATCGCCGATTACGGATTACTGATTGAAGGCGATTGCCGATCACTGATTGCCGATCGAAGACAATCGCCGATTACGGAATAGTGATTGAAGGCGATTGCCGATTGCCGATCGAGGAAAATCGCCAATTACGGATTACTGATTGAAGGCGATTGCCGACTGCCGATCACTGATTGCCGATCGAAGACAATCGCCGATTACGGATTACTGATTGAAGGCGATTGCCGATTGCCGATCGAGGAAAATCGCCGATTACGGATTACTGATTGAAGGCGATTGCCGACTGCCGATCACTGATTGCCGATCGAAGACAATCGCCGATTACGGATTACTGATTGAAAGCGATTGCCGATTGCCGATTGCCGATCGAGGAAAATCGCCGATTACGGAATAAAGATTGAAGGCGATTGCCGATTGCCGATCGAGGAAAATCGCCGATTACGGAATAAAGATTGAAGGCGATTGCCGATTGCCGATCGAGGAAAATCGCCGATTACGGATTACTGATTGAAGGCGATTGCCGATCACTGATTGCCGATTGCCGATCACTGATTGCCGATCGAAGACAATCGCCGATTACGGATTACTGATTGAAGGCGATTGCCGATTGCCGATTGCCGATCGAAGACAATCGCCGATTACGGAATAGTGATTGAAGGCGATTGCCGATTGCCGATCGAGGAAAATCGCCGATTACGGATTACTGATTGAAGGCGATTGCCGATTGCCGATTGCCGATTGCCGATTGCCGATTGCCGATTGCCGATCGATCGTGCGCGGGCGGGGAATGGTAAGAGTGTCGTGCGGCGCCATTGGGCAGTGCGTGGGGGGCAGTGGTGTCGAGTGAGAGAGCGTGTGTGTGTGTGTGCGCGTGAGTATACGTATGGAGTGTTTGGGTGAGTGGGGGAGGTGGTGTTGTGTTTCGAGTGTGTTACGTGCTGGCGTAAGGGCGTGCAGTGGGCACGCGGTGGGCGGTGGGCGTTGGCGCGGCGCTGGCGTATGAGGGCTTGGGCTGACCGACGACGATGGGCGGTGGTGGTGGTGGGAGAGGGGTCATGAGGGTGCGGGAGCGTTGGTTGTTGGGTGTGGAGTGTGTTGGGAGTGTTTGGAGTGTTCATGAGTGTGTGTTGGGTGTTGGGGTCGGTTTGGGGCGGGAACGGCCAGCGGGTCGGTTGGGAGCTGGGAGCTGGGGGAGTGTTGGCGGGTGAGCGCCTGATGGGTTGATGATCGGTGGTGGTGGGAGAGGGGTCATGGGCGTGCGGGAGCGTTGGTTGGTGGGTGTGGAGTGTGTTGGGAGTGCGTTGGGGTGGTTGGAAGCGGAAGCGGGGAGCGGTGGCTGCGCGTGCGTCTGGGAGTGTAAAAGAACGCTGAGAGCTCTGGATCGATGGAAGGAATGAAGGAATGAGCGATTGATGGGGTGAGCGTGTGGGATGGGCGTTGCGCAGCGCTGCGCAGCGTCGGGAGGCGTGTGTGTGTGTGTGAGTGTTGTGATGGTGGTGGTTGGCTACAGGGGAACGAGCGGGGCAGGTGAAGTGAGATGGGTGAGTATGGGTGAGTATGGGTGTGTGTGGGATGGGGTGTTGATGGATGTGGAGATGTAGGTGAATGATTGTTGAGGGTTGGTGGTGGGTTGGAGTGAGATGAATGGAGGTGTTGGTGTTGGTGGATGTGGGAGTGTTGGTGGAGTGAAGTTGGAGGGCGGCTGTGAGTGTGTGTGCGCTTGTGTAAGTGAGTGTATGCGTTTGGGAGTGAGTGGCTGGTTGTGGTGGGTGGATGCGTGTGTGAGTGGGATGAGCGTGTGTTGCCTGAGTGGGTGTTACTGGGGTGGTTGGATGGTGTGTGTGTGTGTGCGCCGGACGGTGGGACGGTGGGACGGTGGCGGGAGGTGGGAAAAGCGTTTCGGTGTGTTGGCGGGTGCGAGAGGAGTCGGTGTTGATGCGGCTGGTTGTAGACGAGGGGAGTGCCGAGTGTATGGAAGCGTATGGAGTGGAGTGGAATCGTATGGAATGGAGTCGCCTTGTGTGTGGATGCGCACAGATCGGTGACGGTTATGGGAGCGGCGGCGCCTTGTGGGTGCGCGCGCGCCGATCGGCGGCGGCGCGCAGGTGAGGGGCGCGTTGATTGTGTCGATCGAGAACAGTAGACAAGAAGCGGCGATCGCGGCGATGGCGCGGAGTGGTGGATGCGGTGTGGGCGCCCCCTGGTGGGAAAGCGTCGGTGGTAGTGGGAGAGAGCGATGGTGGTGGTGGGCAGCGCGGCGGCGGTTACGGTGTGTATGTGGGTAGTGTTGTTGTTGCTGCAGGGTGTATGTTACGAGTCCGAGAACGGTGACGATGATGAAGCGCGTGGAAGGTGTATGTGTGGGAGCGGGTGTTGTGGACGGGAGTGTGTGTGTGTATGGGAGTGGCGTGACCTGAATGGAATGGATGTTGTGTGGCATGGCAAGCCGCAATTGCGTTTTTTGTGGATGTGTATCGCCGGTCGGCGCCGTGCCCTGCCCGGGAGTGGAGCGTGTGTGGCTTGTTGGAGCGGTGGGGAACGGGCATGGGGAGTGGGGCGGCGCATGTCGAGAATGTGTTTTCGTTATTTGTTTTTTATTGGGGATCGATGTGAGCGCGCGCGATCGTGCGCACGGGAGAGCGTTTGGGGGAATGGGAGTGGTGTCGCGTGTGAATTAGGGGGGATCGGGCGACCGGGTGTGAGTTGGGTGGGATCGGGCGACCGGGTGTGCGTTGGGTGGGATCGGGCGACCGGGTGTGAATTAGGGGGGATCGGGCGACCGGGTGTGAGTTGGGGGGGATCAGGCGAATGGGGGGGAATGGGGGGGAATGGGGGGAATGGGGGGAATGGGGGGGAATGGGGGGGAATGGGGGGAATGGGGGGGAATGGGGGGGAATGGGGGGAATGGGGGGAATGGGGGGGAATGGGGGTGGGGGGGAA